>JBBPDC010000156.1:9083002-9117535 GCA_037974485.1 Hemigrammopetersius urotaenia | reverse complement strand
ATCAAATTTTTCTTCAGTGCTTGCACAAATCAAATGAAGTGAAGGGTTCTCATTAAGGCCAGCCATGTGTGTGTGTGCGTGTGTGTGTGCGTGTGCGTGTGCGTGTGCGTGAGTGTGAGTGTGAGTGTATGTGGAGGGGCGCACTCTACACCACCTCGAATGCGATGACATCATGACAATCGTGAGGAACTGATCATCGCGAGCGTGTCTCTTTAGAACACCGGCACACACGAACGCACGAGTCTGAGAAACCAGAGAAACACGAGTCACACGAGGATCATGAGCCAAAAAGCCCACAGAAATAAGCTGCACCATCATTCCAGTACAGCGACCAGCCACAATTCTTTAATTCTCACACACACGCGCGCGTGCGCGCGCGGCACTGCGTCTGTCTGCTGCGGAGATTTTCCCCTAGTAGTCTATCACACACACACACACACACACACACACACACATATATATACACGGTCTGGTGTTCAGTCTGCTGGTATGTCTGCACTCACTGTGCTGCTCATTGAACGCAGACGTTGCGCAGAACCCTTACACAGACACGCGCGCGCGCGCGCACACACACACACACACACACACACACACACACACACACACACACATACATACGTACATACATACACACATACACAAACATACACCTCGCGCACACCTGCGCTGTGATGTGTGATGATGAACTGAGGTGTGTAAGACAGAGAAGAGAAAGGGAAGAGCAGTTTCTGTTCGTTTGGATGCCAGAGAGCGGCTCTCCTCAGGGGCGCTGGATCCTCAGATGCACCGTGAACACGCGCCTCATCATCACTACTCTAGACTGATCAGCATTCACAGCCACGCGCCCTTCTCACTCACTCAGTCCCTCACTCAGTCTCTCTCTTCACTCATTCAGTCCCTCACTCACTCACTCATTCACGTATTCAGTCATTCATTCACTTATTCAGTCATCAATTCACCCATAATCCCACTCCCTCGTTCACTTACTCGTTTACTCCCCACTCACTTATTCAGTCCTTCTCTGAGTCACTCACACACTCACTCATTCAGTCTCCCACTCATTCACCCACTCACTCACTCAGTCACTCTCTGTCTCTCTCGCTCATACACTCACCCATTCAGTCTTTCACTCTCTCACTTACTCACCCAGCCCTAAACTCTCCCACTCACTCGCTCATTCAGTCCTTCACGCTCTCACTCACTCATCCAGTCCTTCACTCTCTCACTCACTCATTCAGTCTTTCACTCTCTCACTCACTCACTCAGCCCTAAACTCTCCCACTCATTCAATCTCTTATCCACTCACACACACTCTCACTCATTCAGTTCCTCAGTCACCCATTCAGTTCCTCATCCACTCACAAGCTTACTCTCATTCACCCACTCGGTCAGCCACTCACATTCATTCACTCACTCACTCATTCCCGTCAACTCACACACTCATTCAGTCCCTCACTTACTCACTCTCTCACTCCCCCACTCACTCACTTACTCACTCACTCGCTTTCTCACTCATTCATTCTTGAATTGTTTTTTATTTGTACACATGGTCCCCGAGACCCTTTAACGCGTGCAGAACCTTTACATCACTCTGAGCTTCTCTCAGTCCTGAAACGGTTCCTCATTATTTGCCCGTCTCATTCACAAAAACAGTTCAGAAGCGCTATTTAAATGACCAAACATGGTTCTCCTAGCGAATAACCTCAAAGAACCTTCATTTCGAATAGTGAACTAGCGCTGGTGGTCGTGTTCTGTGTGGACAGGCAGCCCTGGAGCGCTGGATGGCGGTGCGTAAAAGTGTAGTTTACGCACCGGCGCGAGTGTGGCTGAGATGCGCTCCCGGCTCGCCCGGGTTAAACTAGGTGACGCTGCATAACATAAGGTGTAGAGACTGAGGGGCGGGGGACCCACAGACGGGTGAAGAAGGCACGTGCGCCTCAGCTTTGAGTTCCTCGCCTCAACGCACCACGCTTACTCACCTCCACACTTGTCCCATCTGGAGGATGTGGATGAGCGTCTGCCAGACCCACACGGAGATGCGACAGCACCTGCCCCTCGCGCTCAGACCGGCCGCAGCCCGGCGCCCGCTGCTCAGCCCCTCCACGGAGCCCAGGCCGCCCCCCGTGTAGTCCTGCACGAACCACCTGAAGCTGAGGATCTGCACGAGCACGGAGGGCACGAGCACGAAGAAGAGCGTGAGGCCGCCCCAGAGGTAGTCCCGCTTGGCATAGTAGTCGGCGGCCAGCCACACGTCCGTGCCCACGTCCCAGAAGAAGACGAGCAACGCGAGCACGATCCAGAGGCAGTCGAGCCAGAGGCGCTCCTCACCGTCGGGGGGCCGCCGCTGGCGCGCGCCACCTCCCCCACCACCCCCACCACCCCCCCGCTGCTTGCCCAGCAGGTAGTGCAGGCACGCGCTCCGGCAGCCCCAGTAGCACGACGACGTGTTGCAGCAGTGGCAGATGTGGAAGGAGCTGCCCGCGCGCGGGTCGTCCTCCCCGCAGCCGCCACCCGCGCCCACCTCGTCCAGGTTGTGCAGCTGGGCGAAGCCGGTGACGACCCCCCGACCGTCGGACTTCGCGGCCATCTTGCTCTCTCGAGCGCCCACCTCCGGCTTCCGGGCCTGCCAACGTCACTTCCCTGACACCTGTTTCGCAAGGGGACCCCTAATGAGGGAGCCATGAAGCCTCGGGGGCGCGCGCATGCGGTAGCACCTCGCCAGGCTGGGTCCCAGTCAGACCAGCAGCACCAGTAACAAAGCGGCGGAGCACGAGCATCCTCTAGTCTCCCAGACCACAGAGAGGGAGGGAAGGAAAAGAGAGAGATAGATAGAGAAAGGATGAAAAAGAAAGGAGAGAGAGAGAGAGAGAGAGAGAGAGAGAGAGAGAGAGAGAAACTGAAAGACAGAGAAGAGAGAAAGAGAATCAAAGACAGAGACGAGGAAATGAAAGATGGAGAAGAGAGAATGAATGATAGAGCTGAGAGAAACAGAGGGATGGAGAATGAAAGATAGAAGAGAAAGAGAGAATGAAAGAGAGAAGAGAGAAAGAGAGAATGAAAGAGAGAAAAGAGAGAGAGAGACAGAAAAGAGAGGGAGATGGATAGAGAGAGTCCAACCCGTTCCTCTAAGGAAAGGTGTCTGCGAGCTCCACGGGGTCAGAGATTAAACTCGAGCAGCAATCTGTTTGCAGGACGCTTGCTGCATCTGCCACCTGCGAATGGCGAGCGCGCGCCCTGTTCCCTGCCGTGTCCCCCCTCGTGTCCTCGTCCCTGAGCTGCGCGAGGTGGACGGCTCGCTCCTCGCTCGAAATGTCCCTCAACGAAAGGCGCATCCTCCCTCCTCCCCTTCTCCTCCTCCTCCCCATCCTCTGCTCATTGATGATGCCACCTAGTGTTTCTCTTTAAACCCTAAAACTGGACGGAGAGGGAGGCTGAATGATATAATGCAGTGGTGAACACGCTGCTCATATTTCCCCCCCTTAACCCTTGCCGGTCCTAGACTCGATCAAAAACGAGAGGTTCATCTTTACAGAGGTCTATCTGCACCCCACACCCCACCCCTTCAGCCAAAGGGTCTCATGTCGAGGACATTCGTGAAGAACAATTAGAAACAACCACTGGATATAATCAAGAATTTCTGGTGCAGGGACAGAACATACCCTCTTTTCTTTTCTGACATTTGGAAAACGTGCCCCCTTTTCCCGTTTTCACATCGCCAAACTCGTTAATTGATACGGTCAGAGCTGTCCGCGGTGCTGAAGTTGCTCAGTGATTCCGCGTTGGCAACAACAGAGCACAGTGGAAACCGTGTGTCATCTGGTAGTTGAATAACTAGGTCCCAGCGAGTTTGTGAGCATAAGGAACCGTGTGGGCGCCATGTGGTGCCACTATGCGTCTCTGTAGGCGAGTGAAACACGCCGTGAATCATGATTAGTGGTGTGAGCAGGTGTGAGCAGTTTACTTACAAGTCACTGAAGTAAACATCCATATGAGCCCAAACTTTTCTTTCTCTCGTCACTCTCTCGTACAGGAACATTATAACTGTAGTGTGCGTGTGTTCGTATTTTTTCAGCACCAAAATGAATAAATATCATATAAAACAGTCGTCAGCTGTTATAAGAGGACTACCGCTTTGCTAAGTGAATTTTTAAAAATAATTTCTTAAAACTATGCAAGGCTTAAGGTTTTGTAAACAGTTGAAGTTAATACATCAATCCTGTTGTAATTTACACTGGATTATTTTTTCCTTCTGCTCTAAAGATCCCTTTTTAAGATACAGGGCTTTAGGGGTACAATGTAGTGATTCTATATATAAGAATATAAACACATGGGTCACGTATGTATGGTCTATGTATTTACATTGTATATAAACAATCCTTTGTGTGTATGCATGTGTGTGTGTGTGTGTGTGTGTGTGTGTGTGTGTGAGAGAGAGAGAGAGAGAGAGAGAGAGAGCATGTGTCTGTGTTTGCCTGTGTGTGTGTGTGTGTGTGTGTGTGTGTTTTTGTTTGGGTGTGTGTGTGTGTGTGTGTGTGTGTGTGTGTGTGTGTGTGTGTGTGTGTGTGTGTGTGTGAGTGAGAGCATGTGCCTGTGTTTGACTGTGTGTGTGTTTGTGTGTGTGTGTGTGTGTGTGTGTGAGTGAGAGCATGTGCATGTGTTTGACTGTGTGTGTGTGTGTATGTGTATGTGTACGTATGTGTGTAAGTATACATTTAGCCAGTCTAGAGTATCAGCACTACCCGCAGATAAAGTTGCCCCTTGTTTCCCATGTAAGCTCTGATTACAAGATGACACTTGATTTGTTTGCCAGCACAGCAGTGTGGTCCATTTCTACTGTTCTTCCCTCCTTTCACAGCTTGCTAAATCCTCAACACCTGTCCCTCCACCAGGGCATCATTTACCAGGATTAAGACACTGCAACTGTTACATTAAGACCCGTTCTATTCCTCTGGCTGCCACTAGGCTTAGACCCCTTCATGAAGCTGAGCCATAAATGTCATAGTTATATCATGAGTTTAATTACAGCACATAAATGAGGGTGTTGAACGATCCTGTAAATTCCCAAGAGAATAACAAATCTGGTTCATTTAATATAGTCAATTACACGGACACTGTTTTTTTTTAAACAGAATATCTTCACTGTTATTCCTTGTTATAAATCTAGAACACACTACTAATATATAAACTCTAGTACTGCAGTCCATCAACGCTCTTCAAAATAAAGGTGAAAAAAGGATGAGATGTCATAAGAAAACTGTTGCTCCCTAAATCAGTGGTGATTAACCCCCCCACCCAAGGATTTCTAGACTCTCCAGATCTCTAGTATTCAGAGGTTCCCAAGAGGTTCTTGGTTTGAATGTGTAGTTATATTTTTTAAAAACTGTAAATAGATACTGATGCGGGACAAAGGGATAGATAATGGATGGATGGAAATAGATACAGAATCTTTATACTGTGAAAGTTCTTTCCACTTTGAAAATGTTCTTCACACTTGCATAAGAGTCCAAAGAGAGCCATTCATTGAAAGGTTCTTCAGAGAACTAAAAGTGGTTCTCTTATAGCATCGCTCTTTCAAGAATCTTTATTTTTTTCATTTACAAAACTGTTCTTCAAATATCCATTTAATAAAATGTTTCTTTTCCAAAAAACACTTGATTTTCAAATATGGATAAACACTTTTTTATATATGTAAAAAAATATCACATGTAAAAATGTATTAAAAATGTAAAAAAGAGGGTGAACTTTTCTTGATTTTACCTTATTGTGTCTGCCTGTTCTTTAATTCTTTTATTCTGTTACTGTGTCTATACTGTGTTTGCTTTTCTTGCTTTTACCTTGTTATTGTAATAGCGCTATATACATAAACGTATGACTTAAATGTCATAAGTGCCCCTGTGGATAATACATGGGATAGAAGATGTGATCATATGTTTAAAAAAAATGCTTACATGTGGGGAAAACATAACTATATGTGAAAAGTGCTCACATGTGGGTTCACATTCCACCATCAATATCACCTTTGGAGTAGAATCACATGTTTTTCACATGCAATATTAAGTGTTTTAGATGTGTTGACTGTTTTTCTGGGTCTTTATAGACCAAAAGGTGGTTCTTCAGCTGAAGAACTACAAAGAGCTCATTTGTTATTTCACACTAACTGGTAAAAAAACAAAAGCTCATTAATAGTAGAAGACAATGATCTACATTTTAAATAGATTTTCTTTTCTTTCACTAGACACGTGGAAAACATTTGTTTGTGTTAAACGATCATAGGGTCCATCTCATAAAGAGCTGGAGTGTCCCTTTAAAAAAATAACAACTGAAAGATTCTTCAGGGAGTCGAAGGTAATTGACATCGCGCCCCTTTTGGCACGTTCAACAGTGTGTGTCAGGAAATGAAAGCTGGATGCAGTGTTGCTTTCTGCACTGCAGCTTGTTGGCTAAGGAGTGCATCACACTTGAACAGCTTTAGTAGAGCTGGTCAGCCCACTGTCAGTGCCGGCTGGAGGCTCTTTCTGTGTTTCAGAGCAAAGGAAGTCTCATAGAGATTTTTGATGAGAAGCATTAACCCGGAATAACCAGCATTTCTGGGCCACTGCGGCGAGGAGGGCCTATCAAAGCGGCCGCCAATGTGGCGAAGCAGCGTGTGTGAGATGCGGTGTGTCGTGGCATTGCAGCGAGGCGGATGGCTCATCAAAGCGCTCTCTCAACGCCTCATGGCCTTTGGGCTTTTAACAAGCCACCCCTGTCACGCCGCAATAACATCACAAAGACAAGATTATTACAGCACCGTATAAGAGGCAGCTGCAGCAGACACTTCCAGACCTCCATGTTCTCATGCTCCCATATAGAGAACTGATATGCCCTAAACCTGAGCAGATAATGCACCCTCTCATCTTCCAGAGCTCACCTCCGCAGACAGACACCTCTGTTTGGCTACAGCCACTAAAATATCGGCTCTTAGTCAGAGGAATCTGTTTCCCTGCAAAACTCCATGCATTTTTAATGTGAGCAAATGGAGCCACATATTTTGGAGTAGTGTGGGAGTCATGGTGCACATGTAACTCAAGCTAAATAATGCAGCGGCTGCAATTGCAGCCAAACCCCCAGAGGCTCCACACGCCCTCATCACCTCACTCATCAGGAGGCCTCTCTACTTCCAGCCAAATCTAGCCGCAATTACAAAAAAAAAGGAAAAAATGTAAAGCTTTCTAAATGGTTCTTGGATTGGCCATATGGTTTCCAAAAAGCCTTTAACTGCTACAGAACTGGTACAGGACATTTTTATAATGTGGAATTCTTCAAACCTTAAAAAGATTCAAACACCGTTGCTCCAAAAGAACCCTATTTTTGCATTTTTGCTGTTTATTCTGATTATTTCACTTAAGTGGATTATATAAATCCATTTAGGCATCAGAGTAGTGTTTTTTTTGCTTTGTACTAAAAATGATCAAATCTGCTTTTTTTTTATCTCACTGTGCTATGAGACAGACTCTTTAAATGGGCCCTCCCTTGACTGTATATATAGCTAAATATATGAGTAATTAGATTTAACTGATGCACAATATGGACAGTTTCTCAGACCCAGATTAAGCCTGAGTCTAGACAGTCTAAACAGGATTTGTAATGATGAAACCACACACACCATTGCTGTTTGATCTCTTTTGCCTGGTTTACGCCCCCACTGCCACTGTAAATACCCAGTATTTATTTATATACTCTACTTTTTATAATCCTGTTGCTGCTACTTGTTATTTTTGCACAATTATTTTTTGCAGTCAACACCTTCCTTAGCATTATTTTTGCATTATAAGCACATGTATAGACTCGTGATACTATATTCCAGATGTCGTAATACTATATTCACTCACACTAGTGTGTAACTCTAGTGCTCTAGTGCGGTGCATTCCGCTTCCTTCAAGAGGAATTACATTTTAAATATTTACAATAACAAAATTCCCAGCATTCTTTTTTTTAAAAATTAAAAACGTGTGCCTATAAAACCATCACAATGTGTGCCTATAAAAGTTCCAGTGGGGGGAATAATTATGGAAATGACCATGAACCCACACTACAAGCTCTTGACAAAACTAACCAATCGAGGATCTTTGGGACGACTTCCAGGTATTTGATCTGTACTCGGCCAGACAAGAACTTTGGATGGAACTGTACAGTACTTAGGCACCTTTGAAAATAATATTTTAAAACAGTATAGATGAGCATTAGGTGTTTATTCCACATGAATAGGATTAAATAAACTAAATTAAACAGAAAAAGAATCAATACAAATAACAATATACAGTAATAATCTGGAGGTGTGGAGGACAGATCTGGAACCAAACCAAACTATTTTTTTTTTACAAACAAAACAAATCTTAACTCAAGTACAGAGGATTAGGGAGGGATTCTTTCAAGGGGAATATTAAGATAAGATAAGATAGAACTTTATTTATCGAGAGGGAAATTCTTGTGGCATTAGCATGCTCAGTGCAACAAGAAACAATAAAAGATAATGGAAAAAATAAAAAGAAACTAAACAACAGTGCAACACAAAGGCAGGAACAGTGATGTAACTAATAACAGTGTAACACTGACATATATAAAGATTTTGATTAGAGTTCTGTACCAGCAGAGCAGTAGTGTAAAATAATTTATGAAAGTGGCTCAGTGTTAAGGCAGTAAAAATACATGCAATAAAACAGCAGCAGAGGATAAAGCAATGAGCTTAACATTCAATTACATTCTATCAGTTAACACATTACTCACCTTCCTCTCCCAGAATCCCCACACTTTTAAAAAAGTTGAAATGCCGCTTTAGTAATGAGTTCAAATGGGATGTGACAGTATGAGAGATACTGGTTGTAATTTTAGATCCTCTAATCTCAGTCATCACTAATCAAAACAATAAAAGCACACATAAGTCCTCTGGCTCTCTGCAGCTTATAGAATTACACAATATGGTCAAAATATTAGGACGCCTGGCCATTACACCAACAGCATTTCTGTGGGAATTTGTGCCCATTCATTCTGTAGAGCATTTATGAGATTAGGCACTGATGTTGGACAAGAAGGTCTGGCTCACAATCTCTGTTCCAGTCCATCCCGAACGTGTTGGATGTGGTTAGGGCTCTGTGAACTGGGGCACAGTCATGCTGAAATAGAAAAAGTTCTTCCCCAAACTGTGTCCACAAATTTGGAAGCATGGAGTTGGCCAAAATGTCTTGGTATGCTTAAGCCTTTACTGGAAGTAAGAGGCCAAGGCCAACCCCCAAAAAACATGTGTGTCCCAATACTTCTGTCCACATAGTGTAGCTTGCTTAAAATGGTAGCCATGATTTATTTGAAGAGAGACTTCCAGCTGTTGTTTTTGGCTTTATATTTCACATTTGAGAGCGTAATTCATTACAAACAACAAAAAAGGTTTATTCAAATCCCATGCACCTCTGACTTCACCCTGAACTAAAGGGGGCGATGTGTCTCGAATTAGCTCCACCATCCACTCTGTGAGAATCAGAAGAAGCGGGAAATAATAGCTAGAGGTGTCAGGTGGAGAAAAAACATTAAATGGATCTGATTGTCTTCAGGCACATTAAATAAACGACATTCGACAGTCATGTACGTATTATTTACTCCTGCATCGTCAGAGTAGTCCGTTACGTTTCAGGCTTGTATTTCTACTGAATGCCTCAAATCGAGAAAGGCTAGCTATTTGTACTGTCACTGCAAGTGTATTTAGTGATACATTTCACATAAGCGTCCAAATAACGTCTGTTTTGCTGCTGTCATCTCAGTCTCTGCGATTTAAACGAACGGGTAAGGTTGTTTTGGACTGGTAACATGGTTTTAGCTTATTATTTTGTTCTTGTTTTGGTAGCCAACGCAGCTAGCCTGGCTATCAGGGTTCTCCCTTGAAACAGTTTTTGTTTACAATTGATATTTTAGTATAAAAGGCTTTTTTTAAACATTGTTTGACTGTTTTGATGTTTTGTAAGACCTTCATGAAATTCGTGTTTTATTCGTAACTGCAGTTCAGCCAATGGACACACCGCTTAATTATTAAGTTCAGGTGGCCTCTTACTTTCAGTGAAAGGGCAATCTTAATGCTTCAGAATACCAAGACAGTTTGGGTAACGCCATGCTAGTTTTGTGGACACAGGTTGGGGAAGAACTTTTTCAATTCCTGTGTCCCAGTGCACGGTTGTATGAGTTCAGTGTGGAATAACTTTACTGGCCGACACAGCCCTGACCTCAACCCCATCCAGCACCTTTGCGGTGAACTGCAAGTCATTATTATTGCCTGACCTCATAAATGCTCTACAGAATGAATGAGCACAAATTCATTCCACAGAAACTCTTAAGATCTTGTGGAAAGCCTTCCAAGAAGAGTGAAAGCTGTTAAAGCTGCAAAGGAGGGGGGGTCCATTTTAAAGTCTATGCATTTGAATGCAATGTCATTAAAGTCCCTGTTGGTGTAATGGTCAGGCGTCCCAAGACTTTTGTCTAAAAAGAGTAGGTCTAAGTACTCACCTGAAGGCCATTTTTTTCTTGTTTTTCTCCAGAAAAATGGAGTTTGCTGAGCTGATAAAGACCCCGCGTGTGGATAGTGTTGTCCTCCACCGTCCTTTCCTGCCCACAGTGGAGGGCACTTTGTGTCTGACTGGACACCACCTCATCCTATCCTCTCGCCAGGACAACACAGAGGAGCTCTGGCTGCTCCACTCCAACATCGACGCCATCGAAAAGAGGTATGTTTGCTGTAACACCAAATGTTTCATGTTTTACACTAACTGAACACAAAATGTGAACATTACTCACTGTCCACCTACAGATATACACTTAAATGCCGTAGTCGAGTTGTATAAACAAATCGGGGGGATGGTGGATTGTTTATTGGACATATTTTGGGCTGATGACAGTGCAAAGGGTGAGAGACCAACTGTGTGCCCTTTTTGTTGTTGTTCAAGCAAAAACATAATAGCAGATATTTCTGACTCTTGACTTAAATGTTACCTTTTGCCTCTTTAAATCCGAAGTCCCTCAGATTGAGCTGTCCATGCTGCTTGGCCATGATGGTAAAATCACAACAACATCGTCACCTGCTATGCTGCTTACTGATGTCAATTAAAAAAAAAAAACTAAAACAAACAAAAAAGTTATTCGCGTGTGCCCTCTCGCTCACAGTATTTTACTCAATAGGCCTATGCACAAAGCCCCAGAAATGTTGAAATGGTAATAATATTTAAAATAGCACAAGGGATGGAATGGGGGATGTTCGTTTTAGAAGAAGGCCATCCCTCCTCCATCCTGTACTGCTTATATGGACAAAAATATTGGCTCACCTGTTTTTCAGGGTTTGGGCTAGGCCCCTTACTTCCAGTGAAGGACAGTCTTAAATGCTTAGGTATACCAAGACATTTTGGACAATGACCATGCTTCCAACTTGATGGACACAGATTAGGCAAGACCCTTTTCTATTCCTGCATGACTGTGCCCCAGCGCACATAGCAAGGTCCATAAAGACATGACTGGATGAGTTTGGTGTGGAAGAACTTGACTGGCCACACAGAACCCTGACCTCAACCCCATCCAGCACCTTTGGGATAAACTGGAACAGAGAACACAAACCAGGCCTTCTCGTCCAACATCAGTGCCTGCCCTCATAAATGTGACCTAGTGATCAAGGAGTTGCACCTGTGTTCAAAGGGTTTGGGTTTGAATCCCAGGATTGCTAGAAGCACTACTGAGGTACCCTTGAGCAAGGTGCTATGTCCACACGCAGCTGTTTAATGTAATGAAGACAAAGTCCCTGTTAATACCCTTTATTTCAGAACTGCTGGGTATGAACGTATCTATAAACCCTTGAACACAAAGTATGACAAATTGTTATTGAAAGTACAACACGGCTAATATATATTCTAATTAATTTGAGGCTTTGATCAATGTGTTCGTCATTGTACTCAAAGACAAACAAATGACGGTATGAACCGATCAGATTTGTTAAATTTGTTTATTTATACTTGGGATAACTGTGTCAAAAGTTTGGACTCATCTGATTGAATTTATTTTTATGAAATTTGAGACATTTTCATTTAAAAGCTTAAATGCACTACATTTATTTTCTCAGAAAAATACAAATAATGACATGAAGTGTCTGGACATTACTGAAGGGTTAGGCAATCAAGAATGGAAGGATGTGATGGAAGTATAGACTTTCAGCTTTAATTTAAGGGGTTTAACAAAGATATTACAGTACGCTTTCAGAAATTATTGCCATTTTTCAAAGAGTCCCGTTATCAGAAGCTCAAAAGTAATTGGGCATGTGATTGACGAACAGTTTCATGGCCAGGTGTTCCCTCATTATTCCATGAAAAACAAACAAGTACATAAAAAGTCTAAAGTTTGTTCAAAGCACTGAATTTGCATATGGTATATGTTCACTGAAACTCAATATAAGGGGGTGCAAAGAGGTGCCAGTGCAAGTGAATGAGGCCTTATTAAGCTGGGAAAAACTAAATTAACCTATTGGAGGAATAGCTAAAACTTTAGGAGTGCCCAAAACAGCTTGTTGTATTCTTAAATGACCAGCAACCCTAAAAGGTCTGAGAGGCCATGGAAGACCACTTGAAGTGGATGACCACAGAATTCTTTACTTGGTGAAGAAAACTCCCTTCAAAATTTTTCAACATTGACCCAGGTGGAGTGCATTCCCAAAGAGAGTTGTATCGGTGACAAAGTCTGCAGCCGTGAAAGGCCTTCATTAATGGGAGTAAAGACGGCTTACTTCTAGATGCAAACCAATGAAGAACAGGAAGGCCAGTTTAGACTTTGCCAGAAAACATCTTAAAAAGCCTGTCCAGTTCTGGATTAAGGTCCTAGGGCCAGTGTTAATGACACTAGCACTGAAAAAAAAAAATATTGGACTTTGATAAAAATAAAGATGACCAGAAAACAAAATAAAATCAACTGAATTGCTGGCAAAGTCAACTTCATTTTCATTGCTGTTTCATTTTCGGACCAGTTCCTGAAAGTGGCAGCATAGCGGATGCTGTGGCTACTACAGATCATGGTTGTTGTGCAATCAGCCGAGGTTCCATGCAGAATGTGTCACAGAACAATATGGGAATATTTTGAACACACCCTCATAGCAGATAAAAATAAATGTGTCATGATAAAGAGCGATTGGTACATTTGTGGGATACAGCTAAAAGAGTCAAATCAATGATTTTTAAAGTCATAATAGATGTCACTCATTTTTTCACCATAGCCTTTTCAAGATCTTTGTCAATGCCTTCTTCATTACACGTGAAAAAGTAAAACTAAGACTAAATCTAGATTAAAAATACTAAACTAGAACTAGCAAATTACTCCAAACTAAAAGTACCTATGCACTTGTTAAACTAACAAATGTAACTGAAATAAAAAAGCAAACTACAGACAAGTAAAACTATTATAAAATATAAAACTAATATAACTCTGCTTAGGAAATCTGTAATCAAGATCAACTTGTACCAGAATGATGGAAAGAGAAAAGTATGGATAAATTAAAGGGCAGCTCATGATCCAAAAATACCGCATCGTCTGTCAAACATGGTGGAGGCAGTGTTATGGCATGGGGGTGTATGGCTGCCAGTGAAGCTGGGTGACTGGTGTTTATTGATGATGTGACTGCTGAGAAAAGTAGCAGTCTGAATTCTGAAGTGTGCAGGGCGATACTCTCAAATTCAGCCACATGCTGCACAAATTCAGCCATTGACTGGCACATTACTGTGCAAATGTATAATGACCCTAAACACACTATAAAGGCAAGTCAAGAATATCACGCCAGTCACCTGATCTCAAATCAACAATGCATGCTTGTCAGTTACTAAAGACAAAACTAAAGGCAGAAAGACTAACAAACTGTTCCTATTCTGTTTGGATTTAGATCTTGCTCCCGTCATAGTATTTGTTTCTTTGGAACATATTTTTTTCCGTATATTTTTATTACATTATTGTAGTTTTTCTAAATTTATCTGGAATTCAACCTATTTAACTTTATTACACAGTTGACTCAGGGGCTCCCTACATATTGTACTTGTATAGCTATGTATGTGCCAAAGAAAATTGAATAAAAAAAATCTTGAATCTTGAAAAGAACAGAGGCATTTGGTGATGTCCATGGCTTCAGGCAACCATTGACTGCTTTTAATCCCAATATAAAAAAAATGCATATACTTTATATTAATTTGTCCAATATTTGTTGAGCGTCTGAAAATGGAGGGCAACAGTGGCTGTAATTTCTCGAAGCTTAATGCTGCCCCTTTTAAAGCCCCTTAAATTAAAACTGAAAGTCTGTACTTCTGTCAGGTCTTTGGACAATGATGCAATTTTTTAGCATTTTCTCTGTGTGTAAGACCACATGCTAAAGTCAAGATCTAAGTGTAAATGGGAATGTTTCCAAGACCTTTTGTTCTGGGCATAATTTGTGTTATTTTATGCCTAAAATATGAAAATAATACATTTTGAGTAAGTGGTAAGGTTTTGATAGATTTATACAGAGTTTTGTCTGTCAACACTTTCACTTAAGAATGGAGCTGATTGCACATTTGAAATGTTCTGTTTTAGGTTTGTTGGTTCTCTTGGCACAATTATTGTGAAATGCAAGGACCTGCGAATTATTCAGCTGGACATCCCTGGCATGGAGGAGTGTCTCAACATCGCCAGCTCAGTTGAGGTGTGTTTGTAATTTTGTTAGGACTGCTGTGGTCACAGCTTTGTCACAGCTTTAGATGATTAATCATTAATCATCCGTTGTTCTGAAACCCTGACCTCAATTCACTCTGCGCAAGCAGAATGAACGTTTACACAGTGTGGACAGGTTGCTGCTTTTGTCTTAAACTGAAGGACGATTAATTGTGAAATTCTATTATTCCTTCATTCTTCAGTTTTAGTTTAATTTTTAAGATTTAATAGGCAAGTTAATATTCCACCAAGATCCACAACGCGATGCCTTCATTTAATTTCTGTCTCACATGAAAACAGAAACTGCAGATCTAAGGAACTGCTAAAATCAAAAATCCTTCACATGGAAAAAGTTTTGGAAATCTGGTCTAATGTACAGTCCCCTGTTTTTTAGGCTTTATCCACCCTTGACTCGGTCTCCCTGATGTACCCTTTCTTCTACCGGCCCATGTTCGAAGTCATTGAGGATGGATGGCACTTGTTCTCGCCAGCAGAGGCCTTCAAAGACCTGGAATCAATGGTATGGGCACGCTTGAGTTTGCGGGCCAGCTCTCAGACATGGTTTAAGCATAGTCATGGACTTAATTGCAGTGCCAGTAGGCTTGAGCTTTATTTTGGGATACCGGCCCATAAAGTGTGCAACCTAAATGTGTGTTTTGCTTTTTTTGGACCCTGGCAGACAGATGAATGGAAACTTAGTGAAGTCAATAAAGACTTCACTGTTTGCCCCTCCTACCCGTCATTGGTGATTGTTCCCAAGGACATAGATGACGACACTCTTTGCAAAGCTGCAGCATTTCGCCATGGTGGACGCTTCCCTGTCCTTAGCTACTACCACAAGAAGAACGGCATGGTCAGCATTGCACTTTTGGATTTTTACTGTGTCTGAGGTCAGTTCAGGAAGAACAGGTATCTACATATGTGTCTTTGTCTCAGGTGATGATGCGAGCAGGGCAGCCTCTAACTGGAACTAATGGACGGCGCTGTAAGGAGGATGAGAAACTGATCAACTCTACACTGCGTGCAGGAAAACGTGGTTACATCATTGACACTCGAACAATTGCCGTAGCACAACAGGCTAAGGCTCGTGGAGGCGGGTTTGAGCAGGAAGCCAATTACTCACAGTGGAGAAGAATCCACAAGGCTATTGAAAGGTCAGACAGCACTTTGTTTAGAATAAGACTGAATGTTCAGAGTAGACATTTTTGATCCTTTTTTGGTTGGGGGAAGTTTTCAGGAAGACGTTTTCAGAAAACTGGTATCCAATACAGCGCCTCATGTTCAGCAAAATAGGCATGTGAAGCTGTATGTATTTTAGACAAATTTGTAACATGTAAGTATTGGCAACAAGTTCTTGTTTTGGTTGTGTGTTTATTCACATTCCTCAAACATAAAGATGACCCAGTATATCTACCAAACAACTAGGGTTGGGCGATTAATCGAAAAGTAATCGAAATCGACATTCAGAACCTATAATCGATCGCTTAGATTATTTTGATTACTTTCCCTTTAAAAACACTACCGTGTGTAGAGTCACGTGACCCCGCTCCATTATGTTACGTTATTCTGCCGACATGTCGAGCATGGAGAGCTTAAACACTGAAGACAACTGAGAAACTTGTCAGTGAACTATGTGGGCAAAAAAATAAAAAATATATAAAATAATCGTTCATTAATCATAATCGAGATAAAATGTTCAATTAATTGAGATTTTGATTTTAGGCCAAATCGCCCAGCCCTACAAACAACTATGTAACCCAAAAGTTTCATGGGTTTGATTTATTTTTTATTCATAGTGTAAATATTTATTCTCTCTGCATATTCATGCAGTTATATACTAATATTCAGATACATAAGATGGTTAAAATGCAGATATTAAAAAATTAAAAAAAAGAAATTATCTTGTAGAAATGCTCATAGACAATACTTACTTTGTAAAACATGGGAAGATTGTTTGCAGTTAGATTATAGGGTGGAATAGTTTGTTTGACCTGTATTATCCAGTAAATTGGGAATTTAGTTATTGAAATAGTTCAACCAAAAGTTTCAAAGCTTATTCAAACATGGTTCATTTTTGGGGGGGGGGTGTTTACAGTTGCTGTAATGCATTCTATTGTTTGTCACAGGTACAATATCCTACAAGAGAGTCTGATTAAACTGGTGGAGGCCTGTAATGATCAGTCTAACAACATGGATCGCTGGCTTAGCAAGCTGGAGGCCTCCAACTGGCAGAGCCATGTGAAAGAGATCCTCACCACCGCCTGTCTGGCTGCTCAGTGCATTGATCGGTCAGTGTTTGGCCACTTTCTTCTTTCTGTGTCTCTGTGTTTCCTGCTTCTTCAGTCTAGGATCAAAACTCTCCAGAAAGACTGGAAAAGTCTGATAAAAATACTCAGTTCCAGACCTTGGAAAATATGAATACAAATAATCCACATCTTATTTACTGATCCAGTGTGTGTGTTTTTTCAAATACATGTCAGACTTTATAATGAGGAAAGGCCAAGAACCTTGCTTTTCCAGTCTTGCTTCCATACAGCTATCATACACAGGTGTCTCTCTCTCTCCCTCTCTCACTCCTTTCTCTCGCTCCATATTTCTCTCTGTCTCTCTCTCTCTCTCTCTCCATCTTTCTCTCTCTCCCTCTCTCCACCTTTCTCTCTCTCCATTTTTCTCTCTCTCGCCCTCTCCACCTTTCTCTCTTTCTCCCTCTCTCTCCATCTCTCTCTTTCTTTCTCTCTCTTTCTCTCCATCTTTCTCTCTCTTGCCCTCTCCACCTTTCTCTCTCTCTCCCTCTCTCCACCTTTCTCTCTCTCTCTCTCTCCTTCTCTCCATTGTTCGCTCTCTCTCTCTCTCTTTCTCTCCCATATACATACGTTTAGGTGCACTGTCAAACCTTAAGCCTCATTTGAAAGATAGTTGCATGTAACTAGTTTATGACTGTGTTAATTACTGTTTTCTCACTGGTAGTTCTATTCTGAGCTAATTACCAAGTGTGTTATTGCCTTGTTTCATGCTGCACTTGTTGCAAAGCCCATTTGAGTGATAATTGTTAGCTGTTGTCTAGTCTGCAATCATCATTAAGTTCATGGAACCCTGATACTGCTGTGCTCCATGCTGCTTTAGACACACAGCTCATTACTGTGCTTTGTGCTGCTGGGCCTTGGTATATGGGATAATGTCTGTGCTTTGTCATGGATTCTGGCTAATTTAACTTGTTTGGCTAGAGTTGTCTTTGTATGTCTTTGACATTTTGAAAGAGCTGGAGGATTAATTTAGCTCCATGAGAGTTGTACAGACTTCAAACAATGTATTATCTCTCATCTTTAATATCTTTCATATTGCTGTTTCAACACAAAAATCTGATTTAGCTGTTACTCAGCTGGACTGAGTAAATGTCCTCTAAAGTAATATCTTTATAGATTTTGATGTGTTCTGGAAAAGGTGTGTAAGTGGATAATGCCAGACAATCTCAATGATGTTAAGCCCAAAATCGTGATCAAGCCCAACACTCCCAAACGAATCCACACATTATAATTCACTCACCACATAAATCCAGTTTTTCTCCTTTTGAAGTAGAAAAATATATTTATTATTCGTTTGTTTTCTCAGGGGAACTGATTATGTATTTTAAGGAGTGTTAACCAGAGAGTACAAATATTAAGGCCTATTGTAATTATTATAATAGCTCCTTATGCCTGATTTTCAAATGGGAAACAGCTTATTTAATCACAGTAAAGTGAAAGCATGTTTTAGTTTAGGAGCATACATAAAATGGATGGGCAAGCACAAATACGGTTTGATATACTCTGGGAACAATTAGACCATTTGAAGATCCCTCCTGCATGCGAACGCACAGTGTGATAGTAACGCATTCTTCTTTGATTTGTTCTCTATTTTCATGGTTTGCAAGCAGCGTCTTTCTGGCTTTACTTAATATTAGCCACCAGAAAAGCATTACATTATATTCATTTGGCTGATGCCTTTATCTGAAGAAAAAAAACAAGGGAATACAATATGAGGGAAAACAAGGAAAAATAGTTTGAAAAAGAAAAATGTATAATTTAATGACGATTCAAAAATAATAACCCTCCAGTAGTTTGTAAGGAGTGAATAAGGGGGCAAGGTTTTATTTGTTAATCTCATTGTTTCACTATAGACCTCGTCCATTATTTGTTCGACCCTATTGACAGATTAATTTGGTATATTTTCTTTTTAAGATAAGTTAGCTCTTAGTAGACTTTCTTTTTGATGAGGTGTTTCACTTCTTTTTCAGCTGAGCCAGATCATATAATACACAGTGACCGAAATGCTACACAATGAAAGTGGTTGTTCTGTTTCTAATTGTGTTTGTCTGTGTCCACAGAGAGGGTGCGTCAGTGCTGGTCCATGGGACAGAGGGCACTGACTCTACGCTACAGGTGACCTCTCTGGCACAGATCATCCTGGACCCAGGCTGCAGGACTATCCGTGGCTTTCAGGCCCTGGTGGAGCGTGAGTGGTTGCAGGTGAGGGAGAATTCTGGGAAAACCTTTCTATACATTCATAACATGAGTTGTTGCTGATCTCTTGCCAGTAAATGAACCTGCTGTTACCCTAAAGTTAACATTAACTATTAATGCAAAGAAGAAAATTTTATACCATCTGAAATAAACCGTTGTAATGTTTCAAATAATTTGTTTTTTCTTTGAATAATTTTGGTTATTTTCAAATATAGAAAAGAAACCTTGCCAGATTAAATAGAAACATCTGTTGAGATAATTTAGATGATTCAGTATTTCAAGTATTTTGGAAACAGGAAGAAGTTATTAAATGATAAAAAGAGGTAATATTTAGAGATTTAAACGAAAAGTTTTCCTTTGACTTCCTCATTCCTTATGTCGATTATCTAATCAACTATATTCTCTCCCTTAGTCATTTTAGATGCTCATGAGAAAGGATTGTATAAGCCAGCTGAAGTGCGTTTGAGTAGTTGTGTATGTGTATTAGTCTTTGGATGGGAACGTCATTTGACACATTGTTGAAAGGATATAACAGACTGGTTATAAGATAGAAGAGTAAAGTGGCAATAGTGTGCATGAAAGTAAAGCAGATGTTAAATACTGATCGATATGTTATACTCAGTACTGAGGCTTTTATTATTGAGGATTTACTGTTAATTATGTTTTCTGCTTTTATTCTGATACTGAAAAAATGATGGTCGGTTTAAATAGACATATACTGTGTGTACACACACACACACACACACACACACAGCTTCATTTGTTATTCTGGAATCTAAATAACCTTCCTGATTCCTAAAAGCTAATTTAACTGTTGACTGCAGGCTGGCCACCCATTCCAGCAGCGCTGTGCCCAATCCGCTCATTCTAATGGTAAGCCAAGGAATGAGGCGCCGGTGTTCCTGCTGTTTCTGGACTGTGTGTGGCAGATCCTGCGCCAGTTCCCTTGTTCCTTCCAGTTCAATGAGCACTTTCTGGTCACGCTTTTTGAACATGCTTACGCATCCCAGTTCGGCACCTTTCTGGGAAACAGCGCCGCAGAGAGGTCAGTGATTCACACCTGCAAGTGCGACTGTTTGGTGTACACATAGTATTTCAATGTGATGTATCCTGTCTTCTATTCTTTTTTTTCTGTGTGTTGCTATACCTCATGATCTCCCTGTAATCACTGTAATATCATGTCTGTTCATTTAGTATCATTAACAGAGACGGAACCTTTTTCTTTTGTGGAAAACATCATTACATATGTCTAAATATTTATTATGACTGCCTTGAAATAATGTGATATGAGATATGATGCTTCACCAACAATCAAGCCTGTTCTCCAAAGGATTTTCAATCTGAAAAGACTTCATATCATTGTTTTCCTTCATACCAAGGAAGAAAATTGAACTTCCCTGAGGTTGGCCAGAAATGCAATTGCATGCAAAGGATTTAACATCCTCATTGTAAATAATTTAACAAATCCTGTGTAGGTAGCAAACATAAGCATTGTGTTTTTTTTCTGTATACTTTAAGAAAGAATTTCTGTTTATTTGTTGAGTTTGAGAAAAGAGACCAAAGATAAAAAGGTGCTATGATATTTTAGCACACGACACATTTTATATTTTATTTATTTATTTAGTTTTTTTACTTAGAAAATCAAACTGTATCTAACCCTAAGAAAATAGATGTTTAAAAATAAATTGAATTAAAAAAAAAACAAAGAACGGCAAATTGTCCTCAAACCTTTAATAGCGAGGGTAAACCATCTTCATAAAGCTGGATGATGGTTGTTAGACTAAACCATTCATATATTAAAATATTGTGATAGTAGTATTTTTATAATGGAGTAAAATGGCAGTGTTTATGTTTTGGTAAATGTAAGATGATTTAACGCAGTAAAGTCCTCGAAAAAAATCATTTGTGCTCACAGTTTTGTGGGTCACTTGTCCCTTCTAACTTTTTTGTCTGTTCCACCTTCTCAAACACATGTTGTGATGCATCTGGCTTTGCTGTTCTAGCCACCACTCTAATGCCTTGGTGTGATAATCCCTGCGTTTGTGTCCTGGAAGTTACAATTCTTATAGCATAATATATAATCATACATTTGTGTTTGTATTTGTAATAAATTGGCTGTGTCTACAATCTGTTTGGCTGGCCAGGGTGAAGCTGAAGCTTTCTCGGAAGACCGTGTCCCTGTGGTCGTGGGTGAACAGGCCTCAGGAGCTGGAGCGCTTTACCAACCCACTATATGAGCCCAACAGCCTGGTGATCTGGCCCTCTGTAGCTCCGCAGAGTCTGCTGCTGTGGGAGGGTGAGAACCAAAGTCTTCTAATCTAACTCCCTAACCCACATAGCCCTGCTGTCATGCTCTGCAGTTACATCCTTGTGTCTGACACTTCTTATGCTCAGTCTGTCTTTTCACTTTAAATGGACCTACTTAAACTAAACTGGCACATAGTTAATAATGAAATCCATTATTATCTGTGATGTCTAGTTTTCACCTAATTGATGGTCTTGAAATGAATCTCACAGTTATGTATTAACAAAATAAAGTAATCGACAGTAGACTACTTGCATATACATCCAGGCTATGGTGGTCAAAGATCACTTTTTATACAAATATCTCACATCTATCCCCAAAACAGCATCAGTGTCACTGTGAATACTTAATACTGCTTGAATACTGCTTTAAATGTAATTGATTTAATAATTTTCTGTTCAAAATGAATCACAGCTAGATGCACATTATTAGAAACATCACTTGTTGTAAAGTCTTTACCTGAAATTTAAATCAAATTGAATTTAAATTGATTGATAGATGTAATCTTTTCTGAGTAAACTCCTCTTGTATAGCCTTTAGGGGGCAGCAGTGCATTTAAATAGTGCATTTAAGTAGGTTGAGAGAGACTGTACTATAATAAGATGCACAGTTAGTGTATGCAGACTGTAACTACAGAAATGAGTAACTTTTATGATGAATGACATTTTCTTTCAAACAATTGAAAAGAATTTCACAGTTGACTATATGCTTTTTAGGTTTTTGCTTGGTTAACTTCCTTGAATATAAACCTACAGGATTCCCATTGCATCAGGTGCTCGTGCTGCTCATTCCTTTTTCAATATGAATAGATCTCTATTAACTGCAGCACTCTTCTTAAGCAGTACTTCAGGTTGTCAATAATGGCAACTTAGGCATAACTTTATTAAAAAAAAACACACATGCAGTGAACCATTTTAGCGTTAGTATAATACAGTAAAAGGACAACAGCATAGATTATTGCACAGAGCATGGCCTCACCTCCAACCTCCAACCAGAAAATGATGGTTTAAAATACATTTTGTGGAAAAAAATGTTAATTCCATACGAATAGCTTGGATTCTGTTACACTTTAGGTATAAAGATGAAACAACATTTGTGGGTTTAAGCTGTGTTTGCACAGTCACTGGAGCAGTTTGCAAACCGCTGGCTGACGACTTTAAACCTAGAGGTTACATTCCGCACCTACACTTAGCTTGGAGAAACTGTGTTTGGAGGATAAGCATTCCTCATTCCTCTCTAAGTAGACATCACACACATTTGGCACAATGAGGCAGAGATGCACTTTAAGGTAATATCTATTACGAGAGTTTTTAACAAAGACATTATGTGGTCATGATAACATGACACAAAATAGTGCCAACAGGACAATGTGGTTCTTTTGAAGGGATCCTGGACCTTAAAGAGGGGCAAATACCTTTAACTGTTAAAAATATTTATCTGACATAAGACTCAAGATATGAAAGAAATGCAGTGATCTATCAACTTCCCAGTAACTTCCCAGCATCTCAAGGAACATAATGTGGAAAAAAGAGTGGGAAAACCACTCACAAATAGAGTGAAACATGGAGCAGCTAGAAAAAGCTTTCTTTCTTTGATTTTACCTTGATTTTACATGACGTGGTGGCCATGTGGATCCGTATGCCGGTTATATTTGCTAATATATTTATCAAGGCCACGTTGTTCAGGCAAAATTAAGGAAAGGAAGCTTTATTCAGCTGTAGTGCACTGGATAGCACATACTGTTTCTAGAAACCTGTACAAATTCGACTCAAAGAACTTCACTGCTCGGTGCAGCAGGCATTAATGTTTTGCATATGCAGCACAGGAGCAGAAAAAAGGCATTTCTCCATTAACTTATAATAGGTGCAGCCTCCCCAAAATGTTGGGTAAACTGTGATAAATAACTGTCAGTTTCAGCAAAAACGGCAGTGGCGCTTTTTACTGTACCCTCTAGCTCTGTTTGCCCAGGCGAGCGATTGCTATACACGCACCATTCATTTCCTCATGCTCACTCCAACACTGTCTGGTCCACAATGTTCACAATATGACCATATCTGTGTCCTCCTAGTTATCTGTGTTTGGGTAATGACTTAGACGGAAAAGACTGTAACCGATATATTGAGCAAACCAGCACTTGCTCAATGCTCAGCAGTAAAGGGTTGATTCCAGAGCATTCACTGCGCATACAAAGTAACATTATTACGATGAATGAAGTTTGTTTCTTCGTGTTGTTTTTTTTATTTTCCTCTAAATGTTGAAATTGCTTAAGGAATTTACACGGTTGTCCACATGGGTCCTTTGAGGCATTAGGATATACATTCTCAGACATGACAAAATGAATGTAAATGTGTAATGTGAATAGCTTGGGGGTCAGATAAAAACAAAGTTCACCCTCAAGGTGATGCGTATTGTAAGCATTTTATGGAAAAGTGGGCAGACAACCCAAAGAATATGAAACAACAGTATGATTAGTTCATCTAATGGTATCACTGGAAACAATGGTGTAATCAGAAATCACTGGTAATTCTAAGCCTGCATTCAATTTCTCATGTTACCCAAAGGGCATGACTGGTCTTGCAGGGTGAAGACAAGACCCTAGTGAATGTGTACACTGCGTTAACACCATGGGACTAGTCACATGTGCTTATTTGTGTCCCTGACATTTTGATATATGAATCTTCTGGCCTTGCATAATAGCTGTACTCATGCAACGTTCAATTTTGGTCTCGGATTCATATTTGAAACTGGCCTGTGCATATCTGTGTGTTTCCCTGTGAGTGGAATGTATAAGCATACTGCTGAAACAAAATGTAGTGTCTCTGGATAAAACGTAATAGAAGAGGGGGAAAAACATTCTGAACTTTAATATATGTTAATGTCTTGGTGAGGTTTTTGTTTCAGCCTTTTGAGAACTATTATGATCATACTTGTCTATTCATTTTTCTTTCTCTTTTCCTCACAGGCGTGTTGCTGCGCTGGAATCGCTCGACCAAGTGTTTAGATGAGGCCTATGAGGAGATGGTCCATATTATCGAATACAATAAGGAGCTGCAGAATAAAGTGAACAGCCTGAGAAGACAGCTGGCTCAGCTGGAGACAGAGGACAGTCCTCTCCAGACTCCATAAGACATATAGCTCCATTGCACTAAGATATTTCAACAGAGTGGTACTCAACAGAGTTCCCCTTCAGCACTACTGAGATTACTTCCTTTCATGCATGTATGCCCACATACACCCGCATCCCTCATGACTTCTGCTTTCTTAGGATCTTACTCCATCCATTTGTGTCTCAACTGCTGTAAGGCTTAACTTTCTCTCTCTCACTCTCTCTCTCTCTCTCTCTCTCTCTCTCGTTCTCTCTCTCGTTCTCTCTTTCTTTCTGGTTTTTTCCCCCTGGCCTTCACTCTGATAAAGACTCTGATGCTAACTTAATGTTAAACGCACTCCATACTAACACTATTGTATGTATTCATGCTTCTCGAGCACCTTTCACACACTAAATGTTGCATATATATATACAGGCGTGTTCCTGACAGTTGATGGCACCCTAAAGCAGTTCGCTTTGTTCTCTGAAACTGTGGCCAATCTTTTAGGGCCAAACTGTAGTGGGTGACTTGACAGTGTAATGAAGTCTTTTAAAAGGGAAAAGGTCTGACCTTGAGTTTGGCTGGCATGCCTGTTACTTTTGCAAGCTGTGAATCAAAAGCAGCCAAGAATTGCAGCCTGTGTGCTCACAATGACTTAATTCAGAAAAACTCAAATCTGTACATATTTAAGCATTACTAAAGAGTTTAAGCACTTATAAAGATAAGCATGGATACATTTGATGCTTAATTCTCCCCATGCTGGTTTACAGACTGCAGAGCACACAGTATGCTGCTGACATAAATTTCACATTTGTTGTTTACAGTATATTGCCTATATCATTTTTAAAAACAAGCCTCTTATATATAAAACCATTCCATATAGATATATGTAGCGTGTGCCATTTTTGTCTAAGTTTGTCAGGAGATTTTCCCCGTGTTTGGAGAGTGTCACCAATCATTTCAGCATTATCTAAATCTTTAATAGGATGATTGTAATCTTTGAGTGCATATATATTGTGTGCAGACTACTCTCTTTCTCTCTGTATTTCCCAGAGCAGAATGTGAAGCAGAAGGTAAAAAGTGCACTCTCATGCTGGTGTTATGTAGCAAAGTAAAGAGCGCTGCTGGAGCAGTCATTCAGTGAGTAATCTAATACTTTGTAGTCACATTATTGCCAAACAATACTGAATAAGCCTTCCCGATTGTGTCTTTTTGGATATTAGGTATAAACTCGTCTGGGAGGGTTACAGTAAGTTCAGGTTCTCAGAAGCGTCACTAATTCTATGGTGATTGTTTGGGGGGGGGTTTTCTTGATGATTTTGGGTAAACAAAAGGTGACCGGACTGACTCTTGTTTTACATAAATGTGGATGTAATTAACCAGAATGGCACCCAGGAACGCATAAAAATTAAATGTTTAATATACTCCAAATATACTTTATTTGAAATAGTGGAGGTATTCCTGACCGACATGCCGTTTGTCACTTTCTAATTACTTAGTTGTCTGTTCAATGAAATGTCTTTGGAAAAATGAAATCTATGCTTTTTGTACTAATTTTTCGTCTGAAAGTTGTCTGAAAAAGCTTAATGCAGATTATATATAATTGCACAGATATGTTTTGGTTATGTTCTGTGGGCATTAAAAGCTAAAATACTGTAAATGAATTCATGCACACTTTACCAACAATCCGTTAATAAAGACCACTTACAACGTTCTTGTTTTAAGGTCTTTTGTATGTACAAAACATTGGTGAGCATTTTGACCAGAATCTCTTTCATATATTTCTACATATGATTTGAACTATACATGAAACTATAGCCAAATATGTAACTAGGTACTGAATCCATGGGGTTGGCAAGTAGTTCACTGTATGAAAGCTACGCTAAAAACTGTTAACGTGTTCACTGACTAACACACTGCCAGTATTTGTCAGGTTCCTCCTTCCACAAGGAGTTTTTTTTTTTCCTAGGGGGAGGGACCCTAGAGTGAGGAACCATTTTGGGTTGTGCATATGCTCATGTTTCACATCGTCTGTCGCCCAGCCTCCCACGTTGCAATGTCTCTGGCACTTGTTTATCTCATCCTGGCATCTGAGTCGTACTTTCACAGCCAAATCCTTTGAACAGCTGCTTTCTTTTTCCTCACAAATATAAATATGACTGCTTTTAGTCCAAGAACCAATATATATTTTTTTCTTTAGTGGAGGTGAACTTTTAAATTCTCAGTGGTTTTGCAATGGTTTTCCATGTTGACACATATGACAAATGTTAACCTTGAAGAGAGGATGACCAGCAGTAACACGTCAGACATGCTCGTGCGTCACAAAGTGTGTCACTTTCAGTGGAACTTTTACCAGTTTATATTTGTTTTGCAAGGGCCTTACTGTAAGGGTTGTTTTGCCAGATCTGCTGGGCCAGGGGGACTGTCTCCTAACTAATGTTATTTTTTAGATTTGGTGGGTGTCCTGACTGGAAGCATTTTTCCAAATCACATGATCACTTTCATGAGCAGGAATTCTTTCAGACTGTTTTTTGCTAACATGTAACCGCCTGTCTACATTTAAGACACATTGCATGATTTAGGTTTATTTCTCTTTCACTGCCTTACGTTTACATTTACGGCATTTATCAGACGCTTTTATCCAAAGCGACTTCCATTTCCTAACTACAGGAACAGTTTCCCTGAAGCAACATGGGGCTAAGGGTCTTGCTCAGGAACCCAGTGGTGGTGTGCTGAAGGTAGGATTTGAACCCATGACCTCTTGGTCTAGAGGCAAGTATTCTACCACCCACCCCCCAAAACCAATCCCCACCCCCACCCCCACCCCCACCCCGCCTTATGGTTCATTTGGGGGGAGGGGAGATTCTGGCGAAACTAGCTTATTATATTGTTTAAATTAAGGGACTTTTTTCAAGATCCAGTGCAGGAAAACATTCTGAAATCTCTCGATGTGGAGGAAAAAATAGGGAATTGCCCAATAATTAAAAAAAAACACAAACCAAGAATGCTCATCTATTAAGCAAGATTCATTTAAGTCCTATCTGTGACTTGTGTTTTTGCTAAGAAGTTAAAAAAGAAGTTGGATGAATAGCCTCTAACTGTGTCAACTCCATCATGTTTGCCAGATCTGATACACTTATATGAACAAAAGGGTTGGGACAGTGCACCAACAATGACTTTAATGACTTTGCATTCAAATGCATAGAGTTGGTGTTGTTCACACCTGCCATAGCTAAAACAGCTTCCACTCTTCTTGGAAGGTTTCTGCAAGGTTTTGGAGTTTCTGTGAGAATTTGTGCCCATTCATTCTGTAGAGCATTGATATGATCAGGCTTTGATGTTGAGTGAGAAGGCCTGGCTCGCAATCTCCATTCCAGTTCTTCCCAAAGGTGTTGGATGTGGAGGTCAGGGTTCTGTGGGGGCCAATCAAGTTCTTCCACACCAAACTCATTCAACCATGTCCTTACTTTGTGTACTGGGACAAAGTCATGCTGGAATAGAAAAGGTTCTTCCCCAAATCGTGTCCACAAATATGGAAGCATAGTGTCATCTAAAATGGCATGTAATGCTGAAGCATTAAGATTGCACTTCAGTGGAAGTAAGGGGCTAAACCCAAACCCTGAAAAAACGGTGTCCCAATATATTTGTCCATGTACTGTAGCACATGTGTGGGCCATAAGGGTTCCCGGCGAGGCGCTGCACTGGGCACGCGTGCAGTTCAGTGACGTTAAGAGGGGCGTAGTTAGGGCCGTGGGGGACGCGCCTCCACGTGGCGGCCAATCAGAGAGAGAACCGGCTTCTCTTGAAAGCAGCTGGCTCCTGATAAATAACCTCCTCCAGAAGGCTGATGCAACTGGACAAGAGATATCAAGCACGAGATAACGCAGCCTGGGGAAGCTTCAAATTCTGCAAAGAGACGTCTCTGATTTTATTATTTAACGCCTTATTTATTGGTGAGTCCCACTTCAAATTCAAATTTTATTTGTCACATTTATACATAGTGCGACATGCAGCGAAATGGCCAGCCTTAATGATTAAAAATAATTAAACAGTAGGATAGAAGTAAAAATGACGTTTGAGTTTATTTATTGAAACATTAACACAATGTACCATATATGTGTGAGTATAACGAATGGTTTCCGTACGTATATATGTTTCAGAGACCGCCCGTTATATATTGTTATAACGATGCAATTATAATGAATGCATTACATTTGCAAAGCATGTGACGTGGATCAGAATGTCAGTTTGATTGTCCATTTATGTGGCAATACCTTCATTTCTCATCTCCATCTTTATGGCTTCTGCTTTCTCGTAGCTCTGGCCAAGAAAAGTAACTATATTCGCCCCAGCTTAGAGTTTGTGGTTCAGTTATAAAAGCGTTTAAAGAGCTGAAGGGCGGCTCCACTCTGCGAGAAGTCTGAAAGCTTCTCTGTGAGGTGGCTCGGGCGGGTGGGACTTCGGAGGGGCTTAAAGGGAACTTGCGTCATGATTCCGGGAACCTGTGTGTAGACGCTGTGTGGTCTAAACATGTGATGACTGAAGAGACACTGATGTTGATGACGGCCCCTCACCACCACATCATCACCTGGCTGCACCAAATAGTGCATTAAGCAGTTGTGCACCACTTCCTCCATATTCCAGCATCGACACAGCGCCAATATAGAATTCTGCGCACGGAACAAGTCTGCGTTCAGTAGCAAGATACAACAGTTTTATTGTAAGACATGGTAGTGTGTAGATCTCTCCAATATAGGAAATAAACAATGGCTAGTTTATTGAATTATTTTGCTGGACGCATCTCTTTTAGAATAATCGTTGTAATGGTTATTTCTGAAGATGATTTGAGTTGTGCCATGTTACATTTTACTTGTTCTCATTTCCCGCCACTTATTTCTTCTACGGGTGGCAACACCCAAACGTTTACATTTTGAGCTTTCTCGTTTTTTAGACAAGAAAGATCCCAAAGAGAGACGAATAGCGCCTAACACAGAGAGAGAGAGATCCCCGTTGAGGTTATAGTTGCTGTTTTTGGTAGCTTGCCCACCTTCACTTTATCTTATCATGATTTCACCTGAGCAGTATTTGGTCTACGATTGTAAGAGTGGTGTCTCGTGTCAGATGCTGGCACTCTCTCTCTCTGGTTTGGCAGCATCTTGCGCCGCGCTCTGATTGGTTGATTCCGAAGGCAGGGCCCTATAAATAATCTCAAATTACGCCCTTCGTTCCTTTTCCGCACCAAACTGAGAGGTAAGACCTTCCGCACATATAATTCGTGCCTGACAAGGAGGTCCTGTTTCACAGACCGTTTTAGACTTACAGCGACGTATTTTAAATTTTCCCCGTGTGTTTTCTGTCTTGTCTTAAGGTGTTACTCATAGTTCGTACGAGAAATGCACCCGTTACGTAACTGTATGTTACCCCGAGCGCGTGAACTGCGAGAGAACTTCCTGTAAAGTTGGTTTCGAAATTTTCGATTTGTAAAAATAACCTTCTTCCAGTCATACTTTGTCCTTTGCAAGGCATACTGGTAGGTCTTAATCCTAAAGCACGTAATCCTTTATTCTGTTATGCTGTTTCTGCCCACTTTGCTGCTGTAACAATACATTTTTTTCACCTGTGGGTCTGATAAAGGACTGTCCTATCCTATCCTGAAGGGCAACTCCTTTATTTGTTCTGTTCCATTTAAATGTGTTGTATTTGTTGGATTTCCTTGAGTGAACACATCACTGACGGCTGTGTGATGCCGTTAATGTGATGTTATTTTGTGGTTCTAGTTCCTTGTAATGAGAAGCCTGAAAACCCTATTCTGTTTTTCATAATCAGTAAGAATAATGCTTTCTTTTATAGGACTTAGGCTGAAAACTGTTGTTCCCATTTTTCTGCCCACTGTATGTACAGGTCACTGAAGATGCCTGTGATCAGAGCCCTCAGTAAAGTTGCCAAGCAGGCCCTCCAGGCCCCTGGATGTGGATGCCAGCCTTTGGCCGTGGCTGTGCGCAACATCAGCTTCTCCCCTCGCCAGGTCACCTCTGGCTCTGACGCCAGCTTTCATTCCGTGTCCTTCTCCGAGACAGACCACCCCAAAGTCCTTATTACAGGTATAAATAACATCTGCCTCATTCAGTGTTACCTAATTTCTCTGGCCCATAGTCAAACACTATTTACTCTGTGACACAGTATCCTGTTATCAAGTCCTCATGATACGGAGCGATTTCTTCTGAATGGCAGCTGACCTGATTGTGTTCGATCTTTCTGCTTTTTCACTCTTTCGCAGGTGGTCTTGGGCAACTAGGGGTGGGCCTTGCTAAACTGTTGAGGTAAGGTTTAGACCTTTTGCCTGTGGGTGTGGCAGTATACAGCACACATTTATCTCCTTTAGAAGGGTTTTAATTCCGTGTTTATCTTCTCAATTTACAGGAAGCGGTTTGGAAAGAACAATGTAATCCTTTCAGACATCAGGAAACCACCCAGCCATGTATTTCACAGCGGTGAGTGCTTTCTTTGGTCTGTTTCACTCATGTAACCTCAGACTGAGCTCTGGGTACTTTTTCAAAGCCGTCCTGCAGTGACCAGTACAAACAAAGCAGCAACAGTCTTGAGGTTATTGTTGTAATCATTTTCTTATGTAAGGAATGTCAGATGAGAAATCCTTTGATTAGACTTGCAGGCATGTTCTCACTTCTGTAAAAATATGTGCAGTAGCTGTTAGGCGTGCCCAAGCCGCAGTGCTGGAAAGTCAAATCATATTAACGCTAGATGTCCTAATTTGACTCTAATCTTATTTCTGAGATTATTCTAAGGTTATCTATCATGGCTTATGCAGGTTAAGCTTCTTGGCAGGGCAGAATTTATACAAGATGCTTTTTTGAAATCTTTTTGTAATTTTACATTTTTCTCTACTATTGTGTCAGGCTGAATAATAATTTACTTTTCTGTTTCTGATTATATCGAAGGATAGTTTTACTGTTCAGATAAACAAATGATGTCAGAAGTATGACCTGAAAAGCTTGGCAAATATCAGTCAACACCAAAGGCATGCGGAACTCTCTTCTTGTTGTTAATGTCTGTCTCCTCTTTTACACAGGTCCCTTTATCTACTCGGATATTCTGGACTACAAGAACTTGCGTGAGATTGTTGTCAACAACCGCATCACCTGGCTGGTGCATTACAGTGCCCTGCTGAGTGCGGTTGGGGAAGCCAATGTGCCCCTGGCACGTGCGGTCAACATCACTGGTGCGTCTGCATAAAATTGATAGCAGCTATTTCCTGATAAAGGTCTTAACATACATTAACACACATTAGTTGACACGAATTTGCCCTTTAAACTGCAGGAGCTCATATATGGACCTGTACTTTAGGCTCTATCGCAGTATCACTTATTAGTTTTATAAAAGTTGCTGAATAAAAACGTTAATAACTGAATAATAAACCACCATTGAATGTGAAGTTATGCATTTTTGGCTGATATTTAACATTATTTAGCATCGTTTCCATATTGTTTGTTTATGTTCTCAGGTCTCCACAACATCCTCGACATTGCTGCAGAGCATGGCCTCCGTCTGTTTGTTCCCAGCACCATTGGTGCCTTCGGCCCCACGTCCCCTCGGAACCCCACCCCTGACCTGTGTGTGCAACGACCTCGCACCATATATGGCGTCTCCAAGGTCCATGCTGAGCTAATGGGGGAGGTGAGTTGTGGGTATTTTATCATATACACAGCAATGTCCTCGACCAAGGATAAACGTGGCCACAGTCTCACTTGTCCTCTTGCTTTCTTTTCATCACAGTACTACCATCACCGGTATGGCCTTGACTTCCGCTGTCTCCGGTACCCCGGCATCATCTCTGCAGACACCCAGCCTGGCGGTGGCACTACAGGTATTGTGCCCCCACCTATAAGTTCACTTTACATTCTCTTAAGAAAATTCTAAGGAGAAGTACCATACAATTTTTGTAAATGCATTTAAGCTGTGATTAATCTTCTGTATAATGTATGTTTGGTTTTTTTTTGAGTGCTATACATGCGAGCCAAGAGCATGGCTGTTTTTTTAGCTCATGGTTAGGCCACGTCTAAATGAATTATGTAACTGCGTCATACAAGTATTTTTAACCTGCTGATAACATTCAGCCATACAGCAAATTCAGTTCATACCTTCGTCCTATACATGTTCCCTCAGAGGAGGACACATGCTGTCCCAGTCACAGATAGGCATTCCATTGTATGTTAATTTTACACAAAATGTGAGGAGATACTAAGCGCCAGTCTTCTTCTGCTCTGTAGATTATGCTGTACAGATATTCCACGATGCTATCAAGACAGGCAAATTTGAGTGCAACTTGAAGCCAGATACGCGACTACCCATGATGTACATTGATGACTGTTTACGGGCCACGCTGGAGGTGATGGAGGCTCCGGCTGATATGCTGTCCATGCGTACCTACAACATCAACGCCATGAGCTTCACTCCGGACGAACTTGCCCAGGAGGTCAGGAAACAGCTCCCTGACCTGCAGGTCACCTATGAGATCGACCACGTGCGGCAGGCCATAGGTAAGACACCGTCACAGTATTTCATTCTCTCCATGAACACTCACTTGAGTTCTCACCCTTATTAAATGATCGTGTTTAAATCTGGTCCTGGTGTCTTGTTTCTGCAGCTGACAGCTGGCCCATGAACTTTGATGACACCAATGCACGAAACGAATGGGGCTGGAAGCACGACTATGACATGCCCGAGCTGGTTCAGACTATGTTCAACTTCATCGGCTCTGAGTCGCGAGTCGCCCAGGCCAACTGAGTTCAGTCCAGAGAACAGGAGCTTGAACATACATGTTATAAAGACTGATTGCTTTAGAGAAGGGAGATCCATGGTTTGTAAATAGTCATTTGCTCTCTCTCTGTCTCTACTGTGCCATTTGGAAAGACCCTGCTTGGCTTGCACACGGTGCCAGGAATGTGAAAATTCTTGATCGTTTGATCGGGGTCTGCCATTCTTCCTCTTTTCTGAGAAGGGAGAGTTGATTATGTTTGGTCGGTCTACTGTATCCGTGATCTACAGCTCAGCTGGGGAACCCTCGGGGGATGGGTGTGGGCCCATTCTGCACCTCTTGTATCTGGTGTTCTGTATATGGATCATTTTAGCCTGAATTCTCTAGGCAATGTATACCCATTCAACTCAGTGGCAGCTGTTGAGTGCCCAAAAGCAATTTTTCCGAAGATCTTTTGTATTTTTCTTTGCAGAGTCATTCTTTCCTAAACAACATGACACATAATTCACGATTGGTGATCAGAATCCACTATATTTATAATAAGGAGCGATAAAATGAGCTTATAGATTCCTTCAATAAAGGAAGTGAACCAGCAAATGGTCTGGGTCTAAAGGGGTGGGTCTTACAGGGAAGCAGAAGTTACCATGATAAGTGACGCTATCATTTTTCTCCTAACTGCTTTTCTTTTTGTGCACTATTTAGTTAGCTTGCTAACAAACAAATGAAATGATTGCACCATTCTTAAATTATTTGTTTTCCATATAAGAGTTTATCTCTTGTTACAACATGCTTTTTGTTTAAAAATGTTAGAAAACGAGCATTTTCTTTGCTTATTTTACAGTTTACTGAGAACAAAATAAAGGCATTTTTACAAGTATGCTGTACTGTGGTAACCAACATCTTCAATACACTGCACACAAAAGGGGACATTTCCCAACACAGAAGGTTAACAGTAATATACAGTGTATATATACATGTGTATACTGTATATACATAAATATCGTCGCTGCCGGGCGGAAACCTCATATGTCCAAAACGGCTATTTTTCAGGAAACTGAAAAAACTATTTTTGTTCTAAATAAATGAATACTGTGTCATCAAACATCCCAAGCTATTTTCAACACTTTTCATTGGTTAATAATTTCTAAA
>JBBPDC010000156.1:9062240-9074487 GCA_037974485.1 Hemigrammopetersius urotaenia | reverse complement strand
CTCGCAGATCCGGATCAGTTTACTGAGTGACTCAGAGGGAGCCGAATCCGAAAAAGGATCCGAGTATCCCAGCTCTATTTGGTTGATATTCGCTAGGTTTGTTAAAAAAAAAAAAGTTAAGCCCAAATACACATTTATTTTACGGGATGTTACTTTCTTTAGTTATTTATTTAAACGTCACCACTAAACGTTACTGCCAAAGAAGAAGAGAGCTAGCAGTGTTGGACATGGATCGCAAACGGTCAAAAGTGTGGCTTCAGTACACTAAAAAAGGAAACGATAAGGCAGCGTACAACATATGTTATTTAAGCAGTTTTTTTTTTGTTTTTTTTTATACCTTTGTGGAATCGAAATAGGGAATCGATAAGAACCGGAATCGATTAAGTGGAACCGGAATCGGAATAGAAAAAATTCAAACAATACCCATCCCTAGTTGTAAGTAAACCAGAGTCTGTTGACCTTACGGTGCAGCATGTCATTTAGAGAGGTAGGCAGCAGGTCATGGAGAGAGAATTAGGTGAACTATATTTCTTAGGTGGCAGAAAGCTGCTTAACTGCAGAGTTTACTGTTGTCTAAGGAGAATGAAGGTTAAAAAATGACAAACCCAGCAGTTTGTGTAGACTCATTGATATCAACTTGACATGCTTGTAGTGGCAATTGAATCTTGTCTAAAGAAGCTTTAGTACTTCTCTGCTGCAGTCAGGTGTGTATAGGTCCATACCTTGCCCAGTTATGTAATAGTTAGTTAAGCGAGACTTTTAATTGCTGTTTTATCAGCTCGCCGAAAGGTGAAGTGGTCTGTGGACCCGAGGAACAGCGCATGGAGCAAAGATGAGTCCAAATTCGGCCAGAAGATCCTGGAGCGAATGGGCTGGTCTAAAGGGAAGGTAATATATGGCTTACATTTCCACTTTACTTTGACGAACAACAATTACTGCACTTATTAAAGGCACTCAACATCAAGGGTATTAATTAGGAGTGTAATAGTTCACCCATTCATGTTTTGGTTCGGCACTTCATTTCTAAACTACAGTTCAGTTTGAATCACCTTAGAATTTTTTTTCATGTTACATATTTAATGATTTTAATGATACATATTCGTATATTATATTCTTGTCATAGGGTAACTGTAATAATAACAATATGATAAGATTGTTACTATAATTATTTCCAGTTGTGCAGAACACAGACAAATAGTATATTAAAACAAAAGTTTGATCATTTACTTAAATCTGCTTTTTGGACATCAGCTGGTTGCTCGTTTGTTTAGAAACTGGTCTTGTTGATAGCTAGCTTGCCGTGTAACGGTCACGTTACTAAAACAGCTACTGTAACTAGTCTTTATTGCTGGATTAATCAAGCTATAGCCATGAATTGAGCCATATCAGTTCATCTTTGAAACTAAATCATTAAATAGTTACTAAATAATTATAATATCTGCACATAATTAACTGAATCTGAATAATGTAGTATCTTTAATCAAACCTGCTATTTGAAATGGTTGCTTTGCAAGACCAGGGAGATATTTAACACTATATTTAGCTCTAGTGCAGTCTTTTGTAGGTCAGTGATATAATATTGTTGTGGTGTTTGTCTGCTAGGGTCTTGGCAAAAGTGAACAGGGTGCTACTGAACACATCAAAGTTAAAGTGAAGAACAACAATTTGGGTTTAGGCACTGCGGTCAACCACGAGGTGAGATCTTCTGTGAATCCTGATTCTTGTACTTTATTCTAAGCGTTTAATTGTGTCTCTAGCATATATTTTAATGCACTTTAAATATTGTGACTGATTGTGGTTTCTAGGATAACTGGATTGCCCACCAGGATGATTTTAATCAGCTTCTTGCTGAGCTCAACAACTGCCATGGCCAGAACAACTCCGAAGGTAACTTTAATGCTGATAAATGTCATCTGGGAACTGAAAAGGACCATCTGCTTGTGAAAGTCAAGGATAAATATAACTAAAAGCAATAATAATACTTGTCAATGTGAAATACACTTTATGGACAAAAGTATTGGGACACACCTCTTAATTCTGAGAGATTTTAGGCAAGCCCATGATTTAAAACTGTGTGCACACAGTTTGGGGAAGGCCCTTTACTATTCCAGCATGACTGTGCCCCAGTGCACAAAGTAAGCTCCATAAAGACATGGATGGATGAGCTTGGTGTGGAAGAACTTCACTGACCCACACAGAACCCTGACCTCAACCCCATCCAACACCTTTGGAATGAACTGGAACAGAGATTGTGAGCCAGACTTTCTCGTCCAACATCAGTGTCTGACCTCATAAATGCTCTACAGAATGAATGGACACTAATTCTCACAGAAACTCCTAAATCTTGAGGAAAGCTTTCCAAGAAGAGTGAAAGCTGTTATAGTTGCCAACGGGGGACCAACACTGTATTAAAGTCTGTGTATTTGAATGCAATAGCATTAAAGTCCCTGTTTGTGTAATGATCAGGTGTCCCAATACTGATAGTGTACATATGTGAGTCCAAAGAAATGGTTGGGACATTTTTACTGAATGTCTTTATGTTGAAGCTCATATCCTTGAAGTGCCACTTGGTGGTGCTGTTGTAACACATGGGACAATAGAGAAGCTGGTTTACAGTCTTCAATGTAGTTTACTGTTCTGTGGTCTAGTTCTTAAAATCATACCTCATGGAAAGGGCTTGCAGAGCTAAACACTAGCTATAATCACCAGGCCTTCTGTGGTACACTTGGTATAAACTCATTAACCAGTTTCCAGAGTTTGCTCATATCAAGATTTGTTCCACTGTGATGACTGTGTTTATGAATAATGACACATTTATTTATCAAAATTCTAAAACGCAGTTCAGCTATGAAACCAGATTGTTATTTTTTCCCCCGGTGTGTACAGAAGCGACCCAGGAGCAGGCACAAGGTTTCAGTTTGGAGGAGAAATCGAAGACCTCTAAAAAAAGGGTCCATTACATGAAATTCACCAAAGGTATGACTGCATTATTAGAGCTGTTTCTCTTCTCTCCTAATGGGCCTATAATTCTTATTTAGGACATACTATGATTTACTTGGTTAACTTCTATGACCTGTATATCCATATTATTTAACGTGAAGCGAAGACATGAGTGGCACTGCATGCAAACGCTTATTTTAGGGTGTTAAACAGGGTACTGTTAAGTCAGTTTAGGGCATAGGATATTTATTTAATTAAAAATATCAAAGATTTACTTTTCAATATAAACGCTCTCTATTGTAGTGCAATTAACTTTCATATATTGTAAGTCCCTGCATTTGTTATGCTTTTGTAATCTTAGACTGATCAGACATTTGTGTTTTGTCTAATCCAGGAAGTATTCTAAGAGGCCTCTTTCATTTTAGAATTGGAGACTCTGTCGGTGAATAAAATCCAAACTTTGAGGAAACTTCATCATACAGTTCATTTAAATTATTTAAAACGGCCACTATAAATATTTATAATAGTAAAAATTGGTAAAGGTTGGTGTTTTTGGCTCATTTTTACAATTTGTCATATATTTGCGGTATCAGTTTCACAAGTATGTTGATTACACTTTGATTACATTTAAATAAAAGTTATAAAGACATTAAAAAATAATACTTAATTTCGGTGTGAGTGTCTGGTACATTGAGGACGTTTATTATATGTGGTCAAAGTAGTATGAAGACAAATGTACTGTGTGTGTTCTCCTGCTCTCTCTGAGCTGGTTGTGCCTCTACTTCACTGTTAGGCTTTGCAGGTAAACATCAGTTACTTTAGCTGGACATTAATTAGCTGGCTTATTAACATCAGCTAGATAAGCAAGGTTGCGAACTTTAGTATTTATTTTCCTGGCAAATAACCCACAAAGAGTTTTTTAATTAGTCAGATAATAAAGACAATACCGAGATGACCAATTAACCAACTAATGTAAAAATCTGTTGGTTAGTTGAGAGTATTAAAGGCTGCCACTGTGCTTGTACCCTTGAGTCTTCAAGCTAAAGAGCAGAATTATTTACCTGGCATTTAATTTTAGCACACAAATCTATATTTTGTTTTTATGTGTAACAATGTTAGGTTGTAAAAATACTGACCCGTTCTGCTGGGGAAAGCAAATTTCGTGTACCTTTTTAAAACTCAGTTAAAGTTCACAGTTTTAAGAGCCATGTTGTACCTTTCAGGGTACAATTACACAGTTTGTGCCTGCGGGGGACTAAAGTTAAATTGGACTGTACCTTTTTTCTAACAGTGTTCCAACCCCTCCAAACAGCAAATTGCTGAGATTTGACATGAGTGTAACATGAGTCAAAACCATTCATCAGCTGCACTGACTGGAACAGAGAGAACCTTACATAACTAACATAGCATGCTGTTTTTAAAGGAGCTCCTTTTATATTTTTGAATACGGACACTTGTTTATAAAATGCCACCATATCAGCAGTAGTCCTGTATATGTTTATATGGACATATATGAGATGTCCAAAGGATCCTTTGTTCTAAACCCACATGGATGTTTAGTCAGGTAATAGTCAGGTGTTCAGTCGACCCTTCTGTGAATAGACAGGTCATATACAGCTGTTTTCTTCAGATTAGCCAATTAAAGTAATACTTTTGTGGTTAATGATATGCCCAGTCTCTTTGCCTCCTTGCATGTGAGCGGTTGAACCTGGGCTTCTTTGGCAGTGGGAGCTGCAGCTCATGGGTCAGTGCTGCAATAGATCAGCTTGCCTGGACAGTACGGTCAGCTTAACCAGAGAACGGCCTTGGGAACAGGGAGTGGCTTACAACCCCACCTGGACAATTAGTCAGGAACGTGCCAAGAGCTTCTAAGTTTCATTGAATGACTTGTACAGGGATTAAAAACACTGAGATTTTTTCCATTAATCAGAATGTTCGGAACTCTGCGACACATGAGCGTGTCTGTCTTCCTGACCTTTCCAAACGTCATATTGTCAAGGGCCTCCTGCGTTTTTCACTCCACTTGATGTTTTTTTTTTTTGAAAAATCCCAGGAATGTGGGGAAAAAGGCTCTCATCTCTTATCACCTGACAACTTACCGTTGCACACGGCTAAAAAGCATGACTTCCTGTTTCCTGTGAGGAGTGCCGGCCGATGCATTTGCAGCTCAGAATGTCCTCAATCAGTGCCTGATGAGTCTCGCAGATAACATGGACTATGGGTGCGCACTGCTGTTGTTGTCGTCTTTGTGATTCTTTATTTAGCTGCGAGACGGAAGGTTGCTGTCCCTACAGACAGGGTTAGCATGGCTGTTCTCAGAAATAGATAACTCATAAGTTAGAGTGCATGTCCTCAGACAACCTCACTGATCTTGGTGCACTCCTTGGTTTTAGCGGTCATGAGGTGGGCCGTCTTGTTACGAGTAACTATCTTTGGCTCGTAGATATAAAAAGCATTGCTAAGGTAAGAAGCGTCATTAAATCATAACTGATCGTAGACAATAAGAGTTCACCCAGTGTTCGAGGCCTAAAATCTTTAAAGAGCTAATGCTCGGGTATCAGGTTGCCATTTGTTGCCCCTGTCTCTTTTGACATGATGTCAGCCCCTTTCACCTGCTGCTGGGATTAAAACTAGCAAGTAGAACAAGAACTACAGCTTTTTGTCACTCGGTTACCAGGAGGAAGGCACTGATGCTAATGTGGTTTCTTAGCAATCAAGTGTCTAACAAAAGCTGAAATAACTGACTAATAGCCATGTATGACAAAAGTCCAACACCACAGCCTTGTTGGGTGAAATATGACAAGTGACGTTTTGTTACTAGGCCTATGAATCAACAGAAGGTTTGAATTTAACCCTTGTAATAGTATTAGGATCCCATACAATGGCTCTTGGTCTGGTCAGGTATTCTGTGTGTCCCCCAGAGTTCCTCACTGTGTGCCTTGTTCCAGGTGTGCCTCATTTCACCTGCTGCCAGGTGAAGGGTTTAGCCAGAGATAAACCAGTTACATATGTAGTCGAGGCCAGCCTGCGTTGAGCAGGTGCTTATGCAACGCTATATCTGCTGAGGCTTAGATGGGCTCCGCAATGCATAGACGTGTAACCTATTTCAAGTTGACACAAAGGGCGAGAACTAATACGCTCTCGTTGGCCGCCCTGGTTTGTAACCAGAGTGGCTTGTGTACACGCAGCTAAGGAATAGCAGAACCATCGTAACGTAGCAGAATTTAACTGTGTGTCAGAATGGAAAGCCTGCCACCTCCAGAAAGTCTTTCTCGCCCTGCTCCACCTGGCCCTCACTCATGCAGTCAGCGGCACAGATTGATGGCTCTCAGTGCTGGAGAAAGGCACTGGCGTCTCCGCTGCCTACCCTAGGCACCAGCAATGTAAACCAGTAACCCACATTTAATTGGGTGCCCATTTATCAACAGATCCAGAAGTTCTTGATGCGCATTGAACTGCAGTACTTCATCATTTATGTGGCTGAGTAGGCCAATCCATTCTACACTAGATGCATAAACCAGTTTGGGGCTCTTTGCCAAATAATTGGCCTTTTTATTATTTATTTATTCTTTTGAAGGGTTTAGTAAGTCCTTATCATATCTGGGGAAATTCTAGTTGCATTTCTGCTCATTATAATGTTGTTGACTGCTCGTACTGTTTCTTCGGTTAAGGAAACACCTCCACTTTACTGTGATCGTTTTCTGTCAGCAGAGAAAGTACCGCAAATTCTAAAGGGGGCGATTTCCACTTGAGAACTTTTTTTCTTCTTCTTTGAAATGGGAGAGAAAAAGCTTTGATCTTATCCGGGTGTCTTTTAAGGCAGTCAATTAGTTTGTTGGTTGTCAGATTAGCAAGTCGATCCAGAAAAAAGCCTCCGTGATTGTTAATCTGGTTTGGCCGCAGTTCCATGGCACTCATCACCATCTCAACGGTGACCTTGACGACTGCTCCCAACAGGATTTCCATTGCACCTCAACTGCACCAGCATACCAACACATCCTGCCAGTGGCCCATGGCCATATTGGAAAAAATCCGAAAAACGAAGCCTTAGAGCCTCTCAAATACCCTGGTATGTGCCCCCGCAGCCTGCACAGAGCCTGTACAAAATGTGAAGAGGCCATTTTTGGGCGACATTTAATTTCCACTGGATCAGTAGATGGCCTGTGTGAGCTGGCCTTTTGTTTAGCCTCCTTACAGGATAACTTGGTTACAGGGAGGCAAGGTCTCCTCTTTGAAAGGGAGAGAGAGAAAGCGCTTAGAGCAATAAATAAACTGCCGTTATCAGGGGCTGCTTGGAGGAAGAGGATGCAGCTGGACGAACAGGCCTGTAGGCCGAGACGGGCGCCCGGGCTCTCCTGGAGCCTTTGAGCCGCTGGAAAGCGGGAGGCGCGAGGCGGGGCTGCCCCTGCATCGTTTGTTTTTCTTCGTCCGCTTCATCCCCTGTGACCACGCAGCGCGCCCTCTTTTGCCTTTAAAACCTTTCCTCTCGGCAGGAGTTCAAAACTGTCCTGCGACCCTTATCCATTTAAATCAATAATTTACAGACTAGAACCCCCGTAGAAAAATATTCATTTGTCAACAGGTCGGGGCCAGAGACGTTTTCTTTTCATGTTCGAGAGAACTCAAGTTTGATAAACAATGACTCTTTTAACTGCAAGAGGTTGTTGATCAGCTGTTGCTTCCACCTCAGAAGCCAACAATACGTGTTTTGAATGAAATCCAATAGGTTAGGTTGTCTAAAAACATGCAGAAGTTACAAGTGTGCTTCCATAATTACACCATCAAATTTTTTGCACAGATTTGAAAAAATAAGACTTGTTGACCCTTGTTCTTTGGTGTGGCAGAAGGCATTTAAAGGGCTCTCTTTAACCTTTTCTCACAGGAAAGGACCTCTCCAGTCGCAGTGAGACAGACCTTGCTTGCATCTTTGGGAAAAGGTCGAAACAGACCAAAGATCAGGATGAGGTAAGGTGTTCAAATGGCCTCAAATGCCTTTTTTTGTTTTTCTAGTGCCCTTCAGCACCAAGAATCCAAGTACTCAAAATCTTGATTGAGAAGGATACATATGGCTGAGAGGTGTATAAACTTTTGGCTAAGGTGAGAGTTTGACTGTTTGCTTGGCAGTATTGGCATGTTCAGTCCAGTTTCGTCTACCTGTAAGCACCACTGACCTCCTACGGGTCACGTGAGCCGCCTCCGGCAGGCTATGGGACGGTGATTAGCCATGTCATGGCGTGCAGTTGGACTCTGCGCAGGGAAAGCGCAGAAATCCCATTAACGGATTAACACCCCCACTTTCCCTGTCCACCCCCCTCCTCCCCTACCCCTACTGTGGTCACATCAGGTACCGTTCTTCAGTCAGCGGGCTGTCCGTTACCATCCCTGAACGTTTGTTGCCTCCTGTCCTACAGGGCATGGGAAATGATGAAATGAGAAAAAGGACTTTCTGATGACTCCATCAAATCCCTGGAAAGTTAGTTTAAAGTTTGAAGGGATTACACTGCCAAGTTGTTTTTGGCTTATGTGGCTCTTTGGCTTAACAGAGTAAACTTGGTTTAGTGGTGGCGATTCAACACATGACCAACAGAGGTCCTTCCATGTTTCACCTTTTCCTTTCTGTTCAGCTTGATTTTATTCATTATATCTGCAGATTTTAGCTGGTGAGTGAACATGCAAACTCATGTTTGCTCTTTCATATTTTAGCATCTAACGTTCAATTCCGCAGGCCTTGTTTTGGGTAAATTCTTCCTATCTTTGTGGTTATATTTCTTAATTAAATAAAGTTCCTTGACCGCTGTAAACATATAGCACAGACAGTTGCCAGGCTGAGAAAATTGAGGGCTAATGATGTCCCTGCTCTGGTGTTGGTTACAGGTGCTCTCTCACATCACTTTGTGTTTTGATTGCAGTAGAGCAGTTGCTAAGTGCCCGTGTTTACTCAGGGAAACGGAAAACATTGCCTATAGCCAGGCACATAAATCTTAGAAATTTGTTAGCGTGCTATGTGTATAATTCTTTGGATAAACCTGTAATTTAGATCAGCTGATTATTGCGGTTGGATATTTGCACATTGATTGCAGTTAAGCCGGCTGGAAGGCTTTTATCATATGAAAGATGGCCGTGGACTGTTCACCAAGGCACATCTGATGATGTGTTAAGCACAGAAAATTTATCATGTTAATGAAGGTGGAGGCAAATGAGGTTCGCGCTAAAATCCATTGCATGCATGTCATGGCTTCACCCACTGGAAGAAATTGATATTGCAAATCCTTAGTTTGCGCTAAACACCCCGTGCATCCTACTTACCCAGCAAACACCACACAATAGCCACCGTTCCTGTTCTGCCCAAAATTGGAAATGTTAGCAGTGTGTTTTTTTTTTTTTTTTCCCTCCAGTAATCGTTTTGTTCCGGTTTGTTATTGTGCTGTTCAGGAGGGACTTTATTGACCGGATCGAAAACCAATCTGAGCAGAATCACAATGGCATCCCAGGAGGCTGTGTGGCCAGAGCTAGTGGCGAACCCAAGGAAAGACCAGGCAGTTAGGCCCTGCAGAGGAAGTGTGTATGCAGGGAAGGTGTATTAGTGAGGCATTGAGGCCAAATTATTATTATTTTTTTTTAACCAAGGCCTTACCCTGGAATACCCTGGGGCTCATGTATGAAGTAGTAGCGGGAAAGTGGTCATATATCGGCGAGTCACGTCATCAAAAGCGCCTGATGGGATGCGTAAACATTGTGGTAGCATCTTGCATCACACTTAAGGAGAATAATGACTCAGTATTTCGACTGCTTTGACGTTTTTTCAGTGTAGAACAGGTAGACGGTGAGGCTTGGTGAGGAGAGCTGATTGTTGAGGCACGACTGTGCAACTGCTTGCTCCAGGTTTTGGCAGCGTTCTCTCCTACCTCTTACACCAGGGGTTTTCCTTTCTCTTCGGTCAGCTTCCTGCCAGCACCTTATCTCTTGCCACAATGCTCCCTGACACACACTCACCACACGCACGCACATGCACACACTCACAAAAGGCTGTCCCAGCTCACCCCTGCACCGCCGGACGCCCCGCTACTTTAATTTAAGAGGGCCAGCAGAAAAAGGAATTGTGTACCTTAAGGAAATCATAGTTCACCTTGAGGCCAACCGATATATCTGTTGGAAAGTAATGATTGCTGATATTGGCTTAGTGCACATTTATTGATAACTCCTCAAAAGTAAATGATTTTTGGCAGATAACAGATTTAGCTAAACCTAACTTTATCGCACGCTTACGTGAGTGCACTGAAATGTAGTGTGCACTGAGCACTTCCTTCTGTAGTGCACACTGCTGTGGGGAAGTGCTGTCCTAAATGGAACACTAGCGGAAGTGACAGACTAACATTTGCTCGCGATTCTCCAGCCGCCAAATTATCTGCCGGTTACACCCCAGCATACATGAGTAAAAAACTTTAACGTTACTTACTTTAAATCAGTTGCCTCTGCTTTGACTTGCATTTCACTGTTGGTCGCCATTATTCAACTCGAAAACTTGAAAGTCCCACCCCCTCCGTTATGTGGTCAAAATGGCGCCCATTTAGTGCGTATAGTGTTCATCATTCCGCACTGCGATTTGTGGTCGGTTTCAGTGCCCCATCCGAGTACATTAGTTGCCAGTGTGAACGCACTATGCCCTAAAATCATGCAGTAAAAATGTGCAAGTGTGCGATTTCAGACACATTCATTGTAAAATCAGAGGTAATGAACAGAAACCGCCTTGTCTATGTTAATTCACGAAGGGAGTCAGCACTGTGGAAAGGTCTTGAACATGTACAATATAAGGGCTAGACCAAATAATTGTAATACTTCAGTGTTCTTTTAATGCTTTGTTGTTGAATGTTTCCTTTTATAAAATGCATCGTTTCCAGCATTTTTAGAAATGCTTAATAGACACAGTTCTTGAACGGCTTACACCAACTGATTTCTGTTTTAATGTGGTGTCACTCAAAACAGTTCTGCAAGTGGATTCATCTTTGACTGTTATGCTGCTCGTATGGAAAACCATGTAAACATCAATAAATCAAAGCATGTACTGTAGGATTCATTTAAAAACTACATCATTTAAAAATACTTTACTTGAATGTCCAGCAAGCTTTGTATTTTTTTTTTTTGGTTAGATCTACCTTAAACAGCATTAAACCCAGGGTAAATCTCAAAGGCTCCTCACTGCCTATATAATGTGCTATGCAAGTTATGAAATTCTGGCTTCTACAAGCAAATCTTTTGTTCAATACAGAATTGTGCACAAGTGGCTAGATTCCAAATGACTCTTTGTTAGGCATATTATGCTCCGTTTGGGTGCCAGAGCTACTATTTTAATCTCTGTGTTGTGCACTACATGGATAGTAGAGAGTAGCTCCTGTGTGCGGAAAAGGGATGCACAGTTTTGTGGTTGTAGAGTGATTACTTTTGAATTAAATGTTGCTGTATTATGTCCATTCTTATTACAGCTATGTAGTTTATCAAATGCAGTTTACAGCGATGGAAATCACAACATTATGGGCAGAGTGTAATGGGTGTGTGTGTGTATATATAGATAGATGTGTGTGCGCGTGTACAGTAATTCCCCAGTTTTACGCAGATCAGGAGTCGCGGATTCAGTCACATACAGATGTTTTTTTGTCAACCGCCATAAAAAAAAGCCTCCTACAGCGTGCCTGCTCCGTGTCTTGTCCTTATATTTTAGTGTTTTGCCCCCAAATTTTCAGGTTATTTCAGTTTCTTTAGTATTAGTGAGCTGAGCTCTGTCTAAAGATGTGGGCAGACAGAGTTATTTCAGTGTTTCTTTTGTGTACGGGTCTTTGCATGTTGTTAATACTAACTGTTAATGCTAACGTTTTTTCAAGCAATAAAGTTTTCTGATTCTGATTATTTATTTATCTTTACATTTTCTTTATGGGTAATGCTTTAAACTGAGTTTAGTATTCTGGGAGCATATTTGGGGGCATATTTAGGGTTGACACTATAAAAATAGGCTTTTTTTTTTTATAAACCAAAACACAATGCGGTTTTTCAATATACGCAGGTGCTCTTGGAACATGACCAACGCCTTAACGCCTTATTTACTTAACGCCGACAATTATTTTATCGTGCGTTAACGCAAGTTTTAAAAATCCTTTTATTTTGAAAGTCGGTGCTTTCACCGAAGTAAGGCGCGCAGGAGCGGACTGGGACTTTCTTTACCAGGTTGGGTATGCGCATCTCGGGCCTTTTTGCAGAACGCACAGATCGCCAGTCCGCCCCTGAACACCAGCGCGGAGCTATTTAATATGGACAA
>JBBPDC010000156.1:9035131-9062140 GCA_037974485.1 Hemigrammopetersius urotaenia | reverse complement strand
TGCCGAAGGTCTGAAGCCCCCCCCCAAAATGATCCCAATGCCTATTTTTATAGTGTAAACCATAAATATGCCTCCAAGTGTTTTCCCAGATCACTTTAATTTCATTTTGAACTCAGTTTAATACATTACCCTTAAAGAATATGTAAATATAAACCCGATGTTTAAATACGGAGCAGTCAGGAACGAGAGAGACGGAGAGAGTAAGAGTGAGCGAGAGACAGAGAGAAAGAGTAAGGGAGAGCGAGAGTAAAAAAGAGAAAGAGAGAGACAGAGAGAGAGAGTGAGAGGATCCGCACGCTCCGGAAAAGTGACATAAATTCCTTTGGAATACCTTTAAATTCAATGTAGTTGTGTATATTTTTTGCTCTTCCAATAAGTGCTTAGTAGTTTGTTTATTCTGTGATGTAACCTTACTAACAAACAGCATAATTTCAACAAAAATAATGCTAATATTAAAGTAACAAGATGCATTATATCGGAATCTGTCTCAGTATTCAGTCGTTTATCGGGATCGAAACTGGAAAATCGTGAATCGGCGCATCACTAATTTTAAGGTAGTGGCGGTACTCTCTCTTTGATGTATGTTTAACCATTGTTTAAAAAAAAAAAATAGTTCAACTATCTAAATATCTCCAGGTCAGTTAGAGTATTGGCCTCAATGTTCGTGTCCTTTGTTAGACATTGACTCAAGACTCGTGAGGATGATTAGGTTTGCACAACAGCATGAGCTGTAGTCGCTATGGTTACAGTGTCATAGTAGTTATGAATGAATAAGGAAGAAGATAATAAGAATGTGTAATAGAAACAGCAGCTTGGTAGCGTCATTTACCAGAATTGACTGTCAGGTATGCCTGATGATGAATATATTACAGTGTTGTTCAACATCCCAAATCACACCAGCATGTTGTTACACTTCAATGAGAAGAGTCAGAGACCAATGTTTTAACCATGAACAGTTAAAACATGTATGCATTTAACCATTCACATGCATCGGTCTGTAAAAATGGAGCAAAAACTGGAAGGTTTTCTAAAACAGGAAAAAATGTATGTACTTGAGGGCAGGGCGAGAATTGACTACTCATTCAGACACACCTATAAAGTAATCAAAGCCGGTAAAATGCAATCATACCAGCCTTGAATGTGTAAAATGGCATCAGCCAATATTGTCTACCTTTGTTTCTTTCTTTTAAACATCTGTTGGACCCTAGTTTACGTAGAACTGTTCAGTTTGCTTTTGTTTCGTCACAGGGTTGATTTTAATGATGCTTAATCTTGCCTTTCCACAGACAGTCAGGGGACTCTTTGTATGACACAATCTTGCAAACATGGAATTTCTTAATCATAGTTCCTTGAGTGAGGTTTAGGCAGACATGCAGCTTTTGTGGTGGGTTTGGAAGGCCTGGCTTGGCATTAGAGGCGTCAGTGTGTGCTGGGCGCAGTAAGCATGTGACTGCAAGAATGTAGCAGCTGTCCATCTTCAGGCCACACCATGATCCATCTTTCCATACCACAATAAGCGATAATGGCAATATAGAGATGGGGCAAATGGGTTACAGAAGATTGGTGGCAGAAGTTTTGCAAACCCAGGCCACTGCTGTACCAGCAAGAAGGCTTGTGTAAGACTCCTGATGTTGGTGTCTTACACACTGGCTGTGTTTGTGATGGAAAAAGGAAAAAATAGTCATATTTAGATTTGTATTACCTATCTTGTTTTATATTTTATTCTTAAATCATATATGGAGTATACTGTGAATTTGTTTTTAAAAGAGTTTTAAAAGTATGTTTAAATGATTGATATCAGGCAGAACGTTACTGCTTAAAATATCAGCTCAAATATTCTGTATTGGTACACCCTTATACTTCCCTCACTTTATTACTATATATATATTTTTTAGACCCGCTGTAGCCTTTGTTCATAAATTCCCTTGCTTGTCCATTGGTTTCCCAGCTAATTTTTTTACACTTCATAGAATGGTTCATGCCCTGTGTAATATAATTTAAATAAAAGGATGAGGTTCCTGGAAGAACAACCATTGTTTGCCAGTCTTACAGGATGGAGTTTTGGACTGTGTGAAAGGTAGTAGCTGCCTCTTGATCTTGATATCTGTATTTCTAGCTGTATTTTAGTCTCTTTCTTTTAAAAACCTCCACCCCCCTCCACCCCCAGCCCTTGGGGGGTTTAGTTAGGCTGCAGGGTGGGGTGTATGAGTGTAGGTGTGGGTTTGATTTATCTCTTGTGCCCCCAACTGCAGCCCCCTCCATTCTAGCAGGCCTGAAAGAAAGAGCCGAGTTTGCTTGAACGTAGCTCGGTTAGCCAAGCCCCAGCATTAGCTGAAATAAACCTTCCTGCCGCTGGTGAAAAATGTCCTGTGATTGGCTAATTAATCAGTCAAAAGGAGAGCATCGCGGCCTGTGACTTGAGGGACCCTAGCGGGCGACCACTGAGGGCCTGCTGATAAATGGACTCCCGCCTGCTTCATACATCAACCAAACTTAGTCATTTTTTACCACTGCTGCACGCGTCAAAGGTGGATCACTAAGGCCTACACTTTTGGGGTGGTGTTTTTTTTTTTTTTTTTTTTTTTTTTTGGCCTGCAATTTTATCTATTCATGGAATTTCTTTGTCATTTAATCCATGTTTTCAAAATAGATTTTTTTACACTATTAGGTAATCAAAGATGGAAAAAAAAAATCCTTTTTATCAAAACCAGATAAGCATCAAATTGAACTGATAAATATTTTGAGGTAGACAGAACACTCTAAGAATACTTTAAAATATTTTAAAATATTCTGAGGAAAAAATGTATTTAATAGCTCTCTATATATGATCTATAGATATATCTACTTGACTTGATATATACACACATACATATATGCGTTTATGTGCTAACTTATGGACTTGTGTGAGTTTGTGATAAGTCTTTACCTTTATTTATTTTTTCATTTATTTATTTATTTACTTATTCTGACCTGTTGATGGAATTTAGAGATAAACAATAAAATATTCATAAGAAGAGATTTTGAGATGTTTTGTCCATTACATGGAGTGGTTTGTCATTCACTTTTCCAGATATATTTTAGCATTAGAAATTAGTTCTAATGATTAGTTTGAATAGTTTAGAACCTTTAAAATAAAGAAGAGCTGGCTGAGATTTGCCCCTCTTGCTGGTTTCTGCTAGGCAGCCTTACTACTTGAATTTGCTCGCGAGGGTTGTTGTAACCCTTGGCGGCCTCTCTCACTCCCACACCCATGCTGACACAAAGCCGCAGGATCAGCGGGTGGCACCTGTAGCCACTCGCAATCCACCCACGCCCGTCCTCATGAAGGATCGCCCAATGGCTCGTTGGCCCATTCCCCCGATGCAGCCGCATCCCCAAATGAGGAGCCATCGAATCAGCCTGGCCGTTTGGCAGATGTGGCAAAGGGACGAGGGGTAGCACCATCATGGGACACCAGGGAGACCCCCGTGGGCAGTGAATCGTTGCTGACGATGCAGAACTTTATTTCCTCCTAACCCTTAAGTCAGTGACACTCCCACAGCATCACCACGAAAAGCTCACATTCAAGGCACCACCATAAGTAGAAAGTTCGTTTCCGAGTGACAGCATTAGGTGCTAATCACAGAAAATATAATACAGTTGTTTTGCTCATTTCACGTAATTCAGTGAGACGTAATTTCAACTGTAACTGCAGTGTAAATACAGGAATTTTGCAGATAAGATGTCTTCTGTCATTAAACTCGCGAATAGAATTTGTCACTTATGTGAAAATAACCTCACCATAACATCTCACCCAAATCTTCACCACTAGTAAATATTTGTCGTTACAAAATTGTCGTTGTTTGAAGCGAAACCTCATACCTCACGTTTACAAAAGACACCATTTATCTTTTGGTTTAATGGAAGTTAATATAAAATTATTTTAAGCCATTTTGATTGCATTTTAAATGCTTTTCATCCAGATGTTGACACAATGTAATGACAAAAAATTGAGATGCAAATTTCTTCCAGTAATGACTATATATATGTATGTGTATCAGTGGCATTTGTTTGATACTTCATTACAGTTTTGTATCCTTTAGACTCATTTTCCTTAACAGTCTCTTTCCAGAAGCTGGAGAAAATTCTGCTTCACATTCTTATAGAAAGGCTTAACCATTCTAAAATAGGTAAAATGTGAGACACATGGTTATTAGCTAAAATGTCTGTTTTTGTTGTGGTACTCGTTTTAGTGTGCGTTGTGTAGGCATGCCGTATCGGCAGCAGCTGCTTGTGAAGAGTTTTTGGGGTTTTTTTTCCCAGACCTATCCATTTTATTTTGTGTAAATAAAAGCTACCATGTAATTGCCATTATCTGGTTTGAAAAGAAATTGATGACCAATCAGTCTGTGGCTGTAATGTTCCGTTGTGAGCTTATGAGTGGGCGCTAAGGTAAATGTGCACAACCATGTGATTCGGCGTGTTTAGCTTGTGCGGTAATGCGGTAACCGACCACTTGCACTCAAAAAGCATGTTTTGTTTGAAGTCAGGGAGCCTTAATTCGCTATCCGATAACATCTAATTGCCTCAAACAAAAGCGCGGCCTCCCTCGCGCTGTTGACAGGGTGCTGTTGCTGCCGCCACGGAATAATAGAGAAACGGGCCAAAGTGACAGCCGCCCTGCCCGCCCCTTCCCTCGTCTACCCCCACCCTAGCCTCCAATAGCTCACTCTGTGGCTGTCTGCCTTTGCCAGCCTGCTGACACGTACAGATTAGTGCTGTTCAAGTAGAAGAAGGGGTGGGGGGGAGACAGCGCGGTAACAGAAATGGTCGTGTGGTGCGGTAGCTGCAGGCCTGGGCAGGACTGCCCTGGCAGGGTGATTACAGCGCAGCTGAGGAAGGTAACTGTGCGCCGCTCCTCAGAGCCACCGCTGTTGCGGAGGCCCCCGCTCATGTTTAATCACTGCCCTTTTTAATCGAATAAATCACGGCCGGTGTGGAAAGTAAACGGCGCCTCCTCCATCTTGGGGCTGACACATCCGCTCCTCAGGGGGCACGGAAAGGCAAGCACTTTACAATGTAAAGCAAGAAGAGTTTAGCGATGATGCCCTATGCAGAATGTTGTCGCCATTTGTTTCTTGTGATAAGTAATGCAAGCAGCTTCTGCGGAGGCCTGCCTCACAGACACGCCACCTCAGCTTTGTGGGTTTCTTTTTTTGTTTGTTTTATTTAGCTCTAGTTTTTGCCTCATTTTCTTACCAGTTTCTTTATTTCTAGACTTTTTGGCTTAATTGAGTCCCAAATAGCCCTGTACAGACAGTGAGCGCAATTAATCTTTTCACAAAATAATTTTTTGGCCATCTTTATATGGCAGATAACAATGTTGCTGAATCAAGACCCAAATTGTGCTCCTTGTTATGCTGTCATTGTCATTTAATGTAAAGTGGAATCGCTTTTTATGTATTATCCTCACCATTGTTGGACGGCACCCTAGAGAGCTCGTCCTGCATTAGTCCACTCTTCCGAATCCTTCGTTTCATTCCCTTTCACCTTTACGCAGCATATAGGAAATACATAGTCCCATTAAAGATGTTCTGTGACTTCTGTGATGCAGCTTGGGATTCCTTTGAGGAAGAGACAGAACGACGGTGAACAAAATTAGAGTAATTGTGTCTTGGTTTGTTTCATCTTGTAAGTTCAGGGTCAATTAATATCTTGTAATATTAGATGTTAAGGTCCCAATTAAAAGAAGCAGGGTACTGTATTGCGTGGGAGCCACCTGTTTTGCTGTCCACCCACGTGAGTGGTATGAAGGATGGCGCGGCAGCCCCCCCCTCCTCATCAGGGAAGGGCAGCTGGGTAATCTCACGCCCGATCCATACGCCCAGGCCACCACCAAATTTATAATCGTGGCAGGACAATGAGAACACACTCGCACAATCAGCCCTCTACCTAATATTGGCCCGATATTAGCTATTGGTCTGTGCCCGTAATGGGCCCGGTACAGGTTTGTTTAGCATCCGGCCAGTATTAACTCCGAACCCTCAGAGGACGTTAATGCTGACACCCTTCTTTATTTTTCACATTGCGGATTGATTGGACAGTCAGTTTTTCTACCATGGAATAAAGTGGGGCGCGTTTATCTACTGCTTGTTTTTTCTTTCTCCCCACTTAAAGCTTTGTGAGCTAACATGTCTCTGCACGTTAGATCAGGGCCAGATTTTCTAGTTATTCTTTTCTGCCTTTCTTTCCATTTACCCGCTCATCTTAAAATGTTCATAGAATTGCTGCAATGAGGCTGAACATCTATTGAAGTATTTTGCTGGTGCTGTATCTCTCTTCTCAAGCATATGAAGAGGCATACTACTGTTCAAATCATCAGTTTTATACTGAAGTTTTGCACCGTCATTTATTCTTATGTGGAAGAAATGTCCGCTCTCCCATCACAGACATGCTCTGCGATTTTTAAATAGATTTTTTAAGCTATTTTAACAGACATGTCTAACTGTATCCTAATTTAAATTATGAGGAAATTTCTTTCTCTACCTGGTGATACTCTTAAATATAGCACCGTTTCATTGCGCTAGTTCTCCACCATATGCAGACTTTAGTCCCTGGACACTCGAAGTTCTCATTGCTGACACAGCATTCACAGTGCTAAACTCGCATAGTCTTTATGCAGCGAGGAATATTGCTTCTCTTTCATAAATTAGGGAGACAGTGTGACATAGCATGGAGGTGGAGAAATTTGTTGCCGTTTTCAGCAGCAAATTATGGAGTACTGTTCTAACGAATTTGGTGTTGTATGTAAAAAAAAAATTAAAAAAAATTTTTTTTTTAATAAAATGCAGGCAGTTGCGTTTCATCATAATAGAGTTCGGCTACTGTGTGTTGGGATCAGTTGGTGTGGTCCTGTTTTCGGCCTTTAAAATGTCCCTCCATTCCCCTTCCTCGTCTGTTCCAAGTCCCAGAGCTGCTCCTTTGGACCACCACCACCACCCCCCCCCACTCCCTGAAAGGCCTGCGTCGGGGGATCGGAGAGCAGGAAAGAGTCGGTGGCCTGCGCTGCTGGGGCCTTATCTGAACCCTGCACACGGCAGCAGGGAACGTATCCTCTTCCTGGGGCCTCCCCTGCTGCCAGGAGTTACGTGAAAGGGGGAACGGGGAGGAGAAATGGAGAGGGAGAGAACAGAAGGAGAAGGGGAAGAATGAGTGGACGGCGAGATGAAGTGAAAGGCAGATGGGTGCTGTGGTGGTTTCTTGTTGTTGTTTGTCAGTGGGGACCTTAGTCACTTAAGCAGAGTCATGTAAGGAGGGCTTACACCGTCTGTGTTGGCGTGCCTACACGTTTGCGCTTTTGTTTGTCTGTGTGTGTGTGTGTCTGTGTGTGTGTGTGTGTGTGTATTTGTCTGTGTGTGTGGCACAAGCTGGTCCCTGCTCAGCAATGCTGAGGGAGCGCTACCAGCAGCACTCCTCTGGCCACATTAGAGAGATAAGGCTAATGGAGGTCCCCAGGCGGCGCACGATTCACAGCCACACACACACACGCACACACAGCATCACCACAGCTCTCTGATGAAGAGGATTTCCCCGCTCACTCCATCTCTCTTCGTCTTTTCCCTCTCTCCCTTCTTTTTCCCCTCCTGAGAGTAATTTCACAGTTCACTCTTAAAATGCCCCCCAGATGTTCCACTAAGCCCCAAGTTACATGCTGCCTGCCTGGCCCATCACTTCTTCACCTCACTCTCGCAGTCAGCTACTGCCCAAACCAGAGGGAATACCATTGTGCAGAAACTGGGAATTATAGATTTTTTTTTCTTGAGGAAAAAGTGGAAAAGTTTTCTTTTAATGAGCCTACATCTGCAGTTCTCCACTTCCAGGCCTTGCAACTGGACAACATTCAAGGCAAGATCTGAAGAGCAGCAGCAGCTTTTAATGGAGATGACTCCTAGTGTTCAGCAGTACTTTCTCCATGGCCATGTTCATAATTGGCCAGCAGGTCAAGCTTGATTTTAATATAAATACTTCACCCATGCTTAAGAAAGTACAAAAAAACTTTTGCTTTCATAAATAGCCTTTCTATGGACATTTCTTATAAATGTGTGTTTTATAAATGTGAAGTGAATGAAGAAATTAGAAAGATCTTTCTTTGAGGTAATCACTCTGTCACATCTAAGCCAAGAACATTTTAGGGGCTTGTATTTTTTAAATGTATCTGCCATACCTTCTGTACCGCTACAGCAATCCAAGTAGTTCTTCTAGTCTGTACGATTGAATGAGGCATGGAAAAGTTTTTTTTTAATTTATTTTAAGGTCCCTTGATGCGGATTTTGAAAAATGCCATTTTCACGGCTGCCTGTGACATAATGTAGAGCTCCGCTGTTGTTTAGCCCAGCCTTCAGCGTGGGTATTCTTCACCCCAAATCATTATGCATTGAGCAGCCCATTAGCGAAATGAAGACGAATGGGGCAGAGGTGCTGCAGTGACTAAGTGCTGGCTGAGTTCAGTTTAATCTAAAGTGTGCTTCTGTGGTCTTTTCAACATAGTCATTCTGCTGCCTTGTGGCCAGCTGTGATTGGGCAGGAGTTTTTGGAGTTCAACTCAAATTGATTCATTTATTTTAGTTAGAACAATTTACACACCTGCATAGTGTGCATGTATGAGTATGAGGGGTTGAAGGACTGCTTCATAAATGATTAAAAACAGTCTCAACTTTCAAGTGATAAAAGTAACAGAAATTGTAACTACTTTTATACCTAAAAATGTTATTATATTAGGCTTGTTTGGGACATGTTTGGTAACATTGGGACGGCTTAGTCAGTTTCAGTTTTCTTGACCTAAGTTTTAAGACTTGATGTGCTTTGGCTGTGATTTTGTGAGGCTAGAGTCAAGTTTATACCCAAGATCTCTAATTCCTCATGTTTTACTGAAAAACAGCAATGTGTGGCAGATTCAGCATCATAAAGTTTATTGAAGTCTGTGGTATTGAGAATTAAATTTCATTTAAATTTTTAATTTGAGGATGTATCAAATGAAAGGCATATCTGTATCCAAACTTCAGTAGTTTCACATATGGTTGTGATTCCTGATGAACGTTAACCAAACAGTTGCTTTCTTAGTTGAGAATAAACTTCATTGTGTAGAAATGGGTAATTCTAAAGATGGATAATTCTTAAAACAGCAAAGCCCTGCAAAGTACTTTGCTAAGAGAATCCTCACAAGTGGAGGACATTGTGGAGGTCACTGACATCTTGACTTTTGCAAACAGGCTAATGTTTTGTAAGAAAGTTGTAAGCAAGACCTTCATTAGGTTTGCCAAAGTTTAAAGTCAAAAATAGATGACCCTCCAGTTATAACCCTTGCAGTCAGTCACATCCTCGATTAGTGCTAATGGGATTACGTGATTTGTGTCCAGTCAAAAAAAGTTAGTGCATATCATCAATTTCAGTGAGACACCTTTTCTAACTTGTGCAATCAGCTACTTGAAGACACGCTCATTGCTGCTATAGTTATTCAGTAGCAAACACAGCTTATATGTTAATTGAAAAGCTTTGCCGTGCAACTGTCTAAGCATTGTCCCTATCATCAGAAACCTGAGAGTTGGATCCCTGGCGATGCCACAGCCATCTGTGACCAGGAAAACAAGTGGGCATAACTGGCCTCCCTCTCTATGGGAGGGTAGGTATGGCCCTCCACTGGGTTTGCCAGACACGGGCATCTGTTAGCTGACCTAACTGGAATTGGCAGTTATTGTGTCCTCCAAGTGTGTAGAGCTGTCCATAGAGATTGCGTTACTGTTAGTAGCTGTTTATAAAGATGGGTGGCTTGCTTCATATGTCTCAGAGGAAGTGTATGTTAACCTTCACCCTCTTGGCACTGGTAGCATCATGTGGTCTAACCAGTGGGTGAATTAGGACGTGACTAAATTGAGGGACTGAGAATCATTCAGTAGCTTTGCCAGTGGTATGGGGTTCTATCAAAAAGGATGAAAAAGTGTCTGCAAATATTAGAACATGCTGTTTAATACGGCCGTACATGACCTTGTAATGTGTTATTTTTTTGTGAAATCAAGTCAAGTAGAGCTTGATTGTCATCCCAGCCATTTACATTTAGTTCACAGTAAATATCACCCTCCTGGACTGTAGGTGCAACATATAACACAACACAGACCAACATGAGGGTAAAAAAGGGGCAGTTAATTAAAATTAATTGGGGTAAAACCCTTCCAAAGAATTTTAAATTCATTCTTGAATGTTTTCATTTGCTGTTTCATCAGATCTTTTAAAATTACCTTTTGATGGAATGAAACTGATTATCACCTGTATGTGGTAATGGCTGTTTGTATTATATATATTTTTTTCTGCAAATGCAACACAACATGCAGCAACACGTTTTTAGGGAAAATGTTCAACCTTTCAAACTTAAGTTACATCTATGGGCTACTCACAGGCTTGTTTTTCCTCTTAGTGCACCAGTGCCTCTACTTTCACATGTCTTCCACCTTCGCATGTCTGTTTCCACTCACATTTAACCCATTTAGATTATTTGACATATACCCTACCTATAGAATAGACTCCATAAGAGGTGGGAGTTAGTATATATGTATATATGTATTCTTATTGATCTTAACACAGTGCAAAACAGCAGTATTTAAATTTATGCTGTAACCTTAATAGACTTTCATTTTGTTGCATTCATCTACTCTGGTAATACTGTTTATGCCGGGGACTGCTGTTGTGGGGAAAATTGAAAGTAGTCTCCAACTCTAGCTGGAAGAGTACACTGCTCCAACTCCTCCCAGATGTATTGGATGAAGCTCCATCACTCCAGAGAATGCAGTTCCACTGCTGCACAGTCCAGTTCTGGGGTGCTTTATAGCCTTCTAGCTGATGCTTGGCAATGGGCCTGGTGACATTAGGCTCATGTTTGGCTGCTTCAGAGTATCCCATTCTATTGGCAGTGCTTTTCTATAGAGACTGTACAGGCTGTGTATGCACAATTGAACACCTGTCTCAGCAATGTGTGCAAAGTAGCTACATTCAGACGTGTTTGGATACTTTTGGATGTATAGTGTTGGGTATAATGAATTGTGTTCAAGAAATGACCTTCACAGAATAGATCTAGGTGCTGATGAACGCAGATGTCTGCAAACATTTTCTTTTGACATCATTTTGATTGATTAACTGTTGGGGTTTTTCTTTTAGGAACTTCACAAATGTATAACTTTAAATGTCATGATTTTACAACTTTAAGTCTTGGCAGCATTTGTATGTAGCCCTTTGGTAGGGGTATAATGTGATGCAGGTTTACTTTGTTGCTAACCGTCTCCTCTCATTTTATTTTGTTCAAGAAGGACCACTGGTTTCCTTCTCCAGATCTGACCTCTAAGATTGTGGTTCTGCTTTTCCAGAATTCATTTTTTGAACATTAAACTTCAGTTTTTCTGATTTTAAATTATATTTGTCTTGGTTTTTACAGGTAAACAGTGGTTCTGATTCTCAAGAGGAGAAAGAACAGGACAGCAATGGTAGGAACACTCCATCCAATCCAGAGCTGGAACTCAACACAGTGACCAGCACTCTGACCATGCAGGAGTATTTTGCACAGCGCATGGCTCAGTTAAAGAAAGGCCAGTCCGCTTCCTCCTCTCCAGCTGATACAAGCAACCCGCAACCTCCATCAGCTACACCCACCGAGGAGTCTCCAAACACAAGCGACATGGAACACAGCAAGAAAAAGAGGAAAAAGAAGAGAAAAGATGAGCGACAAGAGGATGAGGAAAAGGTGAAGGAAGCTGAGGAACCCCCTTTGACAGACGAGGTTGTTGACACAGAGCAAGCTGATTCGGAGGGGAAGAAGAAGAAGAAAAAGAAGAAAAAACGAGAAGCCAGAGAGGAGGATACAGCAAAGGAGCGTGACTTCCATATAGCAACAGACAACGCAGCTGGAGATGCAGCGGCACTTTCTACAAAAAAGAGGAAAAGGAAAGACAAAGAAACGCCTACTCAACCCCCCACGGTTACAGCCGATGAACGTGATGGACCAGAGAACGCGATGGATGCAGAGGTTTCTCATAAAAAGAAAAAGAAGAAGGAGAAGGAAGAACAGTTCGATGCTCAGGCAGAAGTGGAAGTTGTGGAAAAGAAACCCAAAAAGCACAAGAAAAAGAAGAAAAATGATCACTAGGCATTATACTGATTATACTTGATCGAGCGATTCTAATCTCCATGAATTTTAATGAGGTTATGTCTCCAAAAATGAACTGTAACAGTTACATTTTTATTCTGCCATTATTCGTCTTTGTATGTTACACCATCAATAAAGATGAAAAGATGGAAAAACCAAAGTCTGGTTAACAAGTTTGGCATGAGGTTGTTTGGGGTGTTAAAATGACACTCGGGCGCAATTGCCCTGTAAGCACTTCAGACTTTTGTCTAGAAAAAGAAATCACTGCCTTTTCAGTGTGAAGCTTTCGTGAGGATGTCTTTATTCGTAAGAAAAGATGTATGTAGTCCGAAGCCTTATTTCATAGTCAAAAAATCAAGACAAAAAATACAAAGAGTTTTGACAATAATGCTGCATGTTCTTGCGGTCATGCATGTCCTCTTCCTGGAGAGATGTGAGAGGCATTGTAGTACCTCAAAATACCCCACCACTCTTAAAACAAGATATTTTTGTGCTTAGTACTTTCACAATGTTGCCCAACCTGCTCTTGCATAGACAAAATGGAAATGGTGACTGTTGTCTTAGTTTTTTTTTCCCTGAACATGACATTTTCACCTGTTGAGGACATTCAGAAGACAATAAATGTGGAAAAAAACAGAACCTAAACTAAAATTAATGGCAAAATTAATCATTTATATATTAAGACCTTGATTCAGATATTGCTGGTAGTGTATATTGTACTCGATGGCAAAATTGGTGTTATATGTATGTGTATATTTAGAAATAATATATATATATATATATATATATATATTCACTATGACTGTCTTTTCCCTGTCAGAAATGCCCTTTGACAAGGTCCTGTTTTTTTTTACTCACTGGCAATTTGTAAATATGCCATGGATCTTATATTTTAAACAGCCATTATAAAATCATCAGCGGTGCTAAACAAACACAATTTCTTTCTCTTTGGAGGATTGATGATCCAGCGCAGCGTGTTTGCTTTGGTGGACTGTGCCATGTGGCTTATAAGTGTTTTCTTTGAGATTGTGTAGCTTACCTGACAAAGAAAATGTGATGTGCCTGAAGTCTTTTCCACTAAATATAGCCACTCTCTTATTTAGTGCAGGATGGCTAGTAACAAAGACAGAGTGGAAGCTTGATGACATTGTCGAATGGTCAATATTGGTCCTCCAGTTATCCTCTATACAAGAGGATGTCCTAGTTTGAGCTTAATCCAAGGAAACCATAGCTCTCAGCTCTGACGGTTATTCATACACCATCCGTCTGTTAAGACTCATTCAAAAGGACAGTTTGTCCTGAGCCTAGACAAAGGGTTTTTTTTTTGGTTTGTTTTTTAAGTAAATAACAGAGGACTTGACTTGACAAAAGTATGCAAGATGTAGAACAGAATTGCTCAAGATGACAGAAACAGAAATCCCAACCAGATAATCTTGTTTGAGTGGGAGTCTTTGAGCAAAAATATGGAAAAGGAGGTGCACGCTGCTTCTGTCACCGAAAATAATGACTGCCACACATACAACAGCTTAGTCAGTTTGTGTCAGCATTCCCTCTGACAATGATATTAACCTCAGAGAGTAAGTAGACAGGAAATCTCTAGGCTGATATAATGGGACTAAATACCTTCTTTTAGGACAAAGAATAGAGCAGGGTACAGTTTGCGTTTTGGCTTAGAAGAACAAGGCTGCTGGGACTCATCTAGAAGAGTTTAAACTGAATAGGGCTGGTGGCCACCAGTTTAATCAGCAATATTATCTGATATTTGCTTAAGGGATTTTTAATGGTCTTGTGGTCTACCTGAAAACAAGTTTGTATATGCCCTTTCCTGAAAATGAGCTAAAAGCTGTTTCACTGCTCTTGCCTGAGGGGTACATATCTGGTTACCTGAGGACACATGAAGCTGCAATATTCTCTTCACCTCAAAACAATGCCCCCCACCTGCAAGTCACAATATTCACCATATGCACTACATTGCACATCTGACGGACAGAGCGCTTAAATAGATAACAGGAGGCAGATAAATGCACCTCCCACTAAGTCCCAAACCGCCAGACCTGTTTGTGATCAAGTCTGGTCACTTGAAGGAGGAAATCTGTACCAAAACAGCAGAGACAAAAAAAAAAAGAATTAGTCACATGTGAGGGAGTCTTTAAGCACCCAAATAATCACCCACCCACACACACACACACACACATACAAACACAAACACAGCCAGACTGAAGTTTCTAGGCAGGGTGATGAGAGAAGGAAGTAAAGACTATATTCTGTGGCAGAATGACACAATCTGGGACACCAAGCTCCTCTTCTGGTCCTGCAGAGAACTGAGCACACATTCTAATAGGCTATGCCCTAAGGGGCCAGACACACTACATAGACATTGCATGTGATGCAGATCCAACACCAGTTTCAAGCTTCTTTTCCGTGTTAGATCAGAAGTTCTCAGCCCTTGTACCCCTGATTTACACATTTTAGCATTTCTCATGCTCTGATACACCCACTTCTAGTCAGGAAGGGCTTGTTAAGGAGCTGTTTGAGCTGATTAGTTGGATCAAGTGTATTAGAGAAGAAAAAATACCAAAATATACAAAGCTGCAGTACTCCAGGAGCAAGACCTGTGAACCATGCTTGTAAAAACAATGTGAATCTTGTCTGCAACTAATAAATATGTTGATTGAATGGTACATTCTTGTTCTTCTGTCACCTTAATATTAGAACTCAAACATTACAAGCATGTTATTTCATTTTAGGCTCTTAAATGGTTGTTGGCTTGCATGTAAGGTTGTAGGAGAAAAAAACTCATTTTTACATTATGTACAGATTCATTGTTAAAATAGTTGAATTTGATCATTAAGTACTATCCTTTGAAAAGGTCTTGATTGAGTCTTGGCTCCTCTTGAGGTTTCTTCCACCAGCTTTCTCGTCCCTTTCCAAGTTTTTGCTCACCTTTGCTCACTAGAAGCTGGGACCTGGATTCTATGAAACTGCTTTGTGACAACATCAGTTGTAAAAGCGCTATATTAATAAAATTGAATTGAATCGGTTCTGGAATATTCCAGGACCAGGGTTGGGAACCTGTGTTCTGTGGTATTACTTTAAAGAACCTTTTCTGGGACCTTTATTCTTAAGGGTCCACTATGCAAACAGGAACCTCAGTTTCTACCCCTTTGTACCCCATGTTTTAGTGTTTTCTCCACTTCAACACACAATTCTACCGATCAGCTTTTTCACCAGACTCTCAGTTCACCTGGACAGGGAAAACCATCAGGTTTCATGAGTTAGGGGTTGAGAACCATCAGGTTTCATGAGTTTGGGGCTCAGACTCTCTCACACTCTCTCGTGTTGGACTGTGGTTTTCTCCCAGCTCTTCCTGTCTCTCCCACAGCTTCCATGGGGGCGGCCGCCAGTGGACGTTCTGTCAACAGGAACCCTCTGTCTGATAGAGACTGAGGGGAAACCACCTCCATGCGGAGACCCTGCTTCACTGCAAGCACGGCAGTGAAGCAGGGCCTCCAAATGAAGGTGGTTTCCCCTCACATGAACAGCACACACATCTCAGCAGTCATCTCAGAACAGGCCAGGTTTTCACTTCATCAGGTCTGGAACATAGACTGTAGGTGCTTTTCCATGGCCCTCAGGGTCTGAAGACGCCAACCCTTATGGAGTGAGGTTCAGCTCACAACTTGTTTCTGTGTTACTGTTTCACTTCTCACTGAAGTCACCGCCAGTGACAGCATAATGGAGTGGAGAGTGAGTGTGACGTCAACAGCCTTGCCTACAAAACAAAAGAGAAAAATAGAGCCAAAGTAGGCTATTCTAGGAGAAATCTACTGTCTCATAATATACGATTGGTAAACCTTACTATGGGCCATAAGTCACCACATATTAGTGCAGGTATCACTCTATCACACTGTAGGCCTTGAGGAGTGAATTCAGAGGACAGACTGAATATATGGTGGCCCACATCATCAGAAATAACCCTTCATTGAGAGAAATAATTGTTTATGTAACAAGTGTTTGTTTAGGTAACACATTAATACAGCAAATAGCCACAGACAATGGCGTCTGTCATTAGGCCTCCACAATCAAAATAAGAAGGCCTGAAATCAGCTAATGACGTGACTTTGTAGTAAATGGTGTTGAAATATTTTTTTTCCTTTTTTTGCCCGCAGGTCTCAGGTTGCAGTCAAGGAGGAGCTGAGAGTCCTGCGGGGCCTCGAGCTGGAACTGCTCCTCACATATAAAGCGCTTCCCCCCAGCACGCGGGGAAAGAGTGAATCACTGCTTTCGAGGAGGAGTCGCTCTCTCTCTCTCTCTCTCTCTCTCTCTGGCTCGTGCTCTCTCTGTCTCTTCTCCCCAACACCAACAACAGAAAAAGACCCCAAACATCTCCAGCAGCTCTTCATTAGCACGTTCTCACTTTTCTATTGAGCTTCGTCCGTTTTGCGTCTTGTTTTTTTTCCACGCGCAGGTGTCGAGCGCACCTGAACACAGGTGCTAAACGGGCACGGGCACGGGCACGGGCGCGCGTGTACTGCACCGGGTTTGGCGTTCGGAAGCGTGAGCGCGCACATGGCCGCGCTGATCACCTCGTACTCCTCGTGGCCCGAGAGCTTCGAGTGTCCCGCCGGAGGGGACGGGGACGGCGGAGACGCGCACGTGGGGCAGCGGGGACCCCCGGACAGGGCGCCGGAGCCGCGCATCCGCAGACCCATGAACGCGTTTATGGTGTGGGCCAAGGACGAGCGCAAGAGACTGGCGGTGCAGAATCCGGACCTACACAACGCAGAGCTCAGCAAGATGCTGGGTAAGATGGAGCGAACACTGTTGTCCCGTTTCTTCGTATTATTTTTCCTGTTCTTCTTCTTCTTCTTCTTATTATTTTCTTCTTCTTTCCCACTTGTTTTTGTTGTTCTTGTTCTTACTATTATTATGATTTTCCCTCTTATTATTATTTTCCTCCTCCTCCTCCTCCTCCTTCTTTTTCTTCTTCTTCTTCTTCTTCTTCTTCTTCTTCTTCTTTATTTTTATTAATACATTTATCAGTTTTGTTACCTTTAAAATGAGTAGACCAACCAAAAAGGTGTTAAAGAAGGGTTTTAAACCAGAAAGAATGTATTTAGACTTAATTTTGTGTTGGTTAGTATACAAAACAATAATTGTATTCGTCCAATATTTTATAATAAAACAATATTATTTTACAGCAATCATACAAAATGTGCTTGTTTTGTTTAATAATAATAACTAACAGTAATAATAATACATAATCATAATAATTTTAATGACTATTATTATTATAACGAAGGAAAACAACAACAAAATAAGAAAACATTATTATTATTATTGTATTATTATTATTATTATTTTATTATTATTATTATTGTATTATTATTATTATTATTATTAATAATAATAATAATAATAACATTAATATTTATAATAATAAATATTCTTAACGAAACGTTTTCTTTCTCCGATTGTAATTATTTTATTATTTTTGAGGTTTATTCTGAGGCACTAATAAAGCTTCCACTCTGTGAGCGAGAGTTCTTTAGATTCCGTCAGTGAAGTTTCGCAATCTGAGAGAAAAGTTTAACAATTTAAAGAAACTAAAAACTGCCGCGGTTCAGGTCCAGTTTAGCTGTTTTGATCTTTAGTAATTATTTAGAAATCTGTCGTCTATTCATTTATAATTCTAAATGCCAAAATTAATTCTGATGGTCAGGTAACGAAGACAGGCCAGTAATTAGGACGTGCGCCCAAATTATGTATTTTAAAAAGAAACGAACAAATGAAAGACTTTGTTTTCAAATAGTTCAAAATGTAACCCAACAAAAAGGAATGAATTTGTCTACCTTGCTATGGATTAAGTCTGTCTTTCTCAAAACAGTAATTGTTACTTTCTAATAACAGAATTCAATCGACTCTTTGTTACAACATTTAAATTAGAGTTGTGACAGAAGCTTTGATATGGGGACTCACAAAAGCTTAATTAGAATGACTAAGAACGATTAACACAAAGCCAAATTTTATACAATAACTTTTGCCACTGACAAATCTGGGTGATTTATTTAGATATTTTTTCTTATATCATTTTTATGTTTATTTGATCTACTGAAACTACTAAACTGAATGGGCAGGATGCTGAATGGGATGATTGTAATGCACAAGTATGCACGGACACATTGTCCAGTGCATTGAACTCCAGTGGTGATAATTCCATGGATGGTCAATAACATTCCCATTTTTTCCATGTGTTGTAGGAAAGTCATGGAAGGCCTTGACTCCCTCTCAGAAGAGACCTTATGTAGAGGAGGCAGAGAGGCTGCGGGTGCAGCACATGCAGGACTACCCCAACTACAAGTACCGTCCTCGTCGGAAGAAGCAGCTAAAGCGTATCTGCAAGCGTGTGGACACTGGCTTCCTGCTAACCAGCCTGGGCCCCGACCAGAACTCTCTGTCAGATCCACGTGGCTGCTGTCACCCCATGGACAAAGAAGATGAAGGTGGTGTCGGTGGATTCACCTCACCTAGTGCAACTTTGCCTGGTGTGAGGGTCTTCAGGGACCCTGCAAACTCTAGCAACAACTTTGACACCTATCCTTATGGCCTGCCCACACCACCTGAGATGTCCCCTCTGGATGCAGTGGACCACGAGCACTCCTCCTACTACCCCTCTTCCAGCTCCATTCCCACCAGCTCTTGCTCTTCATCCGGCTCCGGCCCAGAGGATCGACGTCCCACACCAGCTCACATGAGCAGCCCCCCACCGTACCACCCCGACTACTCCCATCAAACGCCTCTCCACTGTGGCAGCACACATCTGGGTCATATCCCCATGCCTCACCAAGGTAGTGGACCCACCCTCATTCCCACTCCTCCACTCTCCTACTACAGTGCTTCATTCCCGCAGGTCCCCGTCCATCATGGCCTCCAGGGCCACTTAGGCCAGCTCTCGCCTCCACCTGAGCAGGGCCACCTGGAGGGTTTGGACCAGCTAAGCCAAGCTGAACTGTTGGGGGAGGTGGACCGCGATGAGTTTGACCAGTACCTGAACTCCACCAGCTATCACCCCGAACAGGGTGGGATGACCGTGACAGGACACATCCAGGTAACACCGGCATCTACCTGCCCCACCAGCACCTCAGAAACCAGTCTCATCTCTGTACTGGCCGACGCAACGGCCGCCTACTACAACAACTATGGCATTTCCTAAAGAATGCTACAAAGCAAAAGACACTATGTGTGGACAGAGACCACTGGTCATCAAAGTGATTGGCAAGTAAACAAGGAAGGACTGAAGTAATGGAGGGAAAGCGAAGCTACAGGATGTCATGGGACACCTCAGGGATGCATAGATAAAGCTCTAAAGTTCATTCCCATCTTTGTTTCCAAAAAAAGAGTGAGAGAGGAAAAAATAAAGCAACTGGACAAACTGGTAGTCCTGCTGAAATGTTCTCAGACATTGCCACAGATACTTGTACATTTGCTCTACAGCTTATTTATGTATCTAAATGTTTTGCATTAATCCATATTGTATTGCTGTTTTTATTTTTCAGTCCTAATAATCATCCCTTTATTACAAACCTCAGTTGTTTTACCTCAAGACACTGTATTTAAATGAGGCTGGACTCTTCGCATATCAGGACTCATGAAGGAAATTGCCATGTCTCCTTTTTTCTATCAGCACCCATATGAATATAAATATTATATATATAGTACTCATAAATTGTTACCAAGAAAATAATAATGGTGGATATAACTGTATGATGATTTAGGTGTGTGGCATTAATTTAATTCAAATAAAAGATCAAATTTCTACTTTGATATCTTCGCAGATATCAGTGTCACATGAATGGCCGTGAGAAATAAAAAAGTACACCACTTTTGTATGAATATTATGAAGGATAACGGGCTGTCATTTTTCTCTGCATTGTATGTCCAGTTAAGGGCAGCGCGGTGACTCTGTCTACTGTTTTAGACCACCTAAATATAAAGCTTGTAGATGCTCGTTGCCGTTTTGTGAAATATGAAAATTATTGTTATGCGAAAATGAAATCTCGAGCCAGAAAATAAAAGCCACATTTTAAAACACAGCTTTTAATGCAGTATCCTGTTTTGGGGGTTACTGATAGGGCAGTTTTTATTGCCTGAAAAAAATATGGTCTGTGTTTCCTTTATGTCTCTTTTCACTCTTTTATCATTGTTTAATCCACCATGGCTGGCTCTTATTTCTCAGTAAATTAATCAAAGGCGCTAAACTGTTCTGCAGCAAGTCAGTTTCTGTCGCAAAAATGTAATTTTCTCTCTTGCTCTCTTTTTTGCTTTTTGTAAATAGGACATACGTTTTTGTTTCAGTTATTAGTGTTTTGCTGACAATGGCTCCCGGTGTAAGTCGGAGCTTTTTGCTTTTTTGGCGCTTTGATGGCACATTACGCGCTGCGTCTGGAGCTGGCGGGAGAACCCCCCCCCCCCCGACCCCCTCCACCACCACCACTACCACCACCCCATGTTCCCGCGGCTCGTGCTCAGTTTCACTCCTCCACAGTTCAGGGGATTAGTGTGTTAGAACAGGCTCTGCTGCCGTGCCTCCCCGCCTCCATCTCTGCTGGCCTTTTGTTCGGCCCTGTCTTTATTCTGGGTGCGTGTTTTAAGCAGCACCCCCCTCCAACACCCCACCCCTCTTAAATCAGCCCGCCCTCCCCCTTTCCTATCTTGCTGATGCAGACTTTCATAATCTCTTAGAAATAAATAAATACACCTCGGCCCCGTCGACTCCTTTATACATTCGTCGTTTTTCCTTTTCACCTTTTCTCTTTTCTTTTCTTTTTCTTTGCTGTTCTCTCCCAGATTCTCCTCTTTTCGATAAAAGGAATCTGGGGTTTGGTGGGGAGAAAGCGGGTGGCGGGCGTTTGACAAATCCTGGAGTCTGGCTAGGTCTTCCTGCGTTTTTTGGGAACGGTTGAGTCGCGTTCCTTGTAAAGCGGATGTGGCGGAGGAGCAGTGTTTCCTGCCTGATAAGGCTAAAGCCTCTCTCCGTCAGGATGTTTGGGCCCCGGCCGGTCCCTGCATTAAAGAGCCAGTGGCGAGGGAAAAGGGAACCTGCTGTTCGTTTTAGCAGGGAGGAAACATGCCTCTCACTGATTAATATCTCACACCACCGTGCTTTTTAGGGCTCTTAATTTGACCCTCATCTGGCCTGACCACACACATTTTGAGCATGCACATATTCTCCAATAGCTAATGCTTTAAAATGAGGGGGCATCAAGATATTAACCCTGCTGACCTGGAGCACTCTATTCACTTCTCTAAACTGTTCACCTCTAGTTAATCTGATTCAAGTAAATCAAATGATAACATTCATCATGTGCCTCCGTATAAGAGCCCTTTCCACTGTCTCTTGCCTGTGGCTACAACTGCATGGTGGAGATGGCTTTTGGGAGAAAGGAGCTGAACCAAGCAGCCCCCAGGCCTGGGTCTCGCTTGCACTTTACACATCAGACATCTCCAGAGTCAGGGCTTGTGGACCCCACTTCAGCCCACAGCCCTGAGGATATGGTAACAGCAGTTGTTTTCTCAGTCCAAAGACTGGGAGGCACAAAGTGACCTCCTTTAGGTCTATTTATTTCTTTACTCCTTATTAGTTATAACCAATACGGAAGCTCAATAATAAAGACTTTAATTGTGGGCCTACATATAGAGTATACACTTCAGGCATACACTTAATTACATATTAATAATAATAATAATAATAATTATTATTATTATTATTATTATTATTATTATCATTATTATTACTATTGTTGTTGTTGTTGTTGTTGTATTTTTTTCATTCAGGAAAGATCTTTTTTGGTCATAGGTGATCAGGGTACATTTTTAATGACATTCACAAACTGCTACATCAATTTCACATATACTACCAGTTTTAGAATTTGGAATGTATTACTTTGATATGGAATTAAATTCTCTTGTCTAATTTGATAAAACAAGATTTCATCGATAACTTTTTGTATGGCAGTTATGTTCTATTTGATCTATGAATATTTGAAGGGCCGATCGAGGCAAAATGCCCAGTGGCACTAAAGCTGGTCACTCATGAACATATCAGTGATGTTCAATTGTGCTTCATATAGAGGAGACTGTTGACACTGAGGAAATGAGGGCAAACATTTAGCTCATCTGCTCCAACCTTTTCCTTTGTGAGCCTTGAATCATTCTCAGCTCGAGCTAAGAATACTCCATTCTCAGTGTTATCCAAAGAGTGGCCCCTATTTCCATTCTATTCCTTAAATAGGCTACAGTGATAGGTTGATTTCAACAAGGTTGCTAAATGCTTGAGGTTGAGCTTTTTTGTGTTCTGTATATTACAGATTACGATATTTTTATATTTATATTACTAATTCACATGTATGTTGTTTTTACTGGAATCTTCAAGATGCCCAGCATTTGTCTCTTCAGGAAACAGCCTGAGTAAACAAATTTCCCTTTTTTAATGGCCCCTTCTTGTTTTTTTTCTTCATGATTGCTCTCTGGATTGGCTCCAGTCTCAGGTCAGCTCTGTGGAATGCGGCCATCAGGTAGTCTCAACTATTTCCTGTTTCCCTTGTGGTGACGTCACAATGCCGGGCGAATAAACAAGCTAACCTTTGCAGTGTGAACCATTACTCTCATTGCAGGTATATGACACTGTGACAGTCTGTGAGCAGGCCTGAACACATCTGGCCAAAATATTAAGCATCCTCGGGGAGAGGTGATCATACTTAATGACGTTCCTATTGGAGACACACTGGCTTTGGCTCTGATTTACAAGACTGCCAGGGTGTGGATGAAAGCTGCACAGTCGCGTCAGACCTTGTGGGGAAATGAGTATGATAAACATCATATAGTGCCAATCGTAAAGGAAGTCTGGAACTTAAAGGAAGTGACTTATTGGAGGTACGTGTCATGAGTATAGTAACTTGGCTCTTTGAAGATAAAGGGAATGATGACCAGTACAAATGGCCATCTTTCAAATCTGGACTTAGTGGGGCACCTTAATTAACTGTGAGACAACAGACATCGGGAAAGAGAGAGACATATTACTTAATTACAACACAGAATTCAAAGTTCTGTTTTCTAAACGCAGTACTGTCTTTTGGTCCATATTAGTACAATGACATTCTATTCAATCACTCCAGTGGGGCATATCTTCTCATCCAAACCTTCCTAAACTGCCTGCTGCGGTCACTCCACAGACCTGCACATTCAGCCAACTGGGATCCAGAGCAATAATAACCTGCTTACTATTCATACTTGGCATCGATTACTGGTGGCAAGGGATTATAGGTCTAGCTATTCTCTTGCTCATTGTGGTCGAACAACAGACTCGGCAGGCAGTGGTGGTGCAGGCGTGGTGCAGGGTTGGTTGAAGAATGGAGCAGATCCGGCCCAGGGCCCAGTGCCATGTGGTGGAGCCAGCACTCTCCTACAGATGGGGACCCCTGGAAAACTTGAGGGACGTTACAGCCGGCCAACGGCCACCCACCTGTACCTGCATATGAATACGCCAGCAGTATGGAGTACGACACCTGTTTTCTGCAGATACCGAGGGGTGCCATTAACTCAGAAAATGAGGCTGGTTTTCTCCTGCCAGGCCTGCGAATGGGAATGCAGCTCTTCATTTACCTTTTCAGAGAAAAGTGGTTCCAACATTAACATGGCACACACCTTGTTTGATACTGTTTATCGAGTAAGGCTTGCCATGCATACCAATTATGAGGTTCTGATTTGGATTTATGCTTAAAAAACATAAGGAAGAGCATGCATACATAAGTAGTACAATAATGAAAGAGCAATGCATAGTATACAGTTTAAACTGGCTGATTAGACCAGATTTAGCTCTGGCTTTAGTAATCATAACTGAACATACCGCTGACCTAATGCTAAAAATAGGTTCTTCCTCAGTCTCTGTGACACGCATGTCAGGATCTTCCTCACTTGTGATCTGAAACACACATGATGAAATGACGTGTGTAGATAATTAGTGGCTCAGAGCCATGCACATGGCAAATAACTGATAATACTAATGTGCACCTCCTACCAGGGTCAGTGTGTGTAAGCAGCGCAGGCTGCAGGTTTGTTTTTGTGCAGCAAAGGTGCTCCCCGGGGTGCCATAACTCTTAACCCCAATGTGGAGGAGGATGTTCCTATTGTGCTTCCTAATTGCAATGTGGATCTTTCATTTAGTCTGTGCAAAAGTCTCGTCACATCCTGTTCTGCCGCTGGCGAGAGGACTTGGTGGAAAACCAAATGCAGTGAAATGTCTTTGACTTGCTGGAACTGCAAATGCATCAGTGGTTCATTCCAGACCTTTCAAAACACAAGTGATCTATTTACCACTCGGCTCGCATCCCCAACCATACAAATGAGTGAAAGTTAAGAGAATAAATGTCAGTGCCTCTCTGATGTTGGATTCTTTGTTGATTTGAATCAGACTTTCACATCCATACATGCTGGATGAGCACAACATAAACATGTACAAGACTGAAATACAGCCACAATCCTGTTTGCAATGCAAATAGCTCAGCTTGTTTGTTTCTGGATGGTATAACTATTGATGATACATAACCAGGAACTGCAGAAATTGTTGGAATAATTATTGCTGGTTTATATGCTTGCTAAAATATAGTCACGCATGTACGTACCACAGTGTGAACAGTGTGAAATTCTTTATCTGCGTTTAACACGTTCAAAAAGTGAAGAAGTGTGGGGACAGTACCTTGCTCAAGGGTTCTCAGTGGTGCTACTTGCAATCCTGGAGTTCAAACCCATGACATTGTGATAGTAGGGGCAACTTCCTAAACACTAGGCCACTAGCTGCCCTGTTATTTTTTCAAAATAGATTGGGGCTGTCAGCAGTGGGATTCGAGACTAGAATTGAATTGACTGAATATTTTTATGTGCTATTGAGCAACACTAACAAATTCTCCCTGCTGCATGCATTCTTCTCAAAAGCATTCTTAAAAACTCTTAAATGATCTTTGGTGTGGACATTTGGTTCTATGGGAAAACATCCCTAAAGCAGCCCTGTCAGTCATTTTCGGTTTGTTTTCTATTTTTTTAACTGAGGAGTTTAATGTAATATGCAGGGATAGGCAAATTAAGTGACTTTTAAAATGGTAACACAATAAACAATAATACAATAATAATAATACTAAATGAGAAGTACAATGGGATTTTGGTTTGGTTAAAAGACATTTGTCAAAGCAATTTACTGCCTCATCGGAGCAGTTAAAATTACATAATGTATGGAATAAAATGAGAAATTTCCGTTAATTATGTGAGTACACAACAACACAAACGGAGTAGCCTCTCCAGCAGTCAGGATGGCCGAGCGGTCTAAGGCGCTGCGTTCAGGTCGCAGTCTCCCCTGGAGGCGTGGGTTCGAATCCCACTTCTGACAACGCGATTTTTTCAGCTTGAAGCTATTTACATTTACGGCATTTAGCTGACGCTCTTATCCAGAGCGACGTACATCAGCTATGAAACACCATCCAGGTTATCATCACAACCTAACCTATCGTGACGTCAAAATGCAATTTTACATATCCAAACAAACACTGTATAACAAGGTAGAGTAAAATATGTACCTTATCACAAAACTCCTGAATAGTTTTTGCAGTCTGGCCTTCCTCCCATAGTGCTCACATGTCCACTGAAGGCACTTTCAGTAGATATGGGTCAACATTGGTATCTCCAGTAGACTGATGATGGTATGTGGCAACACAGCAAGTTGTGATTCATCTTGTGTTCTGACACCTTTCTATTTCTATTTCATTAGTTTGCGCCACAGTAGCTTCTCAGACCAGACAGGCTGGCCTTCACTCCCCACATGAACTTTGGGCAGCCATGCCCCTCTTTCAGGTCCTTTCTTAGGCCACTTTCGGTATTTACTAACATCCCTCAACAACATTTTCAACATTAAGACCCACCTATCTATGACAGCATGTTGCCAAGACCGACTGGCCACATTAGATGACATTAACTTACCATTTGCGGGCCAATGGCATGTTTTGATTTTAGCTTTGCAGCCCAATCAAAAGCCTTTGTGGCCCATTGGTGGTCCGCGGCACAGTGGTTTAGGCTCAGTAACTCGTTCCAACTTATAGCTATGACATAATTTAGGTTATCATCATCATAATAGGTCAAACAATATCACACACATGATCAGTGGGTTTAATTCAAAACTATTATTTCAAGTTACATAAAGTTGCATAATGTTTCTCTGTGTGAGTATACCGCACACGTCCAGCGGTCAGGATGGCCGAGCGGTCTAAGGCGCTGCGTTCAGGTCGCAGTCTCCCCTGGAGGCGTGGGTTCGAATCCCACTTCTGACAGCTCCTAGTTTTCTCATAAAGGATGACACTTGGGCGACAAGTATTAACCGCAAATGTACAATATTAATGGCTTTGTCAACAGGAAAACGTATTATATGTACTGTACAGTACCACATATCACTCCTAAACCAAGTAAAACGCACTGGAAAAATATTCAATTTATAAATGTGACCTGATCTGGCAAAATGAGTCCCAAACAATTCATAATTGAGGTTTGAGGTTTTGGGAATTTGGGATCTTTTAAAAAATGGGAAAATAAGCTTTAAAATGATATATTGGTCAAAGCTATATCTTAAACGGTTGTCAAGTTACAATCGTTTGAATTATGGTAGCACAGTACCATTTTCCAACTGAAAAAACGAGAAAATCGCATTTAAAGTTTTTGTCAGTTTTCTGTTGATATCTTTAACAATCCATAGCATTCAAAGAGATGCACCCAGTATTCAACAACAACATTTTACTACAGGCATT
>JBBPDC010000156.1:8993015-9027365 GCA_037974485.1 Hemigrammopetersius urotaenia | reverse complement strand
ACACACACACACACACACACACACACACACACACACACACACACACACACACACAGAGAGAGAGAGAGAGAGAGAGACGATTAAGGGCACAGGCTTGTCTCAAAGTGAGAATGACTATTGTTTTACTGAAAACAATCACCTTCTGCTGCAGCTGTTATAATGCAAATATGGGTTTAACATCACAGCACCTATGTTTTGCTAATCCTCTAAGGATGCATCGGCTGTGCAATGTAATACGAGAAGATGGCTGCACAGCACACACAGTCAAAAATGAACTGTCTATAGAAATTGAAGAATATTTAAAAGAGAACAATGAGGAGGTATAACCGCCTTGGTGAAAAATGCTGCATGATGCATTTTCCCCCCAAGATAGGGCTGTTAAAAGTTGCCTTAGAGAAGGGTTTAGAGTTCCTCCACTGGTATTCGGCATTCAGACCTGCTGCTGTCTTTACATGACACAGATGGACAAACCCAACTTCATATCATACCTTTCTAAAATGTCCAAAAGTGTATTGAAGAATCTCTTTGCTGTTCTCCAAGCCTAAGCTGATTTTTTACTGTGTTTTCTATGCTTTAAAAACATTTGCTTAAATTCAGTCTTCAAAAAAAGAGAGCATGGAAAGGGCAGTGACCAACATAGCTGCAGTTCATCGAGGAGGTTCTTAGTAATTAAGCTTGACGCAGCCACGGAGGCAGCAGTGCCTAAGCCCAGGCATCAGCATTCACGTGTGGGCCAGAGAATTAGGTCTCCTGCTGAGCAAGTGACGCTTCTCAGGGCCACGGAGGCTGAGCGGAAAGACCACAGAATCCTAAACTGAAAGGCACTTTCACCCATCAAACATCCAGTATTTTTGACTGGTCTGCTTTTCCATTATATTTTCTTACATGTTCTCAGAGAAAAAACAGTATTAGATCTTTCAGTATATTTCAATACACTTGCCCCTTCTTGGTCTCAATTCAAATATACATTCTCTAAATATTCATAAGATAAACCTTTATTAGTCCCACAGGTGACACTTCTATGGAAATTTGACACTTCTATGGAATTTGGGGATTCTGAAAGGGGAGGCATTTTTGTACCGAATATAAATGTTATTTAACAAAGCATTCACTTCCTATTTCTGCAAACAGCAAACGTGTGCATTTTAAAGCTTCACAGTGTGTAGTATAATGTGTTAAAAATTTAATTACCCTCTTTTTACCATTTACAGTCTTTTTGTTTATTTAAATATTTTGCATTTCATTTAGAATTCTTCTTAGCTAGAAGTCTCTTATCTGGGATGTCAGGAATTTAAAGGAAATGGCGTGGAAAGGGGAGTTCGCTCATCAGGACATCAGCTCCAGTTCCTCTGACTCAGGGGTGGCCTGCTAGGGTCCCGCAACACATGACTCACAATAAAATAAATCTGCCAGCTCACTGCTCCTAGCCAAGCTCCTTAGGACACCCAGACAGATGGTAGGACAAGAATATGCCCTTGGTGTATGTAATAGCTGTACATAGGAAGGGGGTCTCACTGGTGATTAAGCACTTCTCCCTCCCTCCTTCCATTACCAGTAAAATCCTTGCTCTGGTTTGTTTGGAATGGTCCGGCAAGCTGCAGGTGCCTGATAAGAAAGTCATCAAAACTTTCCATGGGAAGTATTTACACAGAGACAGTTTTCAACAACAAGATATTTCCTACTGTTTTGGCTGTGTATGTATATGCACCCCTAGTTCCTGACTCAAGTTATTCTTCTTTTCTTGAAGAATAGTGGTCTTCACTTGAACCAGCAGTTTAATGTTTTGACAGCCAATACACCAGTCATTTTCCCATGTAATAAGGTAAGAAATTTGTATATTTAGAAGTGTATATACATACGCACAAATATATGTATATATACACAATATATATTTAAACACAGTGGAGTATCATCAGATTGAACATGTTGCATACAGTAATATTAAATTAAATGATGTTTTTGTCTTATTCATAACATTTACTTTATAACCGGTTACATTGGTGGTGCTATAGTGCTGCAAAATTCATTGTAAAATAATGCAAAGTTGGGACACTGTACCAAAAAAACAGGTAACAGAACCTTTTAAGAACATTACCAGCTAGTGTGTCACCTTTATCATCTGAATGTGCTGAAGCTGTACAATACTATTTGAAATCAGAAATTGCATTTCCTCAGGCCAGCCATGTAAACTACAGTAGATTTTTGGAAGCACGACTTTGGAAGCAGGTAAGTTTTCAACTAACGTGAGTGTCGTTAATCCATTACCCCCTTCAAGTTAACAGGATTGTCCTGATCCTCTGTATTGTCCTTTCTGCTCTGCTGTAAATGTTTCCCAGCACTGCTTAGTTATTGATATTATTGTTAAGCCTGCATTCTTCATTCGTTGTCCTGGAGGACCACAGCACATTTTTTGATGCTCCATCACACCTGTTTCAGTTTAGGCTTCGTAATTAACTCATGATGATCAGCTGTTTCAAATGTGGAAAACACTTTGCGATGCTATGGCTTGCGAAAACTGAATTTGATGAACAAAGGAATTGTGGTAAACCCTATAAAGCGATTTTCCTGATTTTAATGAAATCATTTAATATTTGTTTGGCTTCTGTCACGGACGACGGGGGGAACCACGTCCGTGATTTACCTCGGGGGCAGCAGGGACAAGACAGGCAGGCCTCCATAGCTTCAGGCTCTTTATTAAACGTGAACGTGAAAACAAGAGACAGAAATAAAGACCTGGCTCAGGGGCCGCTACAAACAGGAACATGTATACAGGTATAAATGAGGCGATGGACAGACAACTGTGGGCTACACAAACAGAACTTAAATACAGACAGAAATCAAAGAACAAATGCAAAACAGGTGGAAACAGGAAACAAGCAGGAAAACAGAACAGAATGTCAAAATAAAAGACCAAAAAAAAACAACAGAAAAGCAGTGGCCCCTAATGGCCACTGACCGAGCCGTGACAGCTTCGTGGTATGTGAGATACAAGAGGAAATATACAGAATTCTGGGAAAAATCTATGATTGCTTTAGATGGTCTCTACAGAACATGGTACAAAGGTAAATTATGCTCAGCTTGTCTGATATTCATGTATATTATGTTATGTGTTGGCACATTATCACTACATATTCTATTAGTACGTAAATGTATGGTTTTAGGAAATTCTGCATCAGTGACACAGATTTGTTCTAGGCTGAAGTTGCATTCAGGATGAAGTTGCATTATATAAGAATCAAAGATAAAGAAAGTATTTGTAGTCATTTAATAACTGAGATCATTCCTGGCTTCAAGCACAGCCCAAGGTCCTAGTCACTTGAAGCTATGATTTTCTATAGAAGATCACAACATTAGTAGTGCTAGTGAGTTCAATTCCAATTTTGTTATGTAATGAACAATAAACCCTAACAAATGAATGAAGCCTTTGGGAAGAAGTCATTCATTTTCCACACTGGTTTTGGCACAGTTGGTGTTTGGACTACACCTCACACTTGGCCACACACTAGTTTTTTTTATTCAGATATTTCAGCCTCTAGGTGGCCCACTTTACTGGCATTGAGGCAATTTCACTCAGCCCTGGAGTTCTCTTGTATATGAATTAGAAATGCAATGGCGCAGTTGGACAAGAAACAACTGAGTAGTTAAATATACAGTTACTAATGGTGACCTGAAATTCAGGCACTGTGCAAAAACAGCTGTGATTCCTTAATCTGCTGTAATTATGTAAACATCACTTGACATTACATACTATCAACTGTTTGTAATCGAATGTACTGCTGTGCTGAGCAAAATCAACAAATTATGAGTTCCTGTATTTCAGGAACACAGCTCAGCAGTGTAAGTAATAGTACATTTTCTCACCTAGAAATAAGATTTGCCATTTTAGACTGAATTAAAATGTTACATTTGCTTAAAGTTTACTTACTTAAATTACTTAAATTGCCTTTAAGTCAGCCAGTAGCAATAGTACACACAGGTTTCACTAAGAAAGATGTATTTTGAGTTTGGCTCTCTTTATAAAGACTGCCTCTAGATCTCAGGACCTGAGATTTACTGTCATTTATTTTCAGGACCTATGTTACTGTATGTAAAAAGACCTGCATGCTAAGTTTGTCTCCTCTTTAGGCAATGCTGTAGGTCTTATCATACGTTCAAAGCCTCAGCAGATTTTGATGCAATCAAGGTGATTAGTGAGGCTTTTCGTTCTATCCTTAGCTTCCCAAGGCCCCGATTAGCAGGTAGGCCCTCAGTTGGAGGAGGGCTTTTGAACTGTCAGTTTGCTGCAGCTCCTGTTCGCTCCCAACTCACTTCATGTGGAATCAGTTTGGAGGAGCCATTCCACCTCTACGGATGGTTTCTCAAACTTCTTCCCTATGGTTCTTGACATGGTAAGTATTTTATCTTGATTTGCTTTGAGTCTCAAACACTATTTCACAAATTTGGAGACCAATTTGTGAAAACCTTGAATAATTGTCTTCATAGGTATGTTCTCTGCAACGTCTCTAGAAAATAGTGACTGCAGTTTTCCCACAAACTCTTTGTCCTTTCAGAAAACACACTTAGGGAGTTTAGAGTTCATTTTCAGTAAATAGGACATGTCCTTGGAAGAATAGGATTTCAGGTGCTGCTGACAAAGTCTATACTTTGGGTCAATAGGAATTTTAGAAAATCTCACTGGCAGTGTTTTAAACAGCACCCGGTATAATTTAAATCTCAGCATATCCATTATGAACTGCGTCTTGTGCAATGCACAAAGCTTCGACAGCAACCAGCTTGGTTTCGCATCTGTTATTTATACAGCCTGCAGCTCACACAACACTGACCTCACTTTTGTTGTTTTGGGATACATAATGGCTTTCTTACGAGTTGTGTTTTTTGTTGACACTACTCTATGTCATTGCTTCCATCAAAGCAAGAAATCAGAACAGGCCTGTGGGTAATTGGAATTGAATGTGATGTCTTCAGCCTTGCCAGAGAGAAGGATGCGGTTTTGAGTTTCCTCATTTTACCCTGCCAGTGCTCCTGGAAGGTAGATTAGATAATCTGAAAATCTTTGGTTGAAGGTCAAGTAACATAGTCATCTACGGCAAAGTGGAGCATGAAAAAAAATCTATGATTTCTAATTGTCATCGACCATCTCAACAGGGCATAGGACAGGGGTAAATTATGTACAGTCTGTCTAATTTCCATACAGATTATATGTTTGCAAGATTTTAGGAAATTCTTTAGGTCAGTGTTCTAGGCTGAAGTTACATTCACAGAAATGTATTTTAAAAATATTCTGTGATCCAAGTGCAATGAGAAGCAGAGAACATAATTAAATGTTCTAACCAGTCTGGTAAAGTATATAAAATCATTAAAATGACATTAATTTAAATCCACTTCACAGTGCCCAAAATATGTAACGATGGACCTCAAAACAACATAATTCTTATATAATCTTTTATCAGTATTTACTGTTAATTGGCAGTTTTAAGGCTTGTCTAAACAGTCCATTCGTTGGTGACTTAACTGAACGCTCAACCTGTTACCTGTGCACATCCATTTTTATTCCCTGCAACTCTGCAACTGGAGATAAGCTCTTTACTTTAAGTCAGATAAAGCTCCATGTCTGCTCTTTTGATCTTGTGTTACTTTTAGCCTGACACTTGCTCATGGGTTACTTTGGCTGTGACTGAAAAATCAAGTGTCAAGTAGTTCACACTCTCTTTGGACTTATTTCTCTCTTTTTTTTTTTAATATGTCAAAATCGAAATATCAAATTTAGATGGTCAAGTAATTTATTTTTGCACAATAACTCACATGTAGCTTCATTGGTTATTTTGAAAGAGGTACTTAAAGAATTTACAAGCATCATATTTAAAGTAGAATATAGAAAAAAAAGTCAAATACTTTTAGACTCTTTAAAATAGCACTAAAATTTTGCTTTTAGCACTTTTCTTTATAAGGTGGACACCAAGTTAATAATGAGTCTTATAATGAAGTATAGTGTATGCAAAACACTAAAAACTATCATTATTATTTAAAAACTATCATTATTATTTAATAACTATCATTATTAAATAAATGTTAAGAGATTTATAAGATGGCCCAGTCAAAGAACCTTAATCCTTTTAACAGCAGGTTCAAATCAAAGTGAATCTGGGATTTACAAACTTTTAATCTCATTAATATTGCTAGTATTAAAATATACTGTTTTTGCAATCTGGTTTTAACAATGCACAAAAATATGATACAGTAGTAAAATAATTTTAATTGTTTATGGATGTATTACATGCATTATCTGTTGTATTCAGTAAGCATGCAATTACTATTGCTCTAAGTAGGAGGCATTGCTGAAATCATGAGCCAATTGATGCCCGATAAACGTTAACACATAATCAGTATCAGTCAGTGCTGTTACCTGTTTCTTCTCGCTCATCAGGCTATTATGTTTTTCAGCATGGAATGAAGGAGAAGAGACTGAGTGTATGTGAAGTGCCAAGCTACAGACATGTGGAAGGAAACTAACACCACCCTCCATGTTCTAATGTAATTGTTGTTGCTTCTGGTTGAGGCTGCTGGACTGACAGTGGCCTTTTTGGCCTTCAGGCAAAATGGCATCTCATAAGCACAGTTTTCAGTGCTTTGATGCCATTGTGGATAACTGTCCTCCTCCCAAGCCCTCTTTTCCTGTTGGGCATCGCTTTGGAGGGTCTCAAAAAAGCTCTCATAGCTCAACACGCTTGGAGCCGCTGGAGGATCATGGAAGCTACATGTGCGCAGACCACCAGCAGGCCAGGCCAGTAACGGAGAGTCAGTCTACTTCATGGTACCAACCTCAAGCCCAGCAGCACCAGCATGCACACAGGAGACCCACCAAACCAGATGGAGAGCCTGTTGAGGGTGCAACACACCACCACAGGCACTCCAAGAGGATCGTGCTTGTAAAGAATAGTGACCCATCTATTCAGAAGACCGTTCTGCTACACCGCAGGACTTTGCGCAGCCTTGGTGTCTTTTTGGATGATGTTTCTGAACTTATGCAGTGTCTCATCAGGAAGCTGTACACACTGGAGGGCCACAAGGTAAGACACCTTTATTTAGGATTAAGGGGTTCTCTTTCATAACAATTTCCTCTATATTTGGAAACATAACCAATACCACCACCTGCTTGACAACAAAAAATTGGATTGACATTATTTTATTATTCTGTTTATTTATACTTCATGGTCTACAGTAGATAATACATAAGGACTGTCTCACACATAATTATTTTATACAGAGATTAAGGTAGAAGAAATCCCGCTGTAATACAGAGGCCTCTTGTGGTGAGAACTGGGAATATATTCTAGAATTGTATTAAACGTTCTGTACATTTTATTTAAAGGGAAAACAGGGATCATATACTTTTGTGTGATAAGGGTTTTCCATCTGATATGTCTTGTTTATTTACCATAATTTAATAAGATCCTGTGTGGGGGAAATGGGTCTTTCAGCAATCAGTAGTCACTCATGGAATAGTCAAAAACTTCTCAGTTATCACTCCTTAGTACTTAATGGCAAAAAGAAGCAAATTCTTCCAGCAATTTTGGATGTGTTATAAGAAATAGACCCATTAGATCTGTAAAGTGGAAGTTGTGAAAAAGGTGAGAGGCAGGGCAATTTATACAGCGATGAGGAAAAGTAGAAAGTCAAGAAGGGTTGTTACCAGTTCAAGTAATCACACACAACAATGTGTTAATAATGTGAGACTTCCACTCTGTTAGTGCTGATGTAGGGACGATTTCTTGGCTTAGAGTGTGTCTGGAACTGAGCCAGACTTTTCCAGCTCCTCAGAACTGAACTGAGTCGGCCTCGCTGGTTTTACTTTGCACTGCTGGCCTCTGTGGGTCTGGAGCAGGCACATCCTTTAAGTTCTGCCACAGGCATGTACTTCCCAGAGAAAACATGCTGTAAGGCAGCCCACACCCCTCCATGGGGACCTGACTGATACAGAGATGCCACTGGGAATGCCATAAGAACAGTACTGCAGCACGTCCTACAAGGGCCAGAGCTAAGACTTTGTTGTCAGCAGTTAAAAAGTTGAACTTCGAAAAAGAACAAGCGATAAAACAGAATCGAATGGAACAGTCAGCAAAACATGTGGTGTCCGAGATACGGTACCCTGTCCGTACGCTCTGGCCGTAACAATGTGGCATGCATTTTAACTTAGTAAACTAGGTCTGATCTGATATTTGTGCATGTTACTGAATATATTTAATATGATTTTCTCACCTTCCTGATCTGTGGATTACTGTACAGGAGGTGTAGTCTTATTCAGATGGTTAGAATCTGTGTAAGCTATACATTGCAATTGTTTTAGAGAGTAAAACTGTCTCTTAAAATAATGCTAAATGTATCTTTATAAAAGATCAAATTTAACCAGAGAGAATGTTCATAGAAGACAATTCAGTTTCAGTTCAGTTTAGTTAGTTTTATTCTTACTTAGTATTGCTTGAGCATCATCTCATGTGTCCCTCTTGTCTGATTGTTCTGCTGTTTCATCCACTCTGTTTTCTTTTTGAGTGACTACCTCCTACATTGTTCTAGTAGGAAGCAATTGGGATATTCCTTCACTGGTATTTTTACATTGTAGTGATGTTTCCAGCACCCTGGGAATAACTATTAATCTTAGTCAAATCAGAGCTATTTTGAACCAACAAAAACAGGTCAATGGCTTCAAGACACATAGTTTGAGATGCTCAGAATTGTATCTTTAACAGTTCCCATTAATAATCCTGAAACCCTGTGAAAATGAAAAGTTTACAGAACTGCAATACAAGCATATCTGCCACCAGGGAAGCATTGTATTGAGTCAAAAGTCATTTTTGACATCACTCCTATGAATATATTTATTTATTTTATAAAATAAATATTTTTCAGTACTCCAAGTTATAAATGGCTAGAGGCCATTTTATTAGGTTTTTACTTCCTTACATGTTTATGATGTTATTTAAATATTCACATTTATAAATCAATAATGGAGCCCAATACATGCGCACATGTGAAAATCCATGTGTTCACTCTGGGCTCATTTAGACTGGACTCCTGATCTTTTCTTGATAATAGATATAGATCTCTTCGGGTGACATTAAGGGATAGTTAAATTCATAATCAGATCAGCTTAACTGAACCCCCAGACAGTGGATAGCCAGGAACATTTTCAGTTCATATATTGTTATTCTTTTGTCCTGTTTATTGGGCATATTAACACAGGAACAAAATTAAACTGTGACAAAAGCAAGCTGGTGCTCATATCAGAAAAGGTTTGCCTTTAAAATTCATGCAAACTGATTCGATCAAAAACATCCTCCAACACATGTTGTGCTAAGAGTTTATATTAGTATGCTGATATAAATATCACTAATGATATTAGACCTCTGTTTTAACAATCAGTGTGGGAAAATTCATAATACAGATGTTTGCACTTCCTGCCCCCATTAACCTTTTAATTTGTATGGCTTTAATCCAGAACGTTGTACTTCCTCAGGAGAATTGAACTTTCTCTCTTTTTTCTTGCAGCATAAACATGGAAAAGGATTGTGAATTTTTCATTGTCCCTCATTGTCCCATATCAAGCTGTTCGTAATACCCAAAATTCTGTACTCTGTTTCAGATTGACAGCATTCAGAGTCTTTTACAGTGCCCCAGTGTCTTGGTGTGTGTGGGCCGGGAACCATTCCACCCTCTGTTGATGGACAGCTTCCGGAAAAATTCTGAGGATAAACTTCCAAAGCTTATCTTAAAGTCACGCTCCAGTGCCTGCAATGAAGAACAAGGATGTAAAAATGGTATATAGATAGAATTTTGTCTGGTGCTATGGACCCACTTAACATACAATACTGGATTTTAAACAGTTGAATTAGTTATAATTGCTTCTCACAATTGCTTACATTTATTAGAAGTGATATTGGTTTCAGTTTAAAAAACTACAGCAAGTAGTCAACTGCTACGAGAACTGATTTGACAAATTATACTAAAAGCTTCCTTAATTTTACATAGTTTCTAGAGCTATTAAATGACATAGTGTCATCATAGTTACATTATTGTCATGTTTGTGTGTCACATTTACAGTGAATTTTGGACTTGAAACCAAGAAAAGCATCATTCATCCAAAAACTTATCCAACTGACAAGTCAGCCAGGCTCACCATGTCATCGGAAAAGTCATTTCCAAGTGGTCTTAACTCTGTTCCGCCTGGCCATCCAGGTCTATACTCTCAAGCAAGAGAAAATATGATGGATGACGACATTGAAAAGAGAGTTCATGTCAATAAGGATGGCAGCTTGTCGATGGAGATGAAAGTGCGATTCCGACTGTTAAATGATGAAACATTGCACTGGTCCACGGAGATTAAGAAGTCATCAGGCACATTTAATGAATCCTTCATGGGCTACAACGATGCCCACTACCTCCAGCACAGCAATAGCGAGAGTTGCTCAGAGGCAGAGTCACTCTCTGCAGGTGATGCTGACGTTGCCAGATTTCACCAAAAGCATTCGGAAGAGTTTCACTGTCAGCACTGTTGTACTCACTGCCAAGAGTATGATATTTGGAAAAATCCAGCTCATGCTGAACAAGGAAATGTAAGACACATCAGATCATCCAGTTCCAGCGCATCCTCACACAAAATAGTCTGCAAAAAGGCATCGGTTGACAGCATGCGTACAATGTCCAGTGAGGAATATACAGAGCAGGTGGTAGAAAAAGCAACTTGCTTTCAGCAGACCGTTGGAGAGCAGGGTGATACCACAGTTGAATACTGCACCATTAGTCGCAACTGCAGTCGCAGTGAAGTATGTTCAGTGTCTGCAAAGAAGACTCATGCTGAAGGGAAAGGTGGAACAAATGAAAATAGTCAAGTGTCTCTTGATGAGGAGAAAAACATTGAGAGTACATCCACTGTTTCCATTACAGATTCAAATAAGCATCATTTGAGTGTTCAAATTACCCAAATATCCCAGGAAGAAGAGAGACCTGTATCTGTTGAAAGCAATTCCTCACAAGTCTTGGCATCCCTAAAGGAGGACCAGGATGAAGAGCAAACTGACCTTCCTCCAAGTATTTCAAGAGCATCCCAGAATACCAGTCAGGTGGGTGATGAAAAAACCAGAGATATTACTTCACGGCCACATTCTGGCTTGTCCTGCAAATCACCTGTATCTCCAAAACATCAGTTATCACCCAGGCCACCAAGTAAAGTTTCAAATTGCTCAGGGAAATCTGGTTCTAGACATGGTCAGTCTCCAAAATTTAAGGCTGTGGAAAAAGAAGCATCTAAAAGCAACATATCAGAGGCAAGCAATCAACCAGAGGAACATATCTTAAATGAAAGTGATATCCAAGACATGGCTGTAGAGAGAGCTCCCAGCTCAACGATGGTAGCAAAACTCGAGAACAATTTTGGAGATAATGCAGAACCTGCTGGAACAAATCAAAAGGAACGATCATCAAGTGCCATGTCCAACAGATCAAATGCCTCTGGAAAATCAGGTAAATCCAAAGTTAATGTAGTTACGGAACAGGAAAACCCTGATGTGAGTGAGAGTCTTGAGGAGAGAACAGCAAGTGCCATGTCAGCTAAATCAAATATCTCATCAAAATCAAGAGAGTCCAAACGATCAGAGGTAGCACCTGAAGAAACAACAGATGATAAACTACAAACAGAGGAAAGAGCCCAAAGTGCCATGTCTAATACTTCTACAAGATCGAAACAGTCAAGAGTTTCAGAAGTGGCAGCTGATGAAATTGTTGAGTCAGAAGACCAGCTAGAAAATAGAGTTCCAAGTGCAATGTCAACAGTATCTGTTAGATCTAATACATCAAGAACATCCGAGTCCTCGGATTTCAAAGAAAGAGGTAACCAAATACGTGACAGATCTCCTAGCGCCATGTCTGCCAAGTCTAATGCCTCGGTGCAGTCAAAGAAATCTAATTTTTCAGTAGGATCTAAAGACATAAAACCACAAGAAAGAGCACAAAGTTCTATGTCAGCCAAGTCTAATGCTTCAGCGGTATCTACTAAATCAAAAGTATCACAAAAAACAGCAGCAGGCACTGTAGAGGAAAGTGATAGAGTGTCTGTTAAATCAAATCATTCTAACATTTCAGAAACAGCCACTGCAGTGACTTGTGAAGATCCAAAACTGCATTTTGAACAAAAAGCTAAAAGTACAGGAGAAGAGGCATCTGAGGAACGACCTACAAGTGCAAGATCGATCAAGTCAAATTCTTCTGCGAGGTCAAATAAATCAAGTGTTTCTGTAGCCCCTGTAGAAGCAGATGAAATAGAGGACGAGTCTGAAAAAAGAGCCTCAACTCCTATGTCTTCTAAATCTGCTGCTTCTGCAAGATCGGATAAAAACCAAAATACAGTCTCAAAGTGTAAAGATACAGAGGAAAAGACAGAGATGCTGCAAGAAAGAGGTCCAAGTGTTATGTCTACTAAATCTCATGCCTCTGACAGATCTAAGTCTGCAGCAGATGAATCAGCAGACTTTGAAGATGCAGACGAAGCACGAGCTTCCAGTGCAATGTCTATCAAATCGAACACCTCTACAAAAACAAACAAGTCAAAAATATCAGAGTGCGTTGCTGATATTACTGAGGAAGAAGTTTCTGAACGATCGAAAAGTGCATTGTCCTCTATATCCAATGCCTCCACAAAATCAAAAAAGTCAAAAATGTCAGTTTTGACCAACAAAGAACCTGTTCGATTAGAAAGCCATACAGAAGACAGAGCCCCCAGTGCATTGTCTGTTAAATCAAACACTTCTGAACGGTCTACAAAATCAAATGCTTCAGAAATCAGAAACAAACAAAATACAGATGCAGAGGAACGGTCTGCCAGTGCTATGACATCAAAATCTAATGTCTCTGAAAGATCAGTGAAATCTAATGTCTCGGAATTGACACATGATGACCACGACGGCATGGAGGATCACACAGAGCAACGCGTAGCAAGTGCAATGTCTGCTAAATCCACTGCTTCTGAAAAGTCTGGCTCAAACATTTCTACGGTTGAAATTGTTGAAAACCTGTGTATAGAACAGAAAGATTCAGGTGCTATGACTGAGAAATCAAATCATTCATCAAAACAAACTTCAGGGAGTAATAAAGAGAATGTGGAGAGAGTCATGAGTTCTTTGTCAATGAAATCAAATAAATCAACCAAATCTGATGTATCTGCAATGTCTGGCAAATCTAAAGTATCACAGTCTGCTTCAGAACAACCTGAATGTATGGATGAAGATCAAGGAAAAAGAGCATCAAGTGCTTTGTCCGCTCGGTCTAATGTTTCAATAAAATCTAATCATTCAAAGGTTTCAAGTGTAATGTCTGCAAAGTCCAATACCTCTGTGAAATCTAAGAAGTCAACAGTTTCTGATGTACAGTGTGAAAATGTGGATGCAGAAACATGTCAAACTGGAGAAAGATCCCAGAGTGCATTGTCAGTAGGAACCAATGCATCTGTGAGATCCATAACATCAAAAGCATCAGAGACTACTGGAAAAGAACTTGGTGATGAAGATCAAGAAGAAAGGACGCTGAGTGCCATGTCTTGTAAATCCTCTGTTTCAACTACATCTAACAGATCAAAGGTTTCAGACACAGTTCCTCTTGAGTCTGCAGAGATTGATAACAACATAGAAGAAAGAGCACTAAGCACAACATCAGCAAAATCAAATATCTCAGCAAAATCTAAGATTTCAGAAGCTTCTGAAGAAGCACCAAAGAAAACTGGAACCACAGATGGGGAAAGAAAAGAGGACAGGGATGCAGATATAATGTCTCCATGTTCTTTGTCAGCAAGGTCTAATGCTTCTGCAAGCTCTAGAAAGTCAAAAATGTCCAAGAATGGGCTTAGGCATCCTGAGGATGAGGACAAAGGAGCTTCAGGTGCAGCAACGCCTGCAAGATCTAAAAGGTCAGAGACGTCCGAAATTGCACCTGCTGATTCTGCAGCAGAAGACCAGACTGAAATGAGAACACACAGTGCGTTGTCAACAAAATCAAATATCTCTACAAGATCTAAGACGTCCAGGGGTTCAGACACGAGCTTCAGAGTAAAAGAGGAGGAAACAGTAGAAAGATCTTCAAGCGCAATGTCTGCTAAATCTAACAGTTCAGTCACATCAAAGAAGTCAAAATTGTCAGAAGTGCAATCTGAAAGAGCGGCATTAGAAGAAGAACAAGTGGAGGAAAGAGCTCCAAGTACTGTTTCTATTAGATCTGGTATTTCTGCCAAACATGAAAAGTCCACTCAAACAACCAGTTCTGTAGACGCTGACCCTGCTAAATGTGGGGAGGCTGAAGAAATGAAGACAGAGGAAAGAGCACTAAGTCCCATGTCTCCAAAATCCAAGGTGTCCTCCAGATCCACAAAGTCAAAGTGTTCAGCATTAGCTATTGAGCAGGCTACTGATTTGAATGAGAGGTCTGCTAGTGCTCTGTCAGTAGGGTCTGTAAAGTCTAAGAAGTCACAAAATTCACAGAGAACAGCTGATCAACCTGCACAGAAAGAGGACAGTGATGAAAGGAACCCTAGTGCCCTTTCGATTCAATCAAACACTTCTGCAGTCCTTACAAACAACATTTCAGAAGTTGGCCCTCATGTGGAAAGAGCTGCATCTTTCAAATCTAACATTTCTGCTAAATCTGGTACATCAGATAATCAGACTGAGGGGAGTATTCAAATGCAGGAACACCTAAGCCGAGCTAAGAGTCAGCTGTCAGCTAAATCAAACATTTCCACAAAATCAAAGAAGTCCAAAACTGAAGAAAAGAAAGACAATAGTGATAACCCTGAAGATACTGCAAGCAACAATGCAGAAATGAGTGATAACAGAGTACAAAGTGCTTTATCAGACCATTCAAAGGCACCTAGTTCTGTTAAATGTGTCTGTGGTGGCTTGAAGAAGTCAAAACCTTCAACAAAAACATCTGCAAATACAGCTGACAGTGAGGAGAGGTCTGCCAGTGCATTGTCTCAAAAATCAGCCGACAGCGATTCTGAAAGAGATTTAACACCAGCAAGTGCTTCAGTTTCCATTGGGATTGTAGAGGAATATGATGTAGATAATATTGAAGAGGAAAGTGGGTCCGTGGCATCAGTGACCCGTGTTCCACACTTGAAATCAACAAATGATGTATATTTTGAGGACTCCTCAAATATTCTGGAAAAAACAAAACAACAGCGCACACCTTCACCACATGACAGACTGAAAAGTTCACTGTCAGCGGGAACAAATGTCTCAAACAAATCCAAGAAGTCTCAATGCACTCAAAGCAACTCTGCTCAGCCAGTATCAGATACAGCAAGTGGGATTAATTATGAGACGGCAAGTGATAAATCTGTAACAAATAATGAAATGGAAACTAAATCCGATAGCCATCTTACAAAGCCAAAATCACCAACCAGCGAAGTACGGTCATCCAGTAAGACCTCCAGTGTTTCGCACTCTAAAGAGAGAAAACCTTCAGTCAATGACAGACCAAAAAGCAATGCATCCAATTCATCAACTCATTTGGAAATAAAAGTGCAACATACTAATGTTGATTCCAAAAGTGAAACTTCAAATAAAGATTCAAAAAGATCAAATCATACAAGCAACAGACCTGCTGAAGAAGATAAGGAAGATAAGATTTCAAGATCTCGATCTGCAGCCTCAGATAACCGGCTTAGTCCCAGCCCATCAAAATCCCCAAAGAAGTCCAAAAAGCCTGTAATTCTTCTTGGGGGCTCTAATGATAGTGTCTTGTCTCAGTCTGTCTCAGCTCCAGAGCCACTAAATGAAAATTCCAACAATTTGAATATGGCAGGAGATGCATCGGACAGGACAAATGTGTCTGATGGGGCGTGTAACTGCCCCCTGGATGTTACTCATTATGGTAGGAATATCAGTGACAAAACAAGTGAAAAAAGCAGTAAATGCAGACACAGAAAAGGTAGCAGCTCCTCACAGCAAAAGGCAGATGATGAGATGTGTGACATTGTTCCAGCTAATCTACCAAATGCTTCTCCAACTGAGGTAGTGAATGAATGGTTGAATAAAATTCCATTGGACAGTGCTTTGTATGATGATGGAGATGAATTCCATGAACACTCTGAAGAATTAGAGACAATGAACAGATTACAAGAGCCAACACAAAATGAAGGAGATGTTGATGTAGTTGCGATTGAGCCACAAAATGAGAAGGAAGCTCAACTGTTAACTGAAGAAATTGAAAATAACAAAGACAAAGAAGATGATGTTAGCGCAGGGACTGACAAAGACCTTGTGGCTGGTATCAACCAATCTTGTCCTGAACAAGATGTCTCTAAGAGTTTTCATTCATCTGTTCAGGTTATGAGAGTTTTATTGAGTCCCAAACTTGATAGATGCAATAGTTTACCGGAAGTATCTACTGTATATGGGCAGAAACTCAGCACATCAGCAAGAGGACTTTTAGACTGTCTTGTAAATCTTCAGTTGATTCATTTTGATCCCAATGATGTAAATGGTAAAGCTGAAAAATACAAGGATCTTATGAACATGCTCCAGTCCCTTTGGCTTAGTGACCCAACTGATAAGATGACGGTCACACAGAAAAGTAAATCCAACGATCAACAGTCTATTGATGATGAAATGAAGGCCAAGTCATCTTCAGGGGTTGATGTAAGCAGTGGCTCAACTGGCTCTGGAAAGAGCAGTGTTAATGATAGTTCCCAGGCTCAGAAATCCCATGCCAATACAGAAGGTGAAGGCCATGAAACACTGACAAAGTTGCAAGAGTTTGATGAAACAGAAGGAGAGGAAGCTTTGGGCGTGGTAGAAATGAAATCTGATCCAGCAACACCAGATATTGCAAGTCGTGTCCTGTGGACGCCTGAGACTGAGGCAGAGGGGACTGTGGAAGAAAGACAAAAAGAAAGTAACATTCCAGCCTCAGATGATACTATAAGGAGTAATGACAGTCCAAGAGAGCCACTTGAAACACCACCTTCATCAAACAAGAGTGCTGGAAATGATCTTCAAGAAGACACAAGTTCAGGTACTCCTCCATCAGTGCAGAGGGCTCACTTAACAAAAAAGTTTTCCCAAGATCCTGATCCTGTCTGGGTATTAAATCTGCTGAATAAACTGCAAAAACAGTTCATGACACATTATGTCAATGCAATGGCTGAGTTCAAAGTACGCTGGAATTTAAATGACAATGAGCAGCTTGATGGTATGATATCTGAATTGAGGGATGAAGTCCATAAGAGGATACAATTAAGTATAGAGAGGGAACTGCGAAAAATTCAGGGTCGTGCAGGAAGACCTAAACCACCAAAAGAAGCCATGGCACGCGAATCAACTGTTCAAACAGAACAAAGGCGGAGACGTCTGAAAGTAATGCTCAATCATTCCATAGATACAGCGGCAAAAAGTGATGATGATAATACAGCAACAGGGACTGATTTTAGTGATCAGAGGAGTGATGATGAGTACTGTCCATGTGACACATGCATGAAAAAGAAAATGGCATCAAGGCCTCTTTTACCTGCAGAAGTCTTAAATTCTGCCCCAGTGATGATGGACTTTGATTTGAGAAAAATTCTCCAGAAAAAAAGAGAAGCTCCCACAAATAGCAAAAACTATATTTTAGAGGAGACTGGAAATGAGGAACTAAACACAGAACTTGAACATGGACCAAACGTCACAGAAAATGACAATTCTGTGAAAGACATAAAGGAAGAACAACAAGAAATCCAAACTTGCCTTCCAGTGCAAGATGAGGAAACTGCTGAGAGGGTATCAGCAGGTATGGAAGCAGTAGATGACCCTGAGGCTGAAGCAACTGGGGATGAAGAAAAAGACCAATTAGCAGAGAGTGAAGGGTCTCTGAAAAGTGAAACACACAGAAACAAGCAACCTCCTGAAGCTGAAACTACTGAAGGAAATGGGACACCTGAAGTTGTTAAAGGTGGAGAAGAGGAAGAGAATGACAATAAATCAGTAGAAGAACAAGAAGCTGAAGTTGAAATAGGAGAAGATGAGGCTACAGAAGCAGAAATAGCTGAATCTGAAGCTACAAAAGAACTGACAGCAGAAGAAGAAGAAGATGATGATGGGGAAACAGAAGAAAGAGAAGCAGCTGAAACTGAAACTGTAAAGACTCCTAGTGTTGAAACAGCAGATGAAGAGGAAGAAGCTAAACATGAAGCAATAGAAGAAAAAGAGTTTCTGAAAGATGGAATAGGGGAGGAAGAGGAAGCTCCAGAAAAGGATGGAGATGAGTCAGCTGAAGAAAAGTATACCAGTAAGGAAGAAGGAACAGGAGACGAGACAGATGATGGAGCAGAAGATGAGGAAAGGCCTAGTAAAATTGCAAATGATGGGATGGAGACAGGGGATGAGTCCGCAAAAGAGTTCAATCCAGCAGAGGATGAAATAACAAAAGATGGAGAGACAAGTGATAATGGAGAACCAGCCAAATTAGAAACATCAGTAGAGGAAGAAACAGCTGATGAAACAGCAGAGGATATTCAGAGAGATAACAGTGAAACAGCAGAAGATGGGGAGACAGTTGATGATGAAATACCAGAAGATGGCGAGACAACTAATGATGAAATGGCTGGAGATGAAAAGACATCCAAGGCTGAAATAGCAGACTATGGAGAAAGAATGGATGATATGACAGTGATGGTTGGTGATGGAACAAGTGTGGATGACGAATCAGCAGCAGAAAGAGAAGCTGCAGAGACAGCTGATGAAGAAACACCAGAAGATCTAGAGACAAATGATGATAAAACACCAGAAAATGGAGGGACATCTAATGATGAAATTGCAGAAGTTGAAGATGTTACTAAAGTAGGAGGAGATGATGAAGACACAGCTGGTGAAGAAACAACAGAAGATGGAGAGACAGCTGATGCAGAAGTAGCTAAAGTGGAAAGTGCAGAAGGTGGAGAGACTTCTGATGAAGATACTCCAGAAGAAGAAGAGACAGCTAATGATGAAACAGCACATGATGGAGAGACATCTAAAACTGATTTAGCAGAGGAACTAGAGCGGACAGATGAAACAGAAAATGAAAAGTCTTCTGATAATGGAACAACTGAAGACAGAGAGACAGCTGATGATGGAACTGCAGAAGATGCAAATATAGCTGATGATGGAACAGCAGATGATGGAGAAACCGGTGATGATGGAAAAGCAGAAGATGGAGAGATAGCTGATGATGGAACAGCAGAAGATAGAGAAACAGCTGATGATGGAACAGCAGAAGATGGAGAAACAGCTGATGATGTAACAGCGGAAGATGGACAGACATCTGATGATGGAACAGCAGAAGATGGAGAGGCAGTTGATGGTGGAACAGCAGAAGATGGAGAAACAGCTGATGATGGAACAGCAGAAGATGGAGAAACAGCTGATGATGGAACAGCAGAAGATGAAGAAACAGCTGATGATGGAACAGCAGAAGATGGAGAGACGGCTCATGATGGAACAGCAGAAGATGATGAGACGGTTGATGATGGAACAGCAGAAGATGGAGAGGCAGTTGATGATGGAACAGCAGAAGATGCAGAAACAGCTGATGATGGAACAGCAGAAGATGGAGAAACAGTTGATGGCGGAACTGCAGAAGATGGAGAAACAGCTGATGATGGAACAGCAGAAGATGTAGAGGCGGCTCATGATGGAACAGCAGAAGATGATGAGACGGCTGATGATGGAACAGCAGAAGATGCAGAAACAGCTGATGATGGAACAGCAGAAGATGGAGAGACGGCTGATGATGGAACAGCAGAAGATGCAGAAACAGCTGATGATGGAACAGCAGAAGATGGAGAGGCAGTTGATGATGGAACAGCAGAAGATGCAGAAACAGCTGATGATGGAACAGCAGAAGATGGAGAGGCAGTTGATGATGGAACAGCAGAAGATGCAGGAACAGCTGATGATGGAACAGCAGAAGATGGAGAAACAGTTGATGGTGGAACTGCAGAAGATGGAGAAACAGCTGATGATGGGACAGCAGAAGATGGTGAGATGGCTCATGATGGAACAGCAGAAGATGGAGAAACAGCTGATGATGGGACAGCAGAAGATGGTGAGATGGCTCATGATGTGGAAGATGATGAGACGGCTGATGATGGAACAGCAGAAGATGGAGAGGCAGTTGATGATGGAACAGCAGAAGATGCAGAAACAGCTGATGGTGGACCTGCAGAAGATGGAGAAAAAACTGATGATGGAACAGCAGAAGATGAAGAGGAAGAAAATGTAGGGACAGGAGAGGATGGTGATGCTAATTATGAAACATCCAAACATGGAGGGACTTCTGATAATGAAACACCAGGAGAGGGCGAAGAAATGGAGGAAAGCGACACAGCTGAGGGTGAAGAAGGAGGGAAAGAAGAGGCTGGAGTAACTGGTAAGGATCAAATAGATGGTCCTGATGTTAATTCTAGTGTTGAAAATACTGATGGTCATGATGAAGTAACTGAACTAAAAGCAGATGATGAAGCTGATGATGAACATGCACCACTCAAAAATGAAGGCGATGTTGTTGTACACAGTATTGAAGAACACACAAACGATGAAGAAAGCAAAGGTGAGCCTACAGATAACGCACAAGCAGAAGAAAGCTCAGAGTTGATGAGCGATAGCCAAGACAAAGGGTACCCCAATGCATTGGAAAAACACAATGAAAAGGGAGGTTATTTAAATAGCCATTTTGTAAACGTTGGTGAATCGGCTGAAGGGGGAGATGAAGCTGAGGATGAAACCGAACCAGATGTGGAAACAGATGAAGAAGAGCAAACGATTCCTGCTGGACAGTCTCAAGTAGGGTCAGTGCAGGAAGATGATCAAACTGATGAAACGACAATGGTATCGTTTGATGCTGTAGAAAAAATATGCACAGGCTCTGAGGATGGAGCAGATGCTGATGTTGAGGACTCAGAAACAGAAGTACGCAACAAGTATGATGTTGATAATAAGCATAACAGTGACTCGGTCACTACAGAAAAGAAAGAAACTGAAAGTCAGGCCAAACTATCAGACATTGCAGAGGTTACTGGTGAAGAGAATGAGGACACAACAAAACAAGACACTGACTGTGAAGAAGAATCACCTGGAGACGAGACAAATAACTTGACGAGACAAATAACTAAGTCATCCATGGAATCTCAGCCAGGTTCTCTGGAAGAGGTTTTGGATGAGGAGACGAGAAGCCAGAAAAGTTCCGATCATTTAACAGTGAAAGGCAACTGCATGTATCCGAATATAACCTCAGAGGAGGATAGCAAAGACACACAAGAAAAAAGTGAATCAGAGTCGATAGATTTAGGCAGGAATGCTGCCTCTCCTAAGAAACATGCTAAACAATACAGCAAACTGAAAAATATTAAATAACTACATCATTTGAAGTTTGGAAATAATGTTTGGAAATGTATGGTTTAGTTCTAAGAGACTGTATATTTCATTCTGTATATTTTGCACTTTATTCATTACTGCTCTGGTATTTGCACTCACGCACCGCACAACCAACATTGTTAAAGGGAATGACTAAAACTTGAAACAATAATGTGAAATACAAGGACACCACTTCTTTGTATATTTACAAATAGATAACCACACGTATTTAGTATTTTTGTATTGAGCTGCATTGAATTATTATTTATACACACTACTGTACTGGAGCCTTAGCCTTTATTTATGATTATGCCTAGGAAATGGTGCAATAGTAATTGTTTTCTGTTCTTATGCAGCCAGCAAAAATAATGAAAATCCCTACAGAGGAATATGTATGAATGTATGTGTGTGAGCATGTAGCAGAAACAGGAATACTGTCTCCATTTTAGCTGAAAAATGTATTCTACTTCATCGTTATACTGTATGTTGAATCATCATAAACGTTTTAGCAAAACCTGATTTAAATGGAAAGTGAAGGCTATCAGCATTATATATTTATTTATTTATTTTGTTGGCTTTAATTTTTCCTCGCGGTAAACACTTAAAATGACAAAAACTTATTACAATAGCAATTAAGAGCGAGAGAGAGAGGGAAAAAATACTCAGCAGTATTAACACCAGATTATTTATTGGTTATTTAGATTTACAGTATGTATACTCTGTCCCTTGAAATATGTGCTAATCGGTTAGTAGGCTGGTATCACATAGTGAGCTGGACTTCATTATACTGTAAATCGCAGTGCTGCAATACTACAATGATCCACTCCATTTTATTGACGACTTAATGGCATGTACAAAACCAAGCCCCACAACGGAAGCCTTTAATAGGAAAATATGCCTTAGATGCTTTGCCACATGTACCAGTGCAAGGTATTTTGACTTTATCCATATCCTGATCCTGAAGAAGACTGCACATATCACATAAACTGAAAGTTAATAAAAGAAAAGATTTTAAAAAGACAATAGTGCTCATAAATGAAGAAAGACAAATTGGTATCACAAATAAACATGCCCTTTCTGCATAATGCACATAATGTTAAATGTTGGCAATCAACTATTTAAGATTTGTCCCTCTGTATCAAATGTATTGTACTGTACCAGTATTGTACTTGATGATCACTTCTTCTGTGAATTGAATTTACCAATACTCTCAATAAACCAAATATATATTTAAGAGACATGTGTTTGCCCTGTAATATTACCCAAATCCACAATGCTTGGTATATTTTGGCATTAATACAATTTTATAGTTCATAAAATTACACGACAAACACAGTTATCACATAAGCTGTTTATGTACCTTCATTTGACTTCTGATCACCTGGAGCCATCTCTAGTGTTCTCTAAACATCTTAAGATAGTTCTTTCATTGGTGGACAAAGGGTATTTGTATTAGGAGAAGGAAAACGTCCGAAGTTAGTTACGAGGTTTACTTTGCACTTTAAAGGGAAGGTTGTAGAACTGCTTAAAAAACCTCCATCAGCATTGCTGTGTGTGAGCCACCTCTACCATGTAACTGTCACTGCTGTAATGAGAATGATCCACCACCCAAATAGTACCTGAACAATAGTACCTGAAATGGTCCTAAACATTGATGAATTCAATTCAATTCAATTTTATTTATATAGCGCTTTTAACAATGGTCATTGTCACAAAGCAGCTTTACAAAATGAAATAAATGTGAAATAAATGTATGAGATAAAGGGAGCCAACATACAGGCTGACTACAATCAGTAATTCTAAACTACAGTGAGTGTGTAAAAGTGTCTTGTACGTCTAGCACACAGTTCAACCACATGCACTTGCATAAAAAAATCATTTTAAAAATTTGTGTATGATAAGACATTTTAAGTAAACATTATTTTAGTTTTCGTCACATTAGGTACATTAGCCAGTCATCCGCTGCATGGTCAAGTATGGCTATTATTGAAATTGGTATTATCTTGGTTTTGTACTGCAAACATTAGCATTATTATATGACATTATTAATTATATTGTTGCAGAAACAGCAGAATTAAACATACAAAAATAGTGAACCCTTTAAACATATTTTTTTTCTGATAGATGCCCTCACATTAGACTTTACAGAATATGTTGATAGACAGTCAGAAGATATCTCTGATAACTCAGTAGCACTAAACTGAGATCAGCTGAGATACTAAGAAATCTTCCTTCATTTGAAAACTTGTCACACATCACACTGTTTTAGGACAATACATTATAAATGCCACTTTAGTCTATTTACATCTGTGTTGTATATTTTGCAGCTTAATCTTCGCAGTCTGCAGTATGTTCCGTGTCATATTGGCCCTGATTTTCCTGACATAGCGGGTTTTAAATAAGGAAGTAATTATTTCAAAAAAACAGGCTTCATTTCTGACCCTTCAATAGATCATAGTGTGACATTCATGGCACAATAAAAAATGCTCCCCAAATACATTGAAGGAGAAAATCAGTGAACTATTAATAATTTGCCCCACCTCATCCATCAGCCAGAGTCACCCTATTTAGGAGTCAATTCCCAACCATTGCGACACCTCAAGCATTTTTGTTTTTGTTCCCTAACTTGGTCGCCTTAACAGACTGGTCAGTCTATTGAATAGGGGCAGAGCCCAAGGATCCAATACCCTGACAACTGCAATTACTCAGGGCACCCAGCACAGTGAGGACATTTGGAGACCAGCGTGATAATGGATAGTCTGAGGAGCGTTTTATGGAGGGACCCCTAATCTAACTTCCACCGTATGAGACTTTATCACCTGATAATGTCCAAATTCAAGATCATTTGGACTGAACTATCTGACAGGCATTTATATTTGCTTTAAGTGAATTGAAATTGGTCTGGCTCCAGCTATTAACAAATGCCCATTGCAACAACTAATTCATTTTAATTTCTCTTCCTCGTTTTCCTTTACTCATATTTAGCCAAAGTAGGCTCACACAGACTCTGCTTATGTATATTTTGGAAGTTTTAATTAACGCCTTCCTTTGACAAGGTAAGTGTGTGACTGGGTATTTGAAACTGTCCTAGGAGACTTCATTCCCTGCCTACACTGCACAGAGGTGTGCAGCCCCACTGGACGAGCTTGATGGATAGTCCTCTCTTTGTGAGTTTCCATCCACGGCTTCCGGAGGGGATGTGACATAAATAATTGGTGTCACTCCCATCGACCGGGTGCCACACTTGGAGAAGGGGTTGGAGTGACTCACATAACACCACAGCCCATTCCCCTCCCCACACCTCAGAATGCCTACAGAGTCCACGCAGAGAAAGTTAGTGATAATAAGATAGATCACATTGCGTAGAAAGCCTCATCGTAACAGTAAAAGAATTTTCCCCATAGTACAGAATTCGTCATCTACTGCATGTCCTTTCTTAAAACTTAGAAGCAAATAAATGCAAATTTAATCAACAAACATTTCTTTATTTAATACGTCATATTTTCTCCATAGTAACCAAGCACTTTTTGAAGGGAGATAGTTTAGCAGATATTCTAACATTCTAATGAACAAAATATAATGAAAATCAGTGTAACAATTTGAGTTTTTATAATACAGTCTCTTTGCAATATATCTAATGTAAAAAGATAATCTATAATGTTAATAATTTGAGAACAATCTAAGGTCAAAATGTAAAAAAAAATCGAAACACATATTCCTTTCTTAAGATGATGTATTTCCAAATGAAATAAGATGTTCAGCTGGTTAATAATTGTGGATGGAATGTAATTTTATTCATCATGATGTAATTGTGATTGCATCTCATTCTGAAAGGAAAGTCTAATCCTGGGGGTCTACAGAAACTCTTCAGGTGTTGCTGGCATCTGTTTTAAAAAGGAAAAAATCTTTTCACTTAAATTATTCTGTGCGCTACGATAAATGTGCATGAGAGTGAGTGACCAGGATCTGTGTATGTGTTTTGACGGCAGCAAAAATACTGCATTGAACAACCTTTCAAAACGAACAGTTGCAGCATAGACAAACTGGAATAACCTATGTGGTTATTTTCCAACCACTTCAAGAGAAAATCACACCAAGTCAAACATCAAAATACATCAAAATTTCAAGTAATGAGACACAATGGATTAATCTAAAAAGGTTTCAAAAACAGGTCCATTTCAAGGTCATTGATCAATCTAAGGTGGCTAAATTACGATTACAAGTGAACGCAAGCATGAGAAGAGGGTTACCAGTCTTATCCACTAAGGCCACAGGCCAGGATGTCTGCAGGTTTTCATTCCAGTTAAGCAGGACAATACCAAATACCACATATTTCATCTCATGACCTTAGTCCTTAAGCAATTGGTTTGTGGTATGAGGTATGAGTTCTAGATAGTTGTGTTGAAAATCTGATAAAATATTACATGCTCAGTAGCACAAAGGAGGTTTTAGAAGCGCATGAAGGGGTACATCAGAAAACGCATTTTTACCCTCTGAGGCCAGTCAGGCACTTTGAGGCAGTTTGCTACACCCTTATCTTTTTAAGTATTTCATCTAACGAATGGTCATAATCTGGAAAAATGTAAACATGACAAAAACTTATTTTTCAGAGGTTTTCAAACAAAGTCAGACTACCTAAGTTGTCTCTGAAAACAGTTGCTCTTTCACATGCATATTGATGTCCCACACCTGTAACCACCCCTCCCACCCCTGGCCATGTGTCAATGGCTATCATTGTCTTCCTGCCCCTGCCCCAAAAGGCAAAGAAGAGAAGAAGAATTAGCAGTTCCCATCTTGATGCCAAGCAGCAAAACAGTTTCTGTTGTGAGTAAGGCAAAGGGAGACATTACATGTGTCGCACTTCCACTGCGATTTTGTTTTCCTTCCCTGCCACTTGCAGTACACACAAGCTCTGCGACCATCACTGGCCCTCGTCCTGACTGTCCCACAAACTGGCATGTGGCAAGCTGCCTGCACAGGAGCTTGCCACGCCTTCGGGGGCGGAGAAGTCAGCGGTACGCCACACAGTTGTGCAGTGAGCTCCTCCAGAAATTGCTTGTGGCTCATGCTTTCCTTCTGCATGTTTTGCATGAGTTCTTTGTGGAGGATGAAGGCATTTGTTGCAGTAATGTCCAGGAAGTGAAGAAAGAGCTTCTTGTACCATTTCATAGTTTTGTGCTGTGCTGTGAAGCACTGGATCAACTGGTTAGACAAAGCCACGCCACCCATGTACTTCTTGTACTCCTCCACAGGTTTGGGACATGGAACAGGCTGTGTATTTTTTGCTCTTCGCTGCACTACATCCCCGGTGTACGCAGCGTGGATAGTGGAGCAGACAGACATCACTCGTCTACCCATCCACTTCACATAGACCACAGGGCCATCTCTTATCCAGTGAGTTGTTCCTCTGGGCAAATTTTTCTTCAGTGCATTGAGGTTACTGCGTGGGCAGCCCCTCCGGGATTCTTTGTATGTTCCACAGGCACCAAACTTGGCAGCATACAGGTCCTTGAAAAGCTTTGGGCTGGTGAAGAAATTGTCCATGTACACGTGGTATCCAGACCCCAAATATTCTTTGTCGGTCAGTGACATAACAGAGTCATAAGAGAGGCCATGACCTTTGGGGAAGTTGTTCTTTCCTGTGTATACAGAAAAGTCAGAGGTATACCCATTGCTGGAGTCTGCGAGCACAAACAACTTGAAACCCAATTTAGTTGGTTTGTCCTTCATGTACTGTCCAACAGTATGGTATGTGGAAGCCACCATGCGTTCACCCACAGAAAGGCTCCTGCTGGGATGATAGAATGCCTTACAGGCACTCTTTATGGTGTCCATGAGGGGTTTGACACAAAACAGTTTGTCATGGGCTAAGGTTCCCTTCCTGGCATCGTTCTTTCCATCTTTATCTGGGTCACTCATGTGCACATTCCAAAATATGGTTCGGAATCTTTCTCTTGACATGACCTCTGCTGGGAAAGAGACAGTGAAGATGCTGTCTCTCCTCCAGTAGTCAGTGACTTGACTCAGCTTAAGCAAGCCCATGTAGAATACCAGTCCAAGGAAACTATAGAATTCAGAAGCTCCAACATCCACCCATTTGTACTTTGCACCTCCAGCGATGCTCATGGCAGCTTGCTTGTTGGTGTTGTGGCAGAGGGTTTCCACAGCATCCTCTGAAAAGTACAGTTTGAAGAGATCCAGAGGAGTGTGGTTGTCCTCTGCCTTCAGCTGCACACCGGGCTCCCGTGCAGGAAGAAACTGCAATGGTGGTGGAGCGATATCTGCATCACTTTCTGTCTTCCATGAAAGTGGATGCTGTTTGGTCTGAAGCCGTGCTCTCTTCCCAGCTGGCACAGGTCGGATGTCCTCCGCATCACTGTAAAATTTAATAGAAAATATTTACATATATATATATATATTTAGCTCTTGATCTTTTTGCAAGGACATAACAACACAAATCTGTATATCTTTCTACACAAAGAGCAGGTTATCCATCATTCACACCTAGTCTGGTACAATAATTTACACCTTTTCAGTTTGCATATGTTCCTAGCAACACCTGCAATGCAGCATTCACACCCAATCTGTCACCTACCATAACATTTAGGTTAAAGATTTAACATTTAGATCTAACATTTACATTTACATTTCAATTCAGATTCAACATTTAAATGTAACCTAACAATTGCACAGCAAGAAAATGTACCAAAACGTATCACTGTTTTTTTTAAACACATTTAGCTCTAAATTTGTGAAAATTGTGTTAACATTGCACTAAATTATGGAAACATGACACTAATGGCAACCAATAGATGAATGCCAGTAGGCTGTACGACTAAACACCCGAACACAGGCCTGCAGCAGCAGTCATATCCAGCCAGTTAGCCGCCCTTCTAGCATTAAATTATTATTTACTTGTTTTCTAAAGCCACATGGAGCCACATCATAAGGATCGTAAGGAAGATTTCCGACGCCTGAGCTAACCGCAAAGCACCAACAACAGCCAGTAAAACAGATATTAGGCTACTTACTCATCGGAACTGTCTTCGAGCTTGAGACCAAGCTCAGATTGTTCATCCTCGCTGTAATCATCAGATAAATCAGACTTTGTGTCGTCTGACTCACTCTCCAAAGCGAGTTGTTCCTGGATCAGCAGTGATATCTTCCGTTTGCTCGACATCCTTCCAAAAAAGTTTTCCAGTGTGTAGAAGGAGTAGGTGCCTCTATTTATAGCGGTGAAATGGGCGTGCTCTCACCGCCCCCTGCTGCACAAAGAGCCAATCACACCACTGCTATTCAGGTATTTAGATTCGTATTTTACATCTGAATAGCTGAGAGCATGGCTGCGGGACAGAGAATCACATGGTTCCTTTTTATTCTATTTACAGAACTTTTTTTTATTTCATTTTAGTATCTAAATTTTATTTTAGTTACTTATATGTTTCTTGGACAAAAACATACAGAGCTTTAGATGATTGTTTTGGAAAATCTGAAAAAATCCCTCTGGAGGGAGCACCGACCACAGAGGGTTAATGTAATACACCTTTCTACCTTCCATAGTTCATGTTTCCATGCCAGAGGCCAGGGCTCCAGACAAAATAAAAATCTAACATTTCAACAGAAACCAATAAGGACGTCACACACTGTCAAACATCAAAATACATGGGCAAAAATCGCTACATTTTGATCCTAATCATGAAGAAAGTGATGAGACACAATTGATTGTACTCAATTTGACCAATGACTTAATCTATAAAGGTTTCATAAACAGGTCCATTTCAAATTTAGGTGTACTTTATTCAAATCTATGATGGCTAAGTAAGGATTACAAGTGACGATCCCTCCACTTCACATAGACCACAGGGCCAGTTGTTCTTCTGGGCAGATGTTTGTTTTGGAAAATCAAAAAAAAAAAATCCCTCTAGAGGGAGCAACGACCTCAGAGGGTTAATGTAATACACCTTCCATAATTCATGTTTCCATGCAAGAGGCTATTTAATTTTTTATCCATGTAGCTCCATTCACCCTCTCTTCAAGACTACCTAAAACCTAGCATGTTTTCAGTTAAATTTCTGGTATAATGAGAGGAGAAAGAAGCAACCAGACTCCTTGTAAACTGATGGCTTAGTTAGAGAAGGCTGTGAGGCATGTCATTAATGTCATTAATTATTTTGTAAAAGAAAACAGCCACAAGTAAGCACATCAGTTGGGATAGGGCTCTATAAGCCATTACAGTTAATCAGGTAAGAGGAGGTTTAAACTTGGGGGTTAGAGCTCTAAAATTCAGGAAAAGAGCTGTACAATATTGACCATTTACATGAACTAATTGCACAGAACACCAACATTTTAACAGAGATACAGAAAATGGGCATGAATTAGGCTTTTTACAGTGTATTTATTGTGATACTTCAGAAAAATGAAACTTCTAAGCACTGCTGGACAAAATTGACTGTTGTTAGGAAATGAAACCTGGTATCTATGGTTGCCCAAACTTGTCTGGAAAAGTAGACAAATTAGAAGAAATGCAGGAGGAAGCACCTGCTTTGCTGACGAGGAGCTATTTCCACCCTCACCCTGGGAGACGTGGAGCTCTATTCCGGTGGATAACGCAGGGGGCTTTCCCCATTTTCCCTGTTTACCTTCAAGTACGGTGCCAGCAGCCAGCTGCATAGAGCTGCTCCCCTGCAGCCCCAAGCTCCCATGCCTCCAGATGTTTCAAACAAACAAGTGTGCCAGCCTGTTGATATGGAGGAGAGACATGTGAGCCTTTCTGCCAGAGTTTCCTGTTAAAAGCTTGATGCATTGCACAGGTGGATGTCATATACAAGTATCATGCAGGGCAGTTGAGCAGCTTTTTGTGGTCTAAAACAGTGCTTCATTTACATTATTGTAATAATACAGTGTAAATGTGCTTTAATAACACTGTTATTAAATTCTTTGCACAACTCTTTGACACGTTTGTACTATGAACCACTTTTGTATAAAATGTATAAATTGAATTGTTCCACTAGTTAGCAAGTCACCTATGTATAACACATTCAGATTTATAAAATCTTTTATAAAGTGTACGTTCTTGCATTTGGATCTTTATATAATTTGATGCTAAGAGAAGAGAAAATGAGTACCTACATACCTATGCCCGAAGAAAAGAGCAGCGGTTGCAACTAAAATTCACAAGTTGCAGAAGGCATTGAATTATACATAAGATTGGTTTATCTGGAATGCACTGCTCTACAGAAAAGTAATGAGAATATTTCACACTTGTAGCCTGGAAAAGAAGGTAATGCATCTGAAAATGACTTTACCAAAAGTTATCACATACTAAGATATATATTTTTTAATCTGGTCAGTGTGGAGAGGTACATGGTGTTGCAAAATAGTCTCTGATGAAAACTATAGGAATTAACACTGTTTCACCATTACCAACATTGCAGATCCCATCAGCTTCAAAATTATTGACACCCCTTTTAAAGACGGGTAAATGAAGGTTATAAAAATCTCTTGAAATCAATCTAAAATGGAATTAATGTTTCTTTTGTTTATATGCACAGTGAAGACAAGACAAAACATATCTCCAGGAATCACAGTGGTGTCTGATTACGAAGGGACTTGGTAGCCCAATAATCAGACTTCACCTACAAGCCAAGACATTATTTAGAAAGCCCAGTTTTGGGGCAGCTTGTCCTCCAAAGGCACTGGATATTGTGTTAGGATTCATGGCGCCAAATAACAGGAGATTTTAAATATAAATCTCGTTACGTCCTCCACAAAAATAAACTGGGTCATGGTCAGATATCCCAGCAGGACAATGATACAAAACATACATCCAAATGTGCACAAAAATGGTTCAATGATGACAGAATTAAGCTTTTGACATGGACACCTAAGCCTCATTTAAACCTGTGATTTGAGCTGAAGAGGAGAGTCCAAAAAGTTTGGTCCGAACCTTGAGGGAATATAGGGGCCTGTTTAATTTTAGCCTTATCAGTATAGGCTTAGAAGTATGTTTTATATTCTAATTACCTTTTAGTTACTCATATTTACCAAAGGTGTCAGCGACCCCTGGTTCCCATCAACAGCTTTGTAAAGACAATCAGAGCCAGTGAGTTTCCCCCTAATGCACCATTTCACACACTCTGAATGGCTTTGTTTACACCTCAGACATTTAATTATGCAGACAGTTTGCAGAGCAGTCCGCAGTATTCCCCTGTAAATTGAAATCCTGAACAATAAACCTGCTATTTCACTCCTCTACCTGAATATAGGGTTGTTGTCCTTTTATTACCAATTTCTAAAACAGCTCAATCAAGACACAAGTTGTGTAATACAGTGATATATTACAGCGTCAAAGCTGGCATGACATGACCTTTATTTGTTAGAATATAGGCCTGATGCCAAGGCCATGTCTTCTCAAGCCATCAGCTCTGGACAAAGACTGATTCCACAGAGGAAGTGCAATGTGTGAGGTTCTCTCTGCACCCACGACTAAACAACTGGCTCCCGACTGCATTGTCCAGTTTATTGCTGAGTTGATTCGTCCATCGCCTCATATAATAAAGGTGGAATGAATGCACGAGTCTCTGTCCGGTTCGATGTGTGAGACAGTCAGAAGAGTTTTCCCACACGGTGAGAGGAAGAGTGAAAATGGTCTCACACTATGCAGTTTCGCCCCCCTCTTTCCATTAAGGAAGCACCATGGATGGTTGTGAATGGGGTCTCTCTCCCTTTGTCCTCAGATGGAGGTTGATTGGCACAGTTTACACAAGGTGCGTGAGTATGGTAAGGTAATGTGGGTGAGAAAGCTCTGCTTCACTTTTGTCATGCTTTTCCTTATTGTTCCTTGAAAGTGTTGTCTTTCAACAACATTACAGTGTTCACAAACACCAATGGATCCAAGTCAGTATTATAAAAAGGATGTGCAAAGAAAGAGTGCTATATCGGGGTCTATGATTCGCCAATTTGCCCTACACACTTCGAAATGAATGTTACAGATTGCACACATGTTCGTATGCATACCCCTCACCCCCATCTCAACACACACACGCACGCACGCACGCACACACACACACACACACACACACACACACAATAGAATAGAGCAGAAGGACAAATTTTGCTGTGTTAGCACATAGTTGACAATATAGGCAGAGTCGTTCTCCTCTCTTCTCTTTCTCTCGCCCCTCTTTCTTTCCCAGCGCTATTCAGGTTATACTGGGGGACAGGATGCAGCGTCTGGGGACCTAACTTGTGGGGACGCAGTATCCGCAGACCCTGGGAAAAGCAGAGTGAGAGAGCGTGAACACATAATCAGGACACCCTCAACAAAGCTCCCTGAACACACCTGCAGCAGTTGCTGTCAGAGGGGCCCCTGTCGCTGGACATCACAAGCACAGGTGGTCTGCCTAAAACCCACAGTAGCCAGGCCATGAAGTCATGCTCCAGCTATGTATGAACATGAAATCAAAAAACAATTCCCATAGGAAACAAAATACATAGGAAACAAGCTCGCCGCGTGAAAGATTTATTGTTCCTCCTTAATATGATATTGTTCGTGTAAGTTTTCATATTAATCTGATAGATGTCTTCCTGATTTGAAGGAAAATGCAAGGGCATTTGTTTTGGATGAAAACATTAATCAGAGGTTCATTGTTTGATGCCTAGTGCATTTCCTTCCCTTTGTTACTCATGGAGCCCCTCAAACGAGTGAGCACAAAACACACTGAGACGAATCATAGGTGACTGACTGTGACAGTGTCATTACAATTTGTGTTCACACAATAAATGTTAACATTTTTGGTATTTTTGGTGCCCACTTTTTGCATTTTGTCATCTATAAGATTGTAGATTCCTCAAAACAGGTAGATAGGAGATATTAAATATAATTATATATATATATATATATATATATATAAATATATATTAAACCACAACGTGAAAAGATGAGAAGAACAAAACAATGAGACAACAGAATAACGAAGGGAAATAAGTAATAAGTATGTGATATGTGGTGGCCATAGCTGCCTGTGATGCCATGATTTGTGAGCTTTGCTACCCTCTAGTGGGTATTTCTCTAAATGTACATTATAGGGTGGTAATTTTTGTGATTTATATTTAGCCACTTTCGAAACCCACTCTGAGTGAGAAGAAAGTTGGGGAAATTTTCAGTGAATTCTTAGTCATCACTTCACAATACAGAACCACACTGATGGCCTAGTACAACAAACCACAGGCCTTATTTGTGTGCGCTTGCGTGTGATGCCACAGATAGTATGATGAGTGAAGTGACCACGTTGTCATACATGAACACAAAACAGCATGAAATTGTTCTCTGCATTTAACCCATTCACCAAGTGAAGCAGCAGACAGCCAGGAACACAGTGTCTGCAGAGCTTGCTCAAGGGTACCTCAGTGGTGCCACTAGGAGTCCTGGGATCTGAACCCCCAACCGTCTGATCACAGCTGCAACACCCTAACCACCAGCTGCCATAGTGTGAACTGGTTCTCGTCAGCTGTAAGGCCACTTTAGCCACATTAGACTTTCGCACACTTCAGCATCCGGCATTTACCATAGAAAAGCAGCGGATGTAGATTTAATTATAGCTTTTCAGGTTTGAAGAACTGATGTGGACTACTTGAGCACTGATATACGTCGCTCTGGATAAGAGCATCTGCTAAATGCCATAAATGTAAATGTAAAAATGTGTGCATGTTTTTCCAGGAGTTTTGGCAAAGAAAAGGAACTATGACTTTAGTAGAATTTGCTTTGATGTGAAATTCATTGTAAAGGTAGGGAAAATTTACATTTACAGCATTTATCAGACGCTTTTATCCAAAGCGACTTCCATTCCCTACCTACAGGGGAGAGTCTCCCTGGAGCAACTCAGGGTTAAGGGTCTTGCTCAGGAACCCAGTGGTGGTGTGCTGAAGGTAGGATTCGAAC
>JBBPDC010000156.1:8969320-8986952 GCA_037974485.1 Hemigrammopetersius urotaenia | reverse complement strand
ACACACGGAGGAGAGAGAGGGTGTGCGAGAGAGAAAGAGAGGGAGAGAGAGAGAGAGAGAGAGAGAGAGAGAGAGAGAGAGAGAGAGAGGGGGAGAGAGAGAGAGGCACTTGAAAAGTTCTCCTGTGGGCACAAAAACTGGATTCTGATTTACAGCAAGTTGAGATCACAGAATATGTAAGTAAGAAAATGAACATTGTTTACTTTTCACTAGAAGGAGTATTTTGAAATGAGCACCCAATATGTTTCTCAGGTGTTAAGATAATTTGTCAAAAGGACAAAACCTTTGAGAAAATAAAAAAGAGATCCCTTATAATTATTTAGTTGTGTGTAAATGAAGCACTTAGCTAAATTCCAGCTTGGGTTTCACATGTATTATTTCGATGTCATAATACAGTATTTTAAAATGTAATTTTAATTTAATGTAATCATAATTAGGTGAACTAGATGCTATAGGAGCCTGATAGCCAGATGTTGTAAATTAATATTACAATATTTTTATTTTAGAATATGTGTGATGGATTATTAAACACTTAATACAACATTTTCTGACATTCTGAATATTTCTTTTTGCTTGTAATTAAAACGTTCTTCAGAGCAATCACAGAAGGCACTATTTTTGTCACCAGTTGTTTTTTAGGTCATCAGTGGATTATTTGAGGGTGTAATTTATACAGTAAAAACCGTGCGGCTGAATGAAACTGTGTTTGAATGCAGTTTTTGATTAGACTTTATCCACTTCCCCTGTGGTCCTTCCTGTAAGTCATAGATTATGAAAACATTTTTGTCGATGGTTAAACTTGAGTTACCGACATTTCACAGCTTTTTAAAATGTTGTTTCATTATGAGCAGTTGTTTTTAGTCTGACTAGTCTACTTTTTCTCTCGCTTAGCCCTCATTATGAGAGGACAGATGCTCATATGGACTACAGAGCTGAGAGCTGACAGCAGTGGAGAGTGACACTTATGCATTAAAGATCAGGTGTGTGCTAGAAGGTATGGAAAGAGGCTTTTATAATAACTGAAAGTATAATATACCCAAGTATATATAAGATGCTTTTATTAGATGTGAGGACATGTTCACATAAGCAAAAAATGGCAGAATAGTTCATTGCAGAAATGTTCGTTTCTATCTTTCAAGAATGGGCTGTACTTGCAGTGGTCTGAAGAAACATAAAGAAAAAGGACATGCAAATAATAATTCGGCAGCCACCGACCAATCTCACGTATGTATTCCTAGCTGCTAGTTCAAAACATTAGATTTATCTTCTCAGTGAAAATTTCTGCTTGCAGTGCATGCATTCTGTTCATTTATCACTTGCTTTGCCTACTTAAAAATCATATGAATTTTAAAAAGTTGTTCTTTCCACATTTATTTTCAGCCAAGACAACAGAGGCAGCATGCCGCAGACTATGGTAATATCCCTGTTTTCAAGTAGTACAGACTGCTGCTGATTTTTTATTAATGCAAATGCGAATGTTATTTTGGAGTGTGGCCGCTGATCATGATGTTTGGAGCTACAAACCCTCACCATTCAAAGGCCCCTTTATAGTTATGCCAGGCAGCAGCTGAGTCACATGAACTACATTTATGGTCATTATATCATTGTTAGGTCCATTCTACCCTGGAGCGTTTAGACACTATTTCTAATGATGAGGTGTTTGGCTGCCGAAGTCACGCTGCATAGAACAATAAGCTAGTATATCGCTGTTAGACAGTATCAGAGTCTTCAAAGCAATTAGTGAAAGAATCAGGGTTCACTTCTTAATTTTTGGTTTGATTTTATTTTTAGATGAAGACATTGTCGTCGCTCAACATGACTTTGCACCAAACAATGATAGCGACCTTCCATTTAAGAAAGGAGAGAAACTCAGGATTATTCAGGAGTAAGTATAACGTATATATAAGTAGAGTAGATATAAGTAAGGTAAGTAGATATAACAATATAAAAATACTACTGTTACGATTGTTGTTGAATTCTCTCAATTTGTGATTTTTTAAGAATGAATACATGCAATATTTTACGGATGCAATGCTACAATTACAATATTGACTAACTAAGACTCCTGATTTTACACAAGAAATGGGGACTGGTGGTTGGCTAAATCTCTTGTCACTGGAAATGAAGGACATATTCCATGTACTTATGTGGCCCGAGTTCACACGCTAGAGGTGGAAAAGTAAGCTCCTGATTTCTCATTAAGTCATTTGTGTACTTGACTGTTGAGCCGCTGATTCATTTAATTTTAATTACATTTGCATAGAGGTTTACCAGCACAAGAATTGTAAACTGTAAACTTGAGAAGTCACTCTTTTTATCCTGTGCTTCAGATGGTTCTTCAAGGAGCTGAGTCGCAGGGAGACAGAGCGTCTTCTGCTGGCTCCGGGGAACAAGGCCGGCTCGTTCCTCGTGCGAGAGAGTGAAACAACCCCGGGTCAGTAATGAGACACTGCTCTGCCTCCATTAATAGTTATGTGCATGCGGTGCGGTCAATGTAAACAACCACTGTCACAACACCACCTACTGGAAGCCACAACACCAATTCAAATGACCTCATCATGCTGACACACTCTTATACTACACAGACAAATAAATAAATAATAAATAAATAAAGTTGACATATTTCACTTTGAGCCTGATACCACTGTGGGTGTACAATGCTGATGACATGATGGAGCTTACGAAATGAGGTCTTGCCCCACAGGTGCTTTCTCCCTCTCTATAAGAGACTCAACCGAGCAAGGTGACGTGGTCAAGCACTATAAGATTCGTGCTCTTGACAAAGGTGGCTACTATATTTCTCCCTCCCTGACCTTCCCCTCCCTGAAGGAACTGGTGCAGTACTACTCCAGTGAGTAAATCAAAGCATGTCATTTAAAACTGTTTGTTGTCATACACAATTAATAATAAAGATTCCTAACTGGTTCTTAGCTTACACAGTTCTAGTAAAGAAAAAAATGGTATAGAGTTGGGTGGACATGAAACCTAACAAGGTTTAGCACACTATACAAATCAATCAACTGGGAACTCAAATGAGTTATTCTGTGCTATCACTCAGAACTCTGTTTGGAGCCTTTATTTTTGATCATGCACAGAATTATGCTGCTCAACTTTGTAATCCAAACCCAACCCCCACCCCAACGTTTTCTTGCAGGCAGTAGGCCAATATCTTTAAGCGATTCTGTACATCCGTGTATAGTGCAACTAACTGCATATAAACATTCATGTGTAGTTAGTTGCAGCACTCCGCTCTGCATTAGCAGAGCAAGTGTAATTGAACTTTAACATTTCTTAAAACCTGATCAGGTGGAAGTTTGGTTTTTCATCTCCTGAGCGAGGGGGCCTCGTCTCTGACAGAAAGGGCTCAGAGACACCACAGGAAACACACACCGCGTTTCCTGTGGTGTCTCTGAGCCCTTTCTGTCAGTCTAAATCACCAGATAAGCGGGCATTTCAACATGCCTAGACAAAGTGCAAGACTTGTGCTTTTTTTTAGATCTGTCAACAAGTCACTATGTTTCCCTGTATGGCCATCTTCCTGTTTCTGCTCATCCTTTGAATATGTAAACTTCGAGGAGATATCAGTGATGCAGACACTATACTGTATGTTGTATGGAGCCTTCCCCCCCGTGAAGGATTTCCATTAGATAAAGGAAATTCTCTTTTTCCAATATTATATATTTAATATTCTTGTTCAGAGTCAAACAGAGATGGTTAATTTACTAGAAATGGAAGGAATTGGTTTATGTTCTCTTGGCCTGTGTGCCTGTAGGATCAGCCGATGGTCTGTGTCGTCGGCTCGGAAACCCCTGTAAATCAGTCACACCTCAGAGGCCCTGGGCTCAGGATGAGTGGGAAATCCCAAGGGAAACGCTAAAGATGGTGAAGAAACTGGGTGCTGGGCAGTTTGGAGAAGTCTGGATGGGTAAGACAAATATAGCACTACTAGACAGGCACACTATATGCCCAAATGTTGGTAGCACTTTATAATAGTACTTTATATGAGGCAGCTAGTGGCCTAGTGGTTATGGAGCTTGCCCTGAGACCAGAAGGTTGTGGGTTCAAATCCCTGCACTTTTAGTGTCATCACTGAGGTACCCTTGAGCAAGGGAGTCTCCCCACACACTGCTCCCTGGGCACCCCTCATTGGTGGCAGCGCCCTGCTTGGCGCATGGGTTAAATGCAGGAAAAGAATTTCACAATGATCACAACTAAGTATCAATATCAGAATCATCACCAACTTCAAGGAAAATAAACACAATAAATAAAAATCTGACCATCTGTTTTGAATTATTCTTATTTACAGGTATTACAGGTTACAGAAACAGATCAAAATATGTGCCAGCAATGAATTGACCTTATTGTAGCTGAATTCATTTGGCCATGTCCAAAACGAAACATACATACTATTGACAAAACCTGTTAATCATACTCTTTAATTTACTGAGCTTTACAATATTAGCTGGCTGCTACAGGAACAAACAATGTCTGTCTCAAAATAGCGAGCCCCAAACAGTCTAACCACTGGGGTTAAAATAGATCTAATTGACAGGGGAAATACTAAAAATAATCCCCAACAAATTTGACTGAAGCAGAAGTCTTATTACATCAAATAAAATCTGCTTGAGAAGAGAAAAACCAAGAAGCTGTTCATCATGAAAAGAAGAAATGTACTTTATGAAAAAAAATGACTACATATCTGTGGATAATCTACTGATAAACTGGTAAACTAAGCTTCTGATGAGGCTTCGATGATGGCCAATATTATATGATTTGAATATATTGCAGGCATTTTGTCTGCATTATTGACATTCAGGACTAGGCTAGTAGTTGCAACCTTTTTTCAGTAATCCAACTTATCACTTTGGTCAGTCACCTGTTGAGTCGAAGTTTAACACTATTTGATTTGATCACTATCAGTGGTGGATCCGGAACATGTTGATTGGGGGGGCCAAGGTGGGACACAATGGGCGGAGACCATTACACAGCTAAACTTAATGATTGCCAAGTGATCGGGAAAAATCCAAATCCAGTCAGATACATGGTAGTTTTATATTTCATAAAATATTACTTCCACCTGTCACAGAGAAGCAGGGTTATTTAAATGCGCTCTCTGTGTAAAATACAAGACTGGCTAAACCTAAAATTTCTAACTGAAAAAAAACATAAAATACCTTAAATGTTTAATAGAGTTTTAATATTAGTCTGTGTTCAACATGAAGAATTTATTGGGAAAATCAAGAATGACAACCTAATAATTAGAATTAACTCATTTTCGGGAAACAAATGAAGGGTTGCATTCATAAGCCAACATGGCACCTACAAAAGTATTTTATGAAATCTACATTAATGTCTATAATGGTTTACACAAATGGCTGTTTTTGTCAGTTTTTTTAATAGAAAGTCAATGCCAGTGACAGTGGATGATTGTTGGAATTAGCCATTGTAAATTTTTGTCATGTAGCTTCACAAAAACTACCCGGCACTAAGTGTTACCAAACATGCTTCTTAGTGAACTAGCTGGATTAGCTTTTGTCAACTATTAAGTGTTAATGAAAATCCTAGTTGCTGTGAGTTTGTACAAATGCATAGGGTATTGCTACTGAATAACCAAATATGCTGAAAATCTTTTATACATGATTAGTTTATGTCAAATTACAAATTACATTATGTCAAATTCATATTTCATGGCAATTACTTGACAATGTACTGCTTTTATGGGCACCACAGAGAGGCTGTCTTCACGTAAGTGGATACTTTGCTATGTTTGTATGCACCCTATATACGTATATGTATCCTCATGTTCTTCTAGGCTACTATAAGAACAACCAGAAGGTGGCCATTAAGACTCTAAAGGAAGGCAGCATGGAGCCAGAAGCCTTCCTGCAGGAGGCAAACCTCATGAAGAAGCTACAGCATGAAAGACTAGTGAAACTTCATGCTGTAGTCACACAACAGCCCATCCTCATCGTGACAGAGTTCATGGCAAATGGTGAGGAGCTTACTGTCATCAGTTGATTATTGTATTTCAAACAGCTTTTTGCACATAATGTTTGTATTTTTGATCCATACTAAATATAAACACATAAATACAGAAACATTGTGTAGCAACAGAGACTAAAAGATGGGTCATCATAACAAATGTACAAAGTATTTTAATCAAATGTTTGACTAGTAGTTATGTGTGCGATATTAATGTGGAATCGACACAGATGGATGAGTGGGGTTAGTCGGTATAACGCACACAGAGGGTCCTTGAGTTACGACACAGATCCATTCCTATGACACTGATGCAACCCAAATTTTGGTGTTAGTTGAAAGCCGCACTAGCCTAAATCAATTACAGATCCGAACAAAGTTATAAAATCATAAAACCACAGAAAAAGACATATATACTGTACTGCAGTATCATCACTGTATTGCAGTAACAGAAATGACAGAAAATGAGTGTAAAAACACTTGTGGGAGTGAGTGTCGAAACGTCAGATGTTAAGACTGTCAGATGTTAACCTGAAGAACCCCTCTGTTCAAATCACTACAAATTATTAATTCACTTTTACTGGACTTTCAGGGAGCTTATTAGACTTTCTCAAAACGGATGACGGCAGAAAACTAAAACTGCCCAAGTTGATAGACATGGCAGCTCAGGTAAGTGCAGCTTTGGTCTTTGCCTCCCTGTTTGCTCGTGTTTGAAGTGCGTTTGATTCAAGTTCTCACAGAAGTAAAAGAGGAGAGAATTTTCCATAGTTTGATGTGAATTATGTGAATTATGTAAAGATATATTTGTCATGCCAGCAATCTATCAGACAGAATATTTAGACACCCTCTCTTTAAGTACTATTTTGAGAGCGAGTGCTGGTTTTAAGTTGTGTGACAAGGGTAGTGGAAAAAAAGTCAATGTCGTTCTCAGTTTGCGGTCAGGCGTTGAGCGTCAGCCTCTCACAGCCTCCCCACGACATGATTATTAACTTCCGGACAGGAAGTGATGTCACTCTTTCCATCTAACCACCTCCCCTGAGACTGCATGCGTTTTCTAATGTTGTTTGAGTGGTAATGTCTTGTTTGAAATCACTGAAATGTTGGCACATCATTGACTAATAATGTAATGGAAAAAGAAAACAAATCATTAAGGATGTTGACTGTAAACTGTTGCTATTGATAAACTATAAAAGCACAAATATTTCAACATGCACTATCAGAAAATAAGGTACAATACTAACTCTGGGGTGGTATCACTCAAGTCACTACGGTCTTTAGTACAATTGGTTAAGATACATGTTTTATAATTAAAGTTGTATTAACTCCATATGCTTTGACGCCGGCTGTTTATTTTGTTTTCCTGCCTAAAATGTATATACAGGCCACTGGGAAAATAAATCCAGTGCACATTTAAATCCTATTTAAGTTCCAAGAGCACCTGCGTATAGTGAAAAACCGGGTTGTTGTGTTCTGGTAAAAGTGTTTTTAGTGTAAATCCTAAATATGCCCCAAAATATGCTCCAAAAACACTTTAATTTCATTTTAAACGTTTCATACATTCCCTTTAACGAAAATATAAAGGTAAACCCATATTCGTACTGTACAGTTTACACTGAACTCCTGCAGTGATAGAATGTAAATACCGACATTACCGCTGTACAGTCTGCACTGTAATTCATGCATGGGTGTTCAATAATTTACTCTTCATCCGGCGGCAAGTTTTATTGTAGTGACCCACCGGTTAAAGCAGACACTGGACAGCGACTGAGCTCAACGCCCTCTTTTAATTTAGTTTACCGTAGTAAAAATACAGAGGTTTAAGAGGGATGAACAAGAGAAAAAATAAGCAGTAGTTAACCATCCCATGGCAGCTTTCTTTGTGTTTTCTTAATAATTTAGCACTAAAATACATGAAGAATTACATATTGCCACAAAATAAAATATTGTGGAGGATATCTGCTGTTTCCACGAATTTGCTGGGGTTTTTGCCAATGATGATGCTTTTGGTTCTAAGAACAAAAGACTGAATTCGAAACACTTTTATTTTATTTTAAATTTGCCTTAATACATTACCCTTAACGAAAATGTATACAGAGGCGGACTGGCAATCTGTGCGTTCTGGAAAAGTCCAGAACAACAGTCCGGTAATGTGGCTGTCGAGCCAGAGATGTGGCCGAGGTGCATGGCATCTCAGCGTGGCACCTGAGATTTGGAGGTGCATTGCCAGAAGGCGCAGGGTGTTTGGGCAGCATAGAGCTTTTAGAAGAATGAAACGAAAACAGGAGAACAGGAGGGCAGCAACTGGAAATGTAGCTGAATTTATGTTTGGATTACTATTTATGTTATTAGTAAATTATAAAGTTTTTATAATTTAGTAAATTTAGTTAATTAGTAAATTATAAAGTTTTTATAATTTAGAACAAAAATGTGTAAAAAACGTATTACCATGAAAAAAGCAATGTGGAGAATATTTGCACTTTCCGCATTATTGTATCAGTTCTGTTGAGACTGATTCTGCGACTCCTGATCTGCGTAAAACTGGTGGGTTACTGTATATGTTGTATATACTGAATTGTTTGTACCTCGGTGAAAACAAATGTACATATACAGTGCTCTGCTTAATGACAGTACCTTTTTTCTTTGCACAAATATTGCAATAAAAGGTTAAAGTGGGTTTAAACTTACAGAGCATTTCTGTGCAGTTTTGTACAACTATCTTTTTTTTTTCATTCTTCTCTATGACAGATTGCAGAGGGCATGGCTTACATAGAAAAGAAGAATTACATTCATAGAGATCTTCGTGCTGCCAATATCCTAGTGTCAGAAACGTTGCACTGTAAGATAGCTGACTTTGGCCTGGCCAGGATTATAGAGTCTGAGTACACTGCACAGGAAGGTATGAACATTATTCCTCCATTACTTCACTTGGGAATAAAACTGATCATGTTTAGTAAAATGCTGATTCATGTACCACTGGTCATTTCATTTTACCACAGAGGAGACCAGAAATTGTAACACTTTCTTTTCTTTTTGTATATGGATGCCATAATTTACAAACCTTGACAAGATGACCATATTTCCTGCTATAAATACAAAAAAGAAAGTTGGTAATAAAGGTTAAGTTCATATTAAAAACTGCCATAAGTGTTAACGGTATGCAGGATACATTAAGCCTATTAAACTTGAAATCTACTTTGCGTGTAATTTTTGTTTGTTTTATTACATAATTTGAATGCACTAGCTAACCTTTACATTGTGGAAAAAACATTCACAAAGAATAGATGATTCATAAGTGCTTTGTAGTGATTAAGTTCTTATATAAGTTGAGTGTTTTTTTATCTCAAATTTTGTATGTAAATTAAGTTTTATGCACGTATGCACGTGTTTTCTGCAAGGTCTTCTAATTTTCTTTAGTTTAGGGAAATGGTGGTCATGTCCAACAGTAATATCCACCCTGACAGAATCAGAATCAGAAAACGTTATTGATCCCAGAAGAAAATTGCTTATGCAGAGACACACAGATAGACAGAGACAGGAACAATATGAAATACAAAGTCGAAATAAATCCAATAAAACTTTTTATACAACAAAAACTGTGTTATATACACAAAAACTGGGGTGTAAATACTGTAAATTAGTAACTTACCGTTCAGTGAATTACTGGTAACACAAATAATGGTTAGGAGTATGTGGAGATCAATAGTATATAAGTAATATTGACAGAAGTAGTGATATTTCACATGGGAAGAATCTAGCACATAAGATATTGCACAAAATTATAATGTTTTAGCACCCAACACTTGGGGTTTGACATCTTACCTGTGTAAAAAAAAATCCTCCCATTTTAAATAATGAATAATGGTGCTAGGCAATGGTGGGGGGACTGGTCTCATGTGAAAGTAATGTTCAGTTATATCTTCAAATTAAAAGACATGCTGAATGTTGAGTTGTTAAAACTTAATCGATAAATGTTCATAGATAATGGATTGTGTCACTAGTACAAATTTAAAATATATTGGCATGTTAAGAGCATCTAAAATAGCAGAAATACCTTGAAAGTGTTTGCTTAATCTCAAATCCACATTTAATTTGGAATATTCATATCACTGTCATCACTTGAATGTGTTAAGCAGTTGCGTAATTTTAGTATATGAGTTTTTGCTTGAGATGTTATCTGTACTGCAAACACGCAAAGACACACACACACACACACACACACACACACACACACACACACACACACACACACACACACACACACACACACACTCCTTCATGCTTTTTTCTTTATCTCTTTGATTGATTAGGTGCAAAGTTCCCGATTAAGTGGACGGCCCCTGAGGCTATCAATTTTGGCACCTTCAGCATCAAGTCAGACGTCTGGTCCTTTGGTGTTCTCCTTACAGAAATAGTGACGTATGGAAGAGTACCATATCCAGGTAACATGGGGGGTGCACAATAATGTATAATAATGAATATTAATAATGGAAATAGATTTTATAAGTGTTTTATACAACCCAAAGAGGAAAATAGGAAAATATGATACACTGCAAAAATTATAATAACAAAACTTACGTCACTAGATGTTGCCTAGGGAAGTGTAGGAGTTTTGCTTTGATGTTATTCACTAGGTGACGTTATTCCTCAAGTGAATCTTATTGAGTGAGGATCATACACCTACTAGAGGCTGACCAATTCATAAAAAGAATTTTTGGCAGCCATGTAGGCTGCAATCATGCCAAATTAGGTGTGGACTGGTGTAGTAAAAAAAACAAAAAAAAACACTAACATTGTATCAGCAACAGTCGCTTATAAAAATTTCAATGCTATCATTTGTATTTAGTAAAAGAACTGAGAACCTGTTGAATTTTTTCAACTTTGGTTTCTATTGTTTTTCACTTCAATGTATTGCCTGCTTTATAAAAGCCTAAACAGGCTTTCTGCTCATCAAATCTTTTTTTGAGGAACCAAATGTGGTTCCTCTGTGGCACCATTCACCTTTATTTATACACCAGTATGTATCTACTATAACCCACAACCTAGTTCACAGTTTTCTTCAGCTTTTAAATTCTGACACAAAAAACGCCTGTGATTTGCTGCAGGCATGACGAATCCAGAGGTGATTCGTAACCTGGACAAGATGTACAGGATGCCATGTCCGGATGACTGCCCTGAGGAACTGTATGACGTCATGGTCTCATGCTGGAGAGAGAAATCAGAAGAAAGACCCACATTCGAATACCTGCAGGACACTCTCAATGACTTCTACATTGCTACCGAGGGCCAGTATGAGATGCATCCTTAGGATTCATGAATCAAATAAATCAAATAAATGGACAGATACACAAAAAGACATGAGATATTGCAGGACAAAATCGCTTGCCAAATTAAATGATACATGGATGCAGCACATGGTGAAAATGGGATATACATTACCTGTCAGTGGACCCATTCATGGATTTTATGGCTATATCACAACAAACTGCAGTTCATCCTTGATTTCCTATGGAGAATCACAGACCACTCTGGATGACTGTAATTCATGGTGACTTTACAGTTGATGTAATATCTGGTAGGTGAAACTGATTTTTTTAACCTAGCAAATACATTACATTGCATTAGAAGAAAAGGTGCAGCACTTATTGTATCACATAGCAACATTTTATTTCGTTAAACCCATTACATTTCCACCAACATGCAATTTTCAGATTATATCACATTTATATACAATGCAAAAGATTAGTTGTTTGCACCTTTTTTTCCTTATAGGTCTTTTCTAATGGTGGTTGCTCATTAAGATGTTTGACGTATCATCTTTTTCCTTTTGTGTTCCTAAAATGCTGTAGCTAAATGACCTCAGGTCTTTACCATTGGGCTGATCTTGCCCGGTTTGGTGTATCTGGAAATCAAGCACAGTTTTTGTTAGTGTTCAGAACAGGACTGGCTCACCTTCATGAATTTCCTTCAAGTGTAGCTGCACGCAGCACTGATGCTTACGCAAGGTTAAAAAGCGAAGTATTGGTGTAATTTTCTATTTTATCTTTGTTATAACTGAAACCTGAGATATTGTACATTTCCTAATTTCCAAGCCATTTGTTAAGTGTTAATTTAAAATAAGGGTTATTTCTTTATGAATGAAAAGCATTGATTTCCACATATGAAACCAAAATATTTAAAAAGAGCTCAAAAGACACTGAAAATAAGCACTTATGCCAAGTTCAAGAGAAATAGAACCCAAAGGATTATGTATAAAATGTATGTGGCTGCGATGTACGTAACCATTTTCACACACTAGGCATTTAATCAGCATGGACACTCCTACTGCAAGAAAAGCTTAAAGGTAAAAGTAAAAGAAGAGGTCTTTAAAATGATCTGTGACCAAAATGAAAATGTCTTTATAAAATATTTTTGATCGTGTAATCTTTGCAAATTCCCAACCAACATTTTTTGCTCAGCAAAATTCACACGGTTTATTTAGTTCAGTTCAGTACTTCTTTAGTTCTTTAGTTACTAACAAATAAAAAACAGATAAATACTGACTTAATATGTTCACTACCCGACACTCTTAAAAACAAAGTTGCCCAAATAGGTTTTTTTTTTGTGTTGTCACAGTACGACTACATTTGGTTCCCTGAAGACTCTTTCACTGGATGTACAGTACTTTGCAATTGTCTGAGGATCAATAAAATTTAACTAATTCAAAATTCAATTCACATTGCCACAGTAAACAGAGGTGTCTATGTGGTCAATTTCTCCTCCTTGTGGAAGCCCAGGATTACTTGTGGTTACCATCAAATAACTGGAAATAATGTGTTGGCTGGAGGCAATGAGGAGAAATCTTGAACCAAAGCAGAGTAGTTAAAAAATATAACCTATTTCCTATGAACAAAACAAATCTTAATACTTTTTACTACCATCTTGTTTGTTTGCATTTATTGTAATGTTCTAAATGGTTTTGCAGGCATACAAATAAATGGCTTTAAACGTTTTACATGGGTGCCTAAGACTTTTGAACAGTACTTTATCTTCAAAGACTAAAGTTTTTGGTTGAGACATGTATAAATAACCTTTCTGAAGCTTGAAGAACCTCCACATAATGTAAAAATCCCTTATTTAGAGTGTATGCCTGGAGGAGACATTGTGGAAGTGAATTCTGGAAGAGAGTTAGGCCAGTCTTAGACTTTGTGTAGTTATGAGGGCAGGAAGATGTGTGGGTCAAATTAGTGTTCAGGGCACACCTACCGCACCCCTCTCTTCTCTCTCTTCCCCATGAGGCTGAAACAAGCTTGCAGATAAGTGAGCGAAAAAGACACCAACACCCTAGAGCCGGTCCTGAGGTTTCCTGCTCAGCTAAAACAGGAAGCAATGAGTAAGCATTCTTCTCATACCATTGCTGGAGAACACACTCGCTCACCAGCGATAAGAGCGGCCTGGCTTGGAATTACAAACAGTCATGGAAGCCTTTACTATACTCAACCTTTTGGGGAAAGAACTTCAGGTGTATACTTAAGAAAATGCACTCGAGATTGTGTTTGCTGAACTCACAATGCTGAGACATCTGCACTGTGTCATAGTGATACTCAGGGGATTTGAGCACCAGTGAGGGTGCCCTCATTGACCTCACTCTTGAGTGCTAGTGCATCTGAGCAATATGTTCCTATTCGTATAGTCAACTCTTCAAAGCCTACTATGTGTATGAATTGAGGCATTTGTGAAGCAGTGCTCCACCAGCCAGGCTAATGGTTAGATCTGTTAAGCTGATGTGCATTCCACTCTCATACTTTTTAATGATGTTACTTAATCTACTTTAGCGAGCAATGAACAGCTCTGAACAGCAGTGCCTTCTGACTAAAGGACGATTAGAAGAGCTACAGATAAATGTGTGTGAGTGCACTTGTTTATTTCTGTGCGGTGTGCATTCCTCGATGGATAACATGAAGAGAGGGGTGAGTGTGCTCAGTGACTTTACAGCTAGTGCCAGCTCCATGATTACGGACCTGATAAATGCGGCACATTCCAAGAGCCAATTATTCGAATGCGTCCTCACACATTGCTTATCTGTAAAACTCACTCAATTATAATGATTACAGGGAAGCATCTTCTTTGAAATATATACAATGACCATTGCTTTGATTTAAGCATCCGGGCGAGCTTCTCCCAAGAAGCTCAAGAAACTGTTTAACTTGCATTGCATTTTTTCCAGGCTGAAGTATTCATTATTCAGCATCTGCGGAAAGGCATGTGGCTGCAGAATTTTGAAGCCAGAGTTTTCACAGACAATCTTAAAGCCCTTAATCCCTAAAGGCCTGTTTGTGGCACTTTCATAACTGGATATTATATTGCTTTCATGGTACTAATCAAAAAATTAATCCTCTCTAGGGAAAAATAGTCTAGTTATTATTATGAAGGTCCATCAAGTTGGTTTTGACTCTTGGCATCAAAATGAGCTATTTTCGTCAGAATAACTTGCATTCTTTTTGGGTCTTCAGGCCTCGTCATAGGGGTATTTTTTCTTTTTTTCCTTAACCTTTTACTGTTACAAGCACAGTTATCTTTTCTGGGTTGTCAGGACTTGGAGTAAGAGGTGAGGCTTGATTTGGTCAAAAGCCTTTTCTGTTCAAAGTACTCTCAAATGTCTAAATATTCAAAGGTGTCTGTATTTTTTACCTCAATGCTTTGTTTAGTTGTGACAGCTTTCATATCCATAAAGATCCACAGAACAGACCACCACCTGGATAATTCTGAGCTTTGTTCATAGAGATACATCATTAGGTTTAAAGATCATCTCAATCTCCTTTTTTGTTTCTTGATTGATTGTTTGGCAATTTTGAAAAACTAATAAAAGCTGCACAGAACTTCTACAAATTTATTTGATGGTAAGTTTATTGGTTGTTGTCATAGCTGTTGTTTCGTGAGGCTGAGCTGATGTTCCATCTTTTCACTTTGTTCTTGAATGTTTTTTTTTACAAGGGCCTACAGATCTTCCTGGCTTTCTATAATAAGTTTTGAATCATCCACTTATTGAAGCTTAGAAAAGTTTCTACATCCTGTCTTTAGTCATCTTCCTCCAGTCCTGCTTCTCTTAAATGTTCAGCTGAACAAGTAAGTTGTTCGTGTGAATCAGTCGATATAATTGTCATGACTGTAGCTCAGTGTAGAGGCTCATTGTTAGAACAATAATGTGCACAGATATATCTTCAGATATTCTCAAGATATTCCATAATTGAACATTGTTGACACAGTCAAGGGTTTTGCCGTAGTCAACAAAACACTTAGACTTCTTTAATGAATTCTTAAACCTTTTAAATTATTCAGCATATGTTAGAAATGATGTCTCTTGTTTCTCTAAATCCTATTTGCACATCTGGCAGACCTCTTTTAATGTCTGAATTAAATAATTTCATGCATAATTTGACTCTTTCTCTGCCTCTTTTTTTTGGTGTTGGGGTCTAAATCGACCTTTTACAATCTGATGCCTGCTGAGCTGTTGTTCAGATTTGTTGATATTACTTGGTCAGCACTTCAACCAAATCTGTTTCAGAATGTTACACGAATTCAAAGGATTCTAAATAATACTAGGAAAGGGTTAGCCGAACCTTTTTTGGTGCTATATAGTTTTATTTTTAATTGGCCCTTTACAGAACCATCATAGACAAGAACCATTTAACCCTATAAAGAAGCTTTTGTGCATTAAAATATAAATGAACAAATGTAACATTGAGTGTAATTTTCTGTTAGTATGATATGAAACACTCCACAATTAGTTCCGATCATCACAATTCTGATGAAACAGTTCAGCATTGCACATCAAACTGCTCTAAATAATGCGTATCTTAATCAGTTACAATTCCTCAATTCCTCAAATTGAATAATACTGCGGAAGGGGACGCCATCTTTATCATAGATCATTTCATAGATCACTCATTTACATTTACAGCATTTAGTAGATGCTTTTATCCAAAGCAACTTCAACTTCCTAACTACAGGGGACAGTCTCCCTGGAGCAACTTGTGGGCAGGAATCCAGTGATGGTGTGCTGAAGGTACAATTTGGACCCATGACCTATTGGTACAGAGGCAAGTATTCTACCTACTAGGCCACCACAACCTCATTTTCTCCACATTTTCATATCAAAGATGCAGGTAGCAGGGAATACCGTCAGGAAATTGGAGAATAAATATTCTAACTTACACTCTCAAATACTCAATCCACTAGCAGATGCAGACTCTTTTATGGTGCATTATAATATTCATTAACAAATGTATTAATAACCATTTAATGTTAAACTTTAAATAAAGTTTCTGTTATGGAGTGTGTGATGAAATGTTCAGATGTCTAGATCATGTCACCATAAATCTGAATCAGTTCTGTAATGGAGCATTTCAGCATTACAAACCAAACTACTCTGAATAACTTTGTGTGTATCACTGAGTTGCATATTTATTTGAGGGGATATGTTTTGAAAATCCTTCATTTCCATGTCAAAGATGCTGGTAGTAACTAAGCAGGTTGTATTGTCAAGACATTTGAGAATAAACCTACTAACTGACACACTATGAATTAAAATGCTAACTTTTTATAGTGTAGAATCTGTTGATAGTGCACCTAATAATGCTAGCTAATTAACACGAATATAAATATCAATAAAACAACAACCCTGAAAAAAGCATAATTTATCTTGGCATGATATTCTATGAAGAGAATTTTGTAATCCATAGTGCATATGCCCAACAGAGGGCAGTAGAGCACAAGCCACAGAGGTTGTACGTTGCTTTAAATTGAAAGCTGGATGTCAAAGCAGGAACTGTTCTAACACGGAACGCACTGATCATCCAGTTTCATGTGTGAAGAAAATCTCTGAATTGCCTCTATTTCATTAGTCATTATATGTTCAAAATAACATGAAATATACAGAATGTTCCCAGACATTTAGCCTAGAAAATTAGATTTTCAGAAAAGCAGACATTATTTCAGATTACACTGTTATCACTAAAAAAAAAAGTTAATCTAATGTGTTATAACAATGTGAGTTCTAAGCTTTGAGTTCTGATTTAATCATCATCTAAATGTAATACTTTCTAGTTCCTGCACTACAGTGAAGCCATCAGCAAGTTCCTCCCAGAGAGTGGGTCAGACTAACTGGCCATTAGAAAGAGAGAGCTTAGACATGGTGAGAAAGGTCGGGGCATAATCAGCCCTTCATGTCTTCTGCATCAGCCTTCAGAGAAATCACAGCTTTTAGCATAAAAGATGACCCACAACCCTTCCCCCTCTGGTTGGAGCCATCCATCTCCCCTGAGCTACACAAGCTAAAATGAGTATACATCAGTACTGCTGGCTCTCATGTATTTTCATTTCAATTCTGCATCCCTGCCCCATTCCATACTCATCGCAAAACTACTCATCTTATGATTACCAGATGTTGTGATCTTAATGGGTATTGTTTTCTATACAGGATCCACTCACATATTTTCTTAAAGGAATCTAATTTACCCAATTTTCCACCTACCTTAGATGTTGTTGATCAACAAGACATGTTTAAAGACTAGCATTTGCTTTTTTAGTTTGGAAGGGATTGTCACGTTCCCCTCCTGTGTGTGTTTGGAGAAACTGAGAGCACCAGATGAAACCGCCATACTTGACTTGATTGAGT
>JBBPDC010000156.1:8957365-8969220 GCA_037974485.1 Hemigrammopetersius urotaenia | reverse complement strand
GCTTGACTCAGCAGCAGCGGAATTTGGACACGTGAAGTGGCTTCTTCCTCTGGCATGCTGGTCGCCAACATAGCGCAGTACTGCCCCCACTGATTGTGTGGTACTGCAATGCAGAGGGACGTTTAATTTTCTAAAGGGTTTTTAATTTATTTCAATTTATTTTAAAGGGTTATAGAAAATAAATTAACACAAATAGTTAACGCATTATTTTTAACAGCACTAATAAGTACATTTTCCCCAAATTGTTAATATCAGCACATTACATTACTAGAGCGACAGTGCTCAAACTTTTGTATATGACTCTCTCTAAGTTTCTGCTTTAGTATGAGACTGTTCATTCTGGCCATATAAAGAGCCTCTACAGAAACTCAAAAAAGTAAAAGTGCAAGTCATGGAAGCATAAAGGGGTCTTTGAAGCAATGCATGGAAGAACATTTCTGGAAGATAATTTATTCAGTCTCAAATTCTGAGTAGCCATGAGGGCAGAAAGATATGCATTTAATGCAAATAATCCAAGCATCATACAGTTAAGACAAAAACCACATAGGAACATTTCTTTTTCCACCTATTGTCTTAAAAATAAGTGTTAAATAAGAATAATAAACATTATCTTGTTTTAATAAAATGTTTTTATCAATGTTGTGTGATTATAAGCTTTTAAAAGAGCCCCCACATAATGTAAAGGTTCTATATTATTTTGTTTGTTTCTTTTGTTTAAGATTATGTTGGTCCAAGTCAAGAACCCTGTTCTTGTACACAACAATACATTTAAAATCTTATTAAGTGATGTTTTATTTACATGGCAGTGTTTTGCAAAGGAAACCAAGCTAGCTTTTATGGGAGCTTGTATATTTTAACATAATGAACAGACTGTCATTCCACTGAGTGTAATATGAAGAGGGCACAGGACTTTGAATATAAAAATGTGTTTTACGTACGGTGCACTGTGTAATGAACACATTTTTATATTGCACATATTTGGTCAAAGCTAAGTTGTTAAGCATACCTCTTTACTGCAAATATCTAATTACATCCTACTCATCTTGTATTTCATTAATGTCATGTACACAATCAGACTCTAATGTAAGGTCTCAGTAACCTTTTACAGTGTGCCTTAATTATAAGTTATAAGTTAAATTTATATTTATATATTTGTTATATTTCAGCTTCAAATCGGTTGTTTTGTTGATGGAATACATTATCTTCTATGTTCTGTACACTAGTGAAAAGATACAGAAATAATTACGGCCTTTGGCTTTACTAGGGTGTGAGAAATTGGTGAAATTGTTACACTTGGCTTTAGGGAACAGTGTTGCCCCGGAGGGATAATTGCAGCTTCTGAAGCGCTACAGTGATCAAACAGTCTGGAGCTCCAACAGCGTGTTTAGCTTGAGTCAGAATCAAATCCACACTAAAATCCACACAACAAGATCGAACATCCAGCAGAGACAATTCTCGGGGCTCAGAGCTGACCCCTTCCTGGAATGCATTCCAATGTGCTTAGTGGCATTTTGATCTCTGCAGTGAGAAAAAAATAGATAGACTGGCCCTAAATTTCAATAGTACTTTAAACATACTTGCATCAGTTTGGTCTCACCAGGGTCTTGACTGGGTCCAGGATATTGGACTACAGTCATAAACATTAAATCAGTTTTTAGATAAAAAGAATGTATTTATATTCAGTATACCTTATAAGGATACATAAATGATGTCCTCCTGAGACACGTCCCATTCATTTATGTCCTTTATAGTGGACACCTGTATCTTCCATAAGTATTTGGAGATACCCCATCAAACTCTATAGTGTTCTGTAGAGGACATCCTGGGCTTGTCATGTGTCAGTGATGTGTCATGTGAGGGGTTTACATGCTGGGAACAAGGACTGCAGTGGCAAGACATACAAGAGGGGCACTAAATGCAAGTAAATGCACATAAAACATGCTTCCAGGATCACACCTAAAATACCCAGAGGTTGTTCTATGACTTATAATTCACTGTTGAACTAAAATACACATTTTGTGATACAGAATTTTATTGTTTTGATCAAATTCAGTGTGTTCTTGGGTTAATATCACTTTTTCATTTTCTAAATTCAGTTCTATTTTCACACGGAAATCATCCTGTTGTCCTCTACAGTGGACATGCTGGGAAATTAAAATAAAATACATATTTAAAGAAATTTAAGGCCCAAATTGTAAGACACATTTTTTCTTTGGTTCTCAGGAGGATATGAAATACACTGCCACAACCTTCACTTGTTCTCAAAGCTAGAGCGCTGTCTCCATTGTTGGCTGGACACAAATGAAACTCAAATTAAAATTAAATGACAGAAAAACTGTCACGTTGTCCTGATCTTCAAGCTTGTTGTGGGTTTTCTTACTTGGTCTATTTAACAATGTTGCTTGATAGATAGTATATCTAATGTGTATGTATATTTACTGCAGGACAGACAAGTTGCCAGTAGCCTTGTCGTTAGGGAGTTGTCCCTGTGAACAGAAGGTTGTGGGTTTGGATTCCAGGACTGCCAGTGGCACCACTGAGGTACCCCTGAACAATGGACCGCCTCCATGTGCAGCTCCCATGTGCTGCATTTTTGGCTGCCCACTTCTTCACTTGGTGAATGGGTTGAATGCAGAAAAAGAATTTAACATTGCTGTGGTGTGTTCAGACTTGGTATGCCTGACCAACTAGTAACCAGCATGCTGAAACATATATTTGCAACAGGGGAAACTACAAGGCTGTTAAACAACTAAATAGAAATTAGTTACGTATTTTAATTAAATATACAGTGGGTCCTCGGGTTACGCCACAGTTCTGTTACTACAACAGGGATGTAAACCGAATTTTGGTGTCGAAACATACCCTAGCCTAAGACACTTATCTATCCTAACACAGCGGTATAATCATAATCTATGACATAACACAACTAAACCACAGAAAAAGGTAAAGGACATAAAAATACTGGTACACTGTACTGAGGGACGCCACATTATTACGGATTCATCCAAGTAGTCCATAAGTACGATACTACTGTAACGGCTTAAGCTGAAACACTCGTATCAATTTTTAAATGATTTTCTGGGAGTAAGCATCGTAACTCAAGACATTGTATGTCAAGACTTTCATAACCCGAGGACCCCATGTACTCTTATTTAAGAACCACAGCCCCCTGCTATAGCTATGGATGATCTCAGCCCCTGCAGTCATGGCCCCTGCCAGTGGGATTCATCCTCAATACCGTTTTAAGCACCTTTTCCATTTCTGTACTAGCTAAACAGAAGCTCAAGTGACCCATAAATAATGACTCAACAATAGTATTCATTTCTGCAGTAGTACTTGCTCACAAATCATGGCAGTCTTATGCAATCCCTTTTAAATGGTTCTCTCAAATTAAAAAAAATGTATATTCCTGATTTTCATTCTAAATCTGAAGCTTACATGTCCATTCTGGCCTAGAACTTATTATCTTATTTGTTAAGTTAATATTATACACAGCATAACTGATTCCTCATTAGTTTCACATTGTATACAGTTTTGCAATGTTTGTGTTTTTGTTCATGTATGTACTCTAACAACAACATCCAGCATGCATTTTCCAAAAACATACAGTGGCTGAGCACCCACCACCTCTCCCATAGTGCTAAAAAAAATCCTGATTTTTAGCTCACAGGTGACATTTGACTTCTTAAAAGAAACATTAGTTTATTTCTGTATTAGGACGCCAGTGGGGGGAAAAATCAAACGCTCTGTACACAAGTATCCACCCCCAAGCACTTGTAGATTTGAACTTCCTCCCACGTTAAAGGTACATCATCAGAAGAGGGCTTTTCTATTCTTCAGACTGAAAAATCTCATTTTAGAGACTGTAGAGAGAGGTTTACGATAGATGAAACAATATTTATCTTTAGCTGGAGTGTCCCTGTGGCTCAGACAAAGCAATTGTTTTAGGTTTATTTGTGTCATGCTGGTTTTTCTCCCCCAAAAAATTGTACTGCAAATTTTGCTTGGCCATCTAATTACACTGAAACAACTCTGGCCAAGACCAAGTACATTCAAATACAAAAATGTGTTTCTCATTGCCCCCTGTTTGCCTTGTCTTGAAATGGAAGGTATGAAAGATGTCGCACTGTTGGATGCCATGCCAGTGCAATAAATGCGCTGGACTGTTTCAGCAAGTATGAATCACAAAACCACCTTTGGACTATAGCCTCTAATTGCAGCCTTGCTGAGAAGTACGTCAATTCACATAATAATAACATGAGGGTGTTTTGTAGTGGGTTGGCAAAGTCATACTCAATTATATGAGTGCTTATTTATTTTTAGCAGAACAGACAAAGTTGACATTTCACTAGGTACTACATAGATAAGACACATTTTTGTGAACATGTACTTCAAAACATATGAAGAGAAGCTTCCTTCTGCTGCTTTGAGCATGGGGCAGTCAAATTTGCAGCAAGAGTTCAAGGCCTTTCTGCGCTACCTCTGGGAATGTGCCTGCCCGGGCACTCAGGACGCCTCTTGAAGAGCAGCTAATGTGCTGCAACGAGCCCATATCCCACGATTCAGCCTGACAGGATGACTGTGCCCCATGTGGCTTCATGCTTTTTACTGTACTCAGTGTCTTACCCAGTGTGACCTGTGTTGGTTTGATGGTGTGTTACATAAGAGATCTGAGCATGCTTGACTCACTTGGTTGGGATGTTGTAGCCATAATAAACTCTTAAGGACAGTATGTAGAAGAAAAATCTGGCAACAGAAAGAACAGATATAATGAAAGTTCTTATCATAAACTGGATTTATTATCTGAGGAGCTAGATGATGCCAGAGCTATTAAACATCAATCACTCTGGCTGACAGTAGAAATAAAGTAAGCTTGGTTCAGCATTATAAAAGATGAGTTTAATCTGAAACATTGTACAGTACAAACTAACATTATCTTTATAAATGTCATAGATAGTGGATGATGGCTTGCTAAGAGCAATATCAAGATTCGTCGCATCCCCGATCACAAAAATGCCTGTATACCCCTGACCAATCCAATTAGCCTTTATTTAGTGTAACCCTGAATGTTTGAAACTGAGAGGACTGCTATAACTCATGTCCACTTCTGTCCAAACAATCATTTCCTGCATCAGCACAGGGTTTATGCCCAGCCATTCATCATAGTTTATTCTCTGCTTGCTGCACATCTTCTGTAGGTATTTATAACTCCTATTACTCAGAGAATAAAAGCCCCAAGGGCCAATGGCTGCGGTTATAAACTACACATGCATGAGACAAAACATTTGTATTACTTGTCAGAGGAATACATACATGATTAAAGCGATATATGGATAGCCGTGTTACAAGGTCGTATGTATTTCAAAGTGTAATTACACTGAGGTAATTAAGTTGAGCTCATTATTATGGTTATTATTCACCCATCAAAGTTGGGTGGGTTCTTTTAAAATGTATGCTAGTACTGATTACTGATTTCCTGTTAAAATTAGGATCTGTAACCCAATCCAAAAGATTACTCATTTATAGTAATTTAATCTGATTTTGCTGTGTTGCTTCTGGATTTTTAAACAAAGTCTAAAGTAAAGTGGACATTTTTATCATGCGTGAACGCACCACAGCACAGCATACAGTGTGAAATTGTTCTCTGCAATGAACCCATTCACCAAATCAAGCAGTGCTTTCTCGAGGTACCTTTAAGTGAAGTGAAGTCTGGTCATACGTGAACACACCACAGCACACAGTGTGAACAGCACAAAATTCAACCTCTGCATTTAACACATTCACCAAGTGAAGCAGGGGGCAGCTACGAACACAGCGCCCGCGGAGCAGTGTGTGGGGACGGTACCTTGCTCAGGGTACCTCAGAGGTGCCTAGTGGTCTTGGCAATCGAACCCACGACTTCCTGATCACGGGGCAAATGCCCTAACCACTAGGCCACCAACTGCCCCAAAGTACCTCAGTGGTGCTGTAGGCAATGCTGGGATTTGAGCCACAACCTTCTAATCACAGGGGCTGCTCCCTAATCACCAGGTCACCAGCTGCCCCTAAAGACAAGGGATTATCTTTGCAGACTTTAACCAAAAATGAGATAAACAGAAATGCAACAAACCCTACAAGCTTCAAATGTCTGCCTTCAAGCCACAGATGCAGCAAGTAGTAAATCCATTACTAAAAAGTTCAAAAGTATGAATCACTTCCCACTAACATAACTCTGCAGAGGCAGTAAGGATTATTGTAATGATGATAGTGGGATAAAACAAAGCAACTTGTGAAGCTTTAGGTGAGAGTGGTATTAATGCTGCTATTAATTACTAATTTTAAGTTGTCTGATTATAGTAATTTACTATATTACTGGTGGCTCAGCAATGATCTCAGCTGGTAGCCTAGTGGTTAGAGCATTCGCCCTGTGATCAGGAAGTCGTGGGTTCAATTCCCAAGACCACTAGGCACCTCTAAGGTACCCTGAGCAAGGCACTGTCCCCACACACTGCTCCCCGGGCGCTGTGTTCGTAGCTGCCCCCTGCTTCACTTGGTGAATTGTTAAATGCAGAGGAAGAATTTCGTGCTGTTCACACTGTTTGCTGTGGTGTGTTCACGTATGACTGAATTGTCACTTTCAGATGCAACTATGGGACAATATCACTCTATTAATAACACATTTTATGTATACCTAAAGTGCTACAATGTTAAAAAACATTTACAAAAGCATAACTAAGGACATGAAGAGCAAACATACAAGAAGGCTGTACACAGTGCACACATGTGAGACAATTAATTATTCAAACATTAATAATTAAAAAAGATCACAACAAACAATAAAGATAATAAATGAATAAAAATGTCTCATGACACTTAAAAACCAAAACACCGGCATCAAAAAGCCAAGACTTGTCAACCAGAAAAAACTAGCCAAACTGTTTGTGATTGTGATTGATGATTGGAAGCAGATGCTGGTGGTAAGTAAACCAGTGATGTTGGGCCTATGTACAGTTTATGACCCACAAACTATTCTGCTACGCCTAATATACTTGCCCCAGTACAATTATCTATAAAGGCCTAGAAGACATTGCACTAGAGGTCAATATATTTCATGTTCGCTCTTTTTCAGCCTGTAATGAACAGTGATATCCATCCCCCCAGCTACAGCATGGCCCTTTCCATCAAATAGACACTCACACACATTTGCTGTTAATGTAGATCCTCATTAAAATACATGGTGTCATTCATGTGAGCTGTAGACCCTCTGATGTCACAGCTGGTTTTCACTAAGGGGACAACTGTCCCTTGCATTCCTATTAATGATTATGGAGCTGAGCCAGCCCATTCTGTCAGGCTTTCACTACACCCTATTTATACCACCTTGACAGACAGGCCCAGCCAGGAGTCTTGTGTTATTGACCTTGTTTCTTTCAGTGTATAATCATGGATTGAAAGGAAATATTGACAACTTTCTGTCACACCCCTGACCTTCCTTGGTACCATTAGCCAGCATTGATTAGTTCAAAAACTAAAGTGTGATTTCTTCGGGTTTGCACTGCATAGTTGTGGAATGTGGGTCAGGGAATCACAAAGCAAGATGAGATCCTTTTAAAGCTTTTATGTCTTCTGGAACAAAACTGAACACATTTAAAGAGTCTGTAAGGCCTTTTCTCTACCATCTCAAACAAGACTTCTTGGTCTATGTGAGTAATACACAAATATATAAGAGTCACTGAAAAATAAGGCTGTCAAAGGTTCTTTGTTTGTTTTTGTCTGAAAAGGTGTAACTGAACATATCTGTTTGTGTCTTATAAAGCTTTTGGTAGGATTTACATATATTTATCTATATTTTTTTTGTCAAGTGCTTTTAATTGGTTCAATTTAAACAAAATTCTTAACGGATAGGAAAAGTTAAAGTATAGATTTATTTTTATACATGAGCAATTATATCAATTATACTACCCACATACTACCATTTGAATTGGTGAACTAAAGAAAATACATTTAAGGGCATTATATTTACATGTAAAAGGGCTACTGACCTTGAAAGTCACTTGGTGTGTATCTTCTTATGATATCCTAACCACTCTTTCTTAAAAGCAAGCCAAAGCAATTTGGTTGCAGTGCATGACATTTGAGGAAGTTAGAATTTAAGAACAAAAGTTTTTCAGTGAGTTGAATACTTTAAGAGCTGCTTTATTTTGCAATACAGTAATCCCCCGCTTTTTGCAAGGGTTACATTCCAAGAGCACCCATGTATAGTGAAGAACCGCGTTGTTGTGTTTCGGTAAAATAATGCCCCCAAATATGCTCTCAGAACTCTTTAATTTAATTTTAAGCTCAGTTTAATGCATTACCCTTAAATAAAATGTAAAGGTAAATAAATAATCAAAATCAATAAACCTTATTGCTTAAAAACCCCATAGCATTATAAGTTAGCATTCGAAATGTTGAAATAACTCTCTCTACCCGCAGGGCACAGCTTACTAATACTAAATAAACTGAGACAACTGTTGAAAATTGAGGAGGAAAACACTAACAAAAGGGTTTAAAACACTACCATATGAGGACAAGACACGTAGCAGTCATGCTACATGCTGCTGCGGGCTTCTTCTTCGTTTTTTATGGCAGCTGACAACTTTTCAGTGTATTACCACCACCGCTGGACTGGTTCTCAGAAGTAATACAGCTTGGTTCTCAGAAAAATATCCACGTTAGACTGAATCCACGTAAAACTGAGGGGTTACTGTATATGGTGTGTAGGACTAAACTGCAATAGGTTACTTACTTTGCATGTATGATTGGAGGGTTGCTTGACATTTTTAGACTTTTGGGAAGCATAAATACCAACAGTGAATTCTATTTTGTTGTGTAGGACATTTTGTTGAAAACTGTGACAATATCGTAATATTTATTAAATTATTCAATTGGAAAAGTATACATTTGGACACAAGGAATGAAGGTAATATAATTAATATATAAACGTTTGCAAATGGGGCTTGGGATGGATACAGAATTGTAGTAAAAAAGGTTTAGCTTATGTTTAATCTAGCAATAGCAGCGTTTTTTTTCCACAAATATACAAATCAGAACTGAGATCCCATCAGAATTGCAAATTTTCCTTGTTTGTTTGTCTTGGGTAACAACAGCAGTTTAAGCTGACAATTCCACTAAACACAGTGAGACCTCTGTGTTTAGAACTGTTGCATAATGAGCAAAATATAACTCTGAACAAGCTGTTGCGTAATTCAGTAAAGTGAGGGCATTTACTGTAGTTGTCACTTGCTCATCAGATTGGCCAAGGCAACAGAAGCAGCGTTGTCCCTTTTTTGCAGTCACCCACACAAACACATAAAGTCCATTAGAGCACTGCTTGGAGGATCTGTTGAAAAATGCCAGTGCTAAAGTACACAGTTATGGCCAGTTCACCAACTTTCTATTTTCTCCCTGGCCCTGGCAATAGAGGCATGCTCCCTGACATTGAATCTGTCACTGTGTGCTCTCTGCCTAGGAGTTTGCCTTTTGTGAGACTAATTATCTTGTCTATTGCCTGCTAAATCACGATCGAGCACCCAGCAGCAGGGATGGAAAAAAAGGGTGAGAGAAAACAGAAATAAGAAAAAGACAACAGAGGACACAGTGCCCAGAATTCAATCAAGCTCTATCACAAAATGCAATGCAACCGAAATGCAGCAGTGAAGAGAGGATTCCTCCTTAATCTCATTGCTTTTCCATTTCTCCTATATTGTGCTTATTGAGTTTATCCAGACTGATAAGGTTTGATTGAATTCCAATGCCTCCGACCAGCCAAAAAAAGAGATTTCCAAAGGAAATGTGTTTACCACTTTGCCATGCAACAGCATCACGGAAGCACACTTTTAGCAAAAAGTGAAATTATTCTGCAGCTGAGCAATATACTCATATATGTGATGAATTACATCACACAAGATGTATGTCCCATTACAAACCCAGAACAATTTTTTCTATTTCATTAGATTTAGTGCAGCGCAGGGTGTGAAATGTTGAATGTTGAATGAATGAGATATATGAGAAAAAGTGAAATATTCTGTATTGCTATAAGGAAATATTGTGATATTATATTTTTGCCATATTGTCTAACAATATAATACCGAAAGGTTTCTTTGGTACTACTATATGGAGCCCTTTATTAAGTTCTATATGTTTCTCCATAGTCATTTAACAATACAAAGGACAATCAAATCTATACCTGTATAAGAAATATATGAGTAAGGAGTCCCCTTTTATTAAAAAATAGTCATTACAATTTAGAAAAGCATAGCATGTTGTGGTACAAACGAGGATACTATGCATGAATTATCATTATTTGCAGTTTAGATAATCAGCTGAAAGTATGAGTCTTGTTCCTGAATGCATTAAATACAAGAATTTTCTCGTTTGGTTATACTGTATATGTTAAAAAATGGGTTTTACTCATTTCAGTGTTATGACAACCTTTAATTTAATAGTAAAAAGGCATTTTGCATTGTATGTCAGCTGTTATTCTATTCAAACAAAATTGTTAAAAACGGATATAGAGCATTTTGGAATTAAATGCCTTTGGTTTTTGTAACATCACTAGATTGTTTTCCTAGAATATGATCAATGCCTGTTTGTGTGAGAAACAACATCAGCTGCATCCGTTTTCTCTTCTTTGTGCCAAACTATACGTCTTAATTGAATACCCTCCACAATCATATTTCACTCTATGTTCAGTAGACTTACACACAGCACCAACAACAGCTAATCAGTAATCTGTACTGAAATGTTCAAAGAGACCCTCCCAGAATCCAGAATTGCATTCAGAGCTCTATATTCTCCTTATCTCTTTCCCCAGCATCCTAAGACAGCTCAATTTAAATGAGTGGAGACAGAAACAGCAAGGAAAAAAAGGAGTCTTTAAATAAGACTGACATTTACACTCATGTGAACAGACAAATGCACTTGAACCTTGGGTAACAGGTTTTAAAATTGATTTTGCCTATGTCTCTTACCTTTGGGGGCTCTCAGAACATAAGCCATGGCTTCGCACCAAGCACCATTACACCGAAAGAGATTTGCAAGCTTATGCTTGAGACCTCCATCACAAAACTGTAGCCTCCACTTAAGCAGTGGAGTATTTAATTCTGAGAGAAATAGAGATTAAAATCCCATAACACATCTTGGAGTGTTTTGTTGAAATTACTTTGTAAAAAAGCCCTGAGAACTCAGGGTGCTCTACAAAGTGGGGATGGGGGTGGAGGTGTAGGGGTGTTCATGGCAGCAGGTGGAAGTTTTACATTCTAAAGACACTCTGCCAGATTGGATAGCATTCTTGGCAAGAACCCCATATACTCTGGGGAGGGAAGACCAATAAGCAATGGATGCACTGCAACATATTTTAAAGCCATAGATGCCTGTTGTTTTCCAAGAAATTGTAATGGCTTGTCCACAACGCTAATGGAATTCTGTCTAATAGGCATCTTGGCATGCTACTTTGTCATGGATAGAATACATTAAACCATGTCCTGCTGTTAGAATAATATTTTAAGGCTTGTTGTTTTAAAACATAGAGATTAATTGTTAATAGCATGTTTGAAGTCATTCTAATTATTCATATCAAAGTGCCCATCCAGGAGTGTGCATATTCGTTTTATTTATTTTAGTAGCATAGTGAAAAAGTAACAAGTCAGACAAGCTAAAAATAGTAGGCTATTCTTGTTTATTTCCCATTACATCTTTCTTTCATTGCAGTAGGATTGTTTACGGCCAGAGCTGTACATTTATTTCTACTTGAAGGTCAAACTTGATTGTATATTGATTTTGTTTGTCTGTGTGTGTGTGTGTGTGTGTGTGTGTGTATGTATATATATTGTATA
>JBBPDC010000156.1:8940817-8951845 GCA_037974485.1 Hemigrammopetersius urotaenia | reverse complement strand
TTTAAAGCTACGTTTTTGTCTTAACACAGAGATTCTTTCAGGTTTGAAGATGTTATGCATTTTCTATTCAAAAGTAATTTTTGTTTTTATCTCACAGCTTTTAAAAGTGTGACAGAGGTGGAAAAAAACAAATAAACAAAGCCTTCTTTGTAAAATTGATGACTTAGTATGTTCATTATATATTATATATTGGGTTGACATAGAATTGCGATTAATCGCGATTAATTTCTTCCAGATTTGCGATTAACTAGTTGCGATTAATCGCGTTACAGCTCTAGTAGAAATCCTTCACAAAGCTTATGTCTGGCCCTGAGGAACTCTCAAACTCTGACCCCAAACTCAGAGCCTTTGTATTTTACCATCCACAATGTTAGTGATGTTAGAATCAACGGGATCTGAGCCCTGGTGTGAGATTCATTACTGATATTTCACCACGTTGCTGCAGTTCTTCTAAAGAACGCTGATTAAGTCTTCAGAAATGTCTCATGAAATTGTTGCATACAGAGCATCGCATCCTTTTCAAGAGCTCTTCAAAGCCAGATGTTGTATTATCATGATAATTTAGTGGCTTGAAATGGGATATTTCAGAGTCCATGTATCTCTATCTTATCATGCAATTTTGATAAACAACAAAGAGCGGAAGAAATTGGGGATGCAATATGTCTGGATTACATTTTTTGTACAATAGATGAACAGACACTGATCAATTTCTGCTTAAAGCAAAGAGATAATAAAAAAATGGCATGCTCCACCATCCCAGAGGCTAAGTGATTATCATATTTGAAAGAGTGTCTGGCTATGTTCTATTTGTCTATAAGAGATAAAGTACAGAGATACTATTTATTGTGCTGTTAAGAGATTTTGTACTGCGCAGTATAGCTCTACATCATATGGTCGGTTGAAATTGGCAATGGCAAGGAATTATTAAAATGCCAAATCTATAATACAGCTTTAATTAATCATACTACATACTAAACTACCTGTTTAGAAAAATTAGGATTTTATTGTTTTTTGGGGGGGTTTTGCAAACTGGACTCCACTTCATCAGCAATTTCTAACATTAGAAGTCTTTACAGTACTGGGATGCACCAATTTTAGCTTCCAGCTTCCAAAAGAAGCTTGATAAAACTGTATATAAAACCACAGACACTCCCTTAACATGAAAAATTGACTCCTCGCGCGAAAATATTCACAAAGAATTCCTCTTTGCTTTCCGAGCGGCTGATAATCATTGCTGAGATCAGCAGGCTGGGGAAGCTGCACTGGAACATCATTCTCCACGATGCTTTGAACGAAATCTGAGGGCACTGATGTCTCTCAGTGTTCCAACTGTGTGACCAATCCATTGCTCTCTTTCTCTGTTTTATGATGAGATAGCTTTTCACCTCCAGGTGCAAGACCACATTAGCTGATTATACTTTTCAAATGGCCTGGCTTGCTTTTGGAACTCATTTGAGGGACAAAGTTAAACAATGAGCCTTGTCATTCTTTTGCTAATAAGCAGAAGAAATTATAATAATCGCACATGTGCAAGCTAAGCTGTAAGTCTGCCCTTGTGTCTCATTAGACAAGATACACCAACATATCAGTCTCCCGGAGGAGAAGGAAGAAGAACTCCGGCTCTAAGCAGCTCATACACTTTGCATTGCATATTTTGAGTATCACAATAGTGCAGCATGTATTCGTAAAACTAGCTTTGGTGTGCTGCATTTGAAACGCTCCGCGCCTAAATGTGTAATCTTGCCGTCACTCTGCAGAGTTCAATAATAAGAGGGCTTGGGATTATTCTTTGCAGTCTACTGCAAAATCCTTTCAACACAGTATGAGTCCAAGTGAATCAATCAGGGCATGCACACTCTCTCTTTTGTTTGTATGAATAAAAGGAATATAAAGGTCATTATAATCCTTACTCTTTTATCTACTTAAAAACATATGCAGTAAGAATGTCTTCTTAAAAAGTGCATGTACTGCCATGTAACACTGCCAGAGTTTGACTGTAATGTCTACGCAATCAATGTAGATACACAATATTCCTTAGCACTGTCAATACATGGCAATAAATCATACCTTGGAAATGCATCATCGAGGCCATCTTCCACATCCTAAAAGTCAAGAGAAACATTATCAGCGCCATTATCAACTAAAAATGGATGTCCTTTACAGGGCATGTAAAATGTATGAATCACATTCTACTTCTGAGCAAATTTGCACGCACCCAGCAAATGGATAGATCATTGTTACATGAATCTAGGATGAGACTAACATTGGACTTCCCTGTGGTCTAGCTGTTACATGTGCTTGATCTGGAGACTGCAAGTACTATAAACAGGCTCGGAACCCGCTTTCACAGTGAAAGAAATTCAATAACCATAAAGAAATTCAATTAATGAGAAGAGAGTCTATCAGGCAGTGCAGCCTGAATAGCTGATGAATGTAATCTTAAATAAAAGACTCCCTGGTGAGTGATTACAGGGAGGCTTCGGAGACTTTGCCCTTCTTGACCTAAAGAGCATCTATCACCACCTAGTGGTTCAAACTCGTCTTCCATCAAAGGACGCATATTGAGATTTGGGTCCATCTAGTGTACACAACCTGCTCTTCACTCCAGTCAACATGCCGAACGCCATTTATTCCCATTATTTTAGTGCAGGAGCCCGGTAGCAGAAAATAACAAATGCTCGTCTTCAAGTATGCTGGCAGATTTCAAGTCCTGGCAGATTTTCAGAATTTTTTTCCGTTTACAGTGAAAGTGGTTTTTCATAATCTTTAAAATGAAAATCTCACTTAGGGATTACTGCAGCACTGGAGTTCAACTCCCACCAGAGTGCCCATTTAAAACGTACCGGTATATAAGAATATACACTATATGGACAAAGGTATTGGGACGCCTGACCATTACACCAACAGTGATATTGTATTAAAATATATAGACTTTAATATGAAGTTGGTCCCCCTTTTGCAGCTATAACAGCTTCAACTCTTCTTAGAAGGCTTTCCACAAAATTTTGGAGTTTCTATGGGAATTTGTGCCTATACATTCTGTAGAGCATTTATGAGGTCAGGCACTGATGTTGAGAAAGCCTGCCTCATAATATCCATTCCAGTTCATCCCAAAGATGTTGGATGGGATTGAGGTCAGGGCTCTGTGCAGCCAGTCAAGTTCTTCCACACAGAACAATCCAATCATGTCTTTGTGCACCGGGGCACAGTCATGCTGGAATAGAAAAGGACCTCCCGCAAACTGTGTCCACAAAGTTGGAAGCATGGTGTGGTCCAAACTGTGTACTGAAACATTAAGATTGTCCTACACTTGAATTAAGGGGTCTAGCCCGAACTCTGAAAAAACAGATGTGTCCCAATACTTTTGTCCATACTCACACTCACACCTACGGCCAATTTAGAATACCCAGTTCACTTGATGCACATGTCTTTGGACTTCGGGAGAAACTAGAGACCCCAGAGGAAACCCATGCCATCACGAGGAGAACATGTAAACACCACACACACAAGACCAGGACCCAGAACCACAACCTTTGTTGTGAGGCAACAATGCTACCCACTGTGCCAATGTGGGGCCTACATCTTTTACACCATTTTTTAAAAGTTTATACTAATGAGGACACATGTACTTCTGTGGCTATAGTAAACTTAAATCCCATTTTGAAAATAGAGGTAATTTTATTGGATGTATCACGCTCTAGAACAAAGCATTGCATAAAATACTGCCATTAGAGAATGCATAAGCTGCTGTCATACCCAGGAGTCATCTTTGACAGGCCGTCTCCGGGCAGAGTTATTGCGTGGAGATGGTGAATGGATAGAAGTAGAGAGGAAGGGCTTCCTCAGCTTGTGCTCCATCAGAACCGGGGCTTTCTCAGCTTCTGTTACACACACACACACACACACACACAGACACACAGACACACAGACACACAGACACAGACACAGACACAGACACACACACACACACACACACACACACACACACACACACACACACACAGACACACACACAGACACACACACACACACACACACACACACAATATATAATTAATTAACACTGACCATTTCTTCGAATAATTCCTCAGTTATCATGCATGCAATAGGTCATACACTGTATGTCCAAAGCCCAATATCAGCTGGAGGGATGTCAAGCCCCCCAAGATTGATCCATCTCAGAAGGTTACAAAGGGGGGGAACAAAATCCCTAATAATACCCTTGATTTCAAAAGAACACTGGATGGGTAGGTGTTTACAAACCCTTGTATTTATTATTTAACATATAACATTAAAACATTGGAATAAATAATGTGATTTTTTTTTCTGACTGTAAAAGGTCACTGTAGGAATTTTTGTACCTGAATCACAGTGAGGTTTTGTTTCCAGATGAGGGTCACTGACTGAACAGCATGTGTGAGCCTTTTTAGTTTTGTCTAAGGAGCAGAAAGCAGTTTTTATACATTAATCTCAGGTAAGTACTGTGTATAACATAGAGCGGTAGTTTCCACCCTTGGCCCTGAAGGCCCCTCGTTCCTTATCCAACATAGCAAATATATTAACAAGCCTTCCATGAATTACAGTGGCTGTGTGAGAGCACGGATCTCCAGACCCGAGACTGGGAACCACCACATACTAAGCAGCTTACAGGTGTTCATGGTCACTCTCACAAAACATCAATCCATATTTGGGGTTGTAAACTACGTTTTTTTTTTTAATATCCCAAGATAATGAGAGATTGTCAGGATAGCATCCATTAACCTTTAAATTACCAGCTGTGCACTGAATTAACTTTATTTAAATGTGAACATCAGTACCTCAAGAATAAAATTTAGTACACCAACACAATCACTGCCAATAGAGAATAAAGAAAAGACGGTATTTATGTTAATGCACTTTCTTCACCTTGGGACCAAATGAATCTATATGAATCAAGAGAACTATTTTTAAAACCCTATGGTTTATTATTCAGTAAATACATGAGTCAGTATACTCAAGGGATTAACAGTCAAGAATGTTTTCCTCCTCATTAAAGTTACTATTTTTGAGATACAGAATCTGAGATACAATGATGTATGAAATACTAAGCAGCTTTACTACTATTTCCATTCAGCAGGATAGCAGAGACCCTGACATCAAAACAGCAAATGTCTAGTCCTCACCTTCTTGGGCAACCTCCCAGAGGTCCAGGGCCACTTTAAAAGCCTGTGCTACTGTCAGGGTGACTGCCTGGGCCTGCAGAGGACACAACAGGTTGAGCTGACATCTTCTCCACAGGGTGCTGACACTAGAGAGCATGAGGACACTGCACCAGAAATCACACGCTACACGACGCAAGCTGTAGTCGACAGTACCCTCCACCAGAGGGAGTTAAATACTTAATAGAGCACAGCTTCCAAAGCTGGACTGAACTAAACAATAAGAAACCATATAAAGCATTTCAAAGATTCCAGACACGTCTCCAAGTAAAGAAGTGTTACTGTCCATAAGTCAAAACATCACTCAGTCAATATAACATTCATTTGTTTTTCAAAGCAGCCATTTTTAATGAAAAAACTGTACATAAAATACAGAATCTTCAATTAAGACAAAAACATCATCTGTCATAGATTAAGATGCAAACTTACAATTTTCTTCTTTTGGCAGAGGAAGGCGTGACACTCCAGGGTCTCATTGAACTGACTCTGTGAGACGTAGGCAAAAACCTTATCCTGAGTTTTATCAGCTGTGCAGTAGGAAATTCTGCAGACAAACGCAACACCTTTCATTCAGTGAACAATCTGCGCTCAGCATAATAATACTAGCTGTGTGAAGTAGCTATGTAGGATATAAGTACAGTCCTGCTTCAAATGCTCCATGGCAATATGCCTCCTCCCACAAAACACTACCAACATGAATCAATAGGATCATTTCTGGCGTTAGGACTTCTAAAGGCATTGCAGGTCCCTACTGGACCTGCTTCATTACGCATATCAGGCCAGAAGGTAAGTGGATGATGCCATAAACATGAAGCTTCACCTTCTGCTTCAACTCTTTGACTATCCAAGGACCTGCGAAAGAGTATTTTACTTCTTAACCCTTAGAATGCGAGTGGCCAGAAGCGCAACAAATGTTAAATTGTGGTCAAACACCTTGAAATAAAATTATTTTTGAACAAATAACATCTTATGTGAAAATAAGTACGTATACATTTTAATACTGATGTAAGGGTCAGGGGGTGTTATGTGGGTGGACGGCCTGTAGAGGTCGTCCTGGGATTCAGTTATTTGTTAAGCTGATGATTTTTGGGGTTGAGCTGATGATTTGTCTCGGCTGATTTGAGTTTTCTTTAAGCAGATGTGTTTTGTGATTGGTGGGACTATGTTAAAGAAAATGTATTTAGGTTCAGTTTGGATGGTCGGTCCACCGATACGATAGGCCCATTACTATAGGCCTTTTTTTTTTTTAAACTGTCGTGTCTGGCATCTTAGCAAACAGATTATGAAGCTGGGTGCTTTGGTGTGCCAGACACCTTTGCTTTGCCAAGTGGGGCTTGACAGTATATGCCCCTCTTGTAATCTGAATTTTTGATTTATTGATTTCAATTATTTGATTTACATTATGCCAGATCCGACAAGGAAAAGGGAGAGAAAGAGAAAAGAGAAGGGAAGAGAGAGAATTTCTAAGAGTGTGAGTATGCTTCTAAATGGTTCTTGTGTTTCTGAAACTTTTTGTTGGCCCACGAGCCCATTTCTGTTCTTGTGTTGGTTAATAAAAGTCAAGACTGCCTGCCTGTCTGCCTGCTCTGTTTGGGAGAGAGAAGGGAGACGTATCAACTAATTACTGTTTATTTGCTGGAATTAGCACATTGGAAAAAATTACATGTGGCCTGTGCAAAAGTTATGGCACACTTTATATTTTATTGTACATTTGCTAACAAAACCAACAAAATGTCATATGAACAAAACTGTCTGAGTGTAACAGTATTGTGGATGGAATTGAAGCCCTTTCTTAAAAAGTCTTGCGTGTCAAAAGTTATGGCCACATATTTACGGCAAATAAAGTGAATCAGATTGTGTTTTATGAAAATAAAAACTAAGATACAACAAAGTGAAATGTACTACGGTAAGTTATTCCTTCTTTTGTCTATTGTGGCACACTCCACCAATCCAACACAATTCATTCATGAAATCAATGGAAATCTATCTGGCAACCCTGAAAATGAAGGAAAACAAAACTAATGTGACCGGTGGGAGACTACACTCTGCTTTAAAATATTGGATTTGTCATCTTAAAGCATGCAGAGAGGAATCAGTATTGATTCCACCCAGCTGAGCATATGGAGTAGCCATGCTGAGAGGAGGATTACACTGCAGAGGCAAACATGAGGGGAGTCACTGAAAATAGATTTCACATCACATCTAAACAAGATACGTGCAGCTGAAACGGAGCACTGGATTATACGTTAATTCTGATTCTGACACATCTCTTATCTTTACTTATTTCAGTCCTGATAACTTTCATTTATGTCAAAATAATTGTCAAGATGCCAAAATTACGCTCAAATGAAAGGTGAGATAAGAACAATCAGCATAAACTACAATTAACTGACTAGAAATAAACTGATAAAAAAAACAAAGAAAAACCTTGATTAAAAGATAAAAAATGACAAACAAATAAATAAATAAATAATATTACTTAAACATGTACAAGGTCTGACTGCCAAATAAAATTCAGAAATGCTTTAATTCACGAGCAAAATAACAGAAATAGGTTTTTTCACTTTTTTCTGTATTTTATTGGGGGTATTTGAAGAAGGGCATTGTGTGTACATTCAGGGTGTTTTCTTATGCATGGTGTAAAGAAAACAGCATTGAACTAATCATTGAATGGACTGGTGACTACACAAATCATTGAACATGTAGTCACTGTGCATTTTATAAGACACATACACTATGGCAACTATGTACCTATTATATCTACAGTTATAGAATGCACGCCGTAGACGATTTGTCCTATAAACCATTAGTAATTGGTGAGTTTCTGACCAGAGGAGTGCTGCTGACCGTGTATTTTTGGATGGTGGGCCACTGTGAGAGTATTACTATGAGAGTATTAAAGGTAGCTGGTAGCCTATAGCAGCTGGAATGTTTTACACACATCAGAATCATCTGTCAGGTTAAGAGTGGTCCACCACTCAAAAATATCTAGCAATGTCTTTACTGACCAATAAATAAGCTACAATAATGGTCCCTCGTGTACAACGAAAGAAAAACTCCCCAGTGTTTAATTTCATTACACTGGGAAGAAAGAAAATGGGTATTTTTGAAAAAAATAATAAGTGCATAGGGGTGTTTAAATAGTGCATCATGAGTGTTTGTAGAAACCAGATGAAATTTACACAAGCTCCCAGATTTCCACCCTTTGAGACAATTATTGGGAAAAATGTCTGAGTAACACATTGTAACACACACACACACACTTTGAACTGAACTGCTTCTTTTCTCCCAATCACACTGCATACACACACAAGACTGTTCTGCTATGAACAAAGAAAACTCACTCCCCAGCATCCACTGTAACTACCCTGTATTTATTTATATTGTAAATGTTTTAATCCTGTTGCTGATATTTGCAATTTTTGTAATGCTGTCTACCTCAGCCTTTTTATGAGACTGCTTCTAGAATACAGTCTGGTATAATACTGTATTCACTCACACTTATACTGTTCCACTCCTGTCGACTGCCCTTTATCTTGCCCTGTCATGTAAATTACTGTACTGTTGTACTGTTTTTGCAGTCTCTCTTTAAAGTGAAAGTGACCATTCTGTCATTCACGAACACATCATAGCACACAGTGATATTCTTCCTCTGAATTTAACCCATTCACCAAGTGAAGCAGCGGACATCCAAGAACACACAGCACCCGTGGAGTAGTGTGCCTGGCCACACTCATGTAGCCTCATGGTGTTCTGTTTTTTGTTCTTTGAGTGGCACCATGGCCCTGGAGAAATGTGACCTGATCTGACCACAAATTTAAAAAATTGAGGTTTTGGTGTCATTGAAAAGATGGAAAAATAAGCTTAAAATGATATCTTGGTCAAAGCTCTTAAAAGGTTGTCAAGTTACAATCGTTTGAATTTGCAGCACCATTTAAAGTTTTTGTCAGTTTTTTGTTGATATCTTTAACAATCTATAGCATTCAGAGAGATGCACCCAGTATTCAACAACTACGGGCATTTAGATACTTAGAAAATTTGAGAGCTGCAACTCAACTTAAAAAGCCATTTAAGTACATTTTATTTCCATGATGTATCCTTGGTAGATTAATTTTGAAAACCTTTTCTTTTATATAAGACCAAAAAAAGAAAAATCGATATTTTTGATATTTTTCAACAAAATCTATTTAATAGATGTATTTAAAAATTATTATTTAAAAATTTTAAATCTGTTTTAAAAAATATTTAAAAAATAGAACGTAGACTTTCGACTCATTTTGGCAGATCGGGTCACAAATGGTGTTTCATTTCACTGTGTATTGTGTACTTTACATAGTAAACACCTACTTGACTTGACTGGTCTCACTGTTTTTCATCACTCATCTCCTTTGTATTAGATTTAGGTTGATAGCTATGGATGTGCAATTAAAACCTGTGAAGTAAGACTGACGCTCTGGTGCACTCATCAAAGGGAACTGTAACTCCCAGGTAGAGGAGACGAACTGGACATCATAAATGAGAGGTGAGAAACACTTGAATTAGAGATAGCGGTCGAAGGTTGGTGTATATTTACTCTGCAATCTATCCAGCTGGGAGAAAAGCTGGAGTTGTAAGGCTCCACTTCAAAAGGGTCTGTGAAATAATTAGCTCTATCAGACAAGGCGTGTTATAGAATCAGGGCTTAGATCTTACTCAATGTACAACTGTTTCTGCACTATTCCTGATACATGACCTAAATATCAATGCCCAAGACACATTCTGTCTCTCGTTCTCCCTCTCATTCCGCCCTTCTCTGCCTTTTGTCTTGTGAGATAACGGGTGGTTATTTAATGTTTATTTTTATCAGTGGTGCATCCCAAAACCCAATTAGAGTCAGCAAACTGAAAAAGAGAGCGGAAGAACAAACACTGGCCTAAACTTTCTCCACTGAATGAAAGAGAATGGTGTGGAATGTCAGAATTCCAGGCTTTGCAAAACAAACAAAACTCTTTTTAATGAACACTATGCCGATGGATGGATGGATGGATGGATGGATGGATGGATGGATGGATGGATGGATGGATGGATGGATGGATGGATGGATGGATGGATGGATGGATGGATGGATGGATGGATGGATGGATGGATGGATGGATGGATGAGCAAAATAAAAAAATGTGCTCACACAGAATTTATAATTTAGTAATTAAGTGAAAGCGTCTTGTCTCAACATGACGACACTTTAATTTTGACTGGCAGTAATGCGCCCCCTACGGTTCTGATAGAGCCTTTCATGCATTTTAGTGCTTATAATGATACGAAAGAAAGCTGGTATATAGACCGGGGTGCCAAGACTTTTGAGTCCCACTGTACTCTAGTAAGTCTGAGGCGCCGGTTCTGGTGCTCATTTAGCTACTGTGGGCTGAAACACCCCACCCTGAATGACACTCAGTGACAGAGCTGCTGTCTTGTCTTGGCAGTGTGCGGAGCTGAAGGCCGAGCTGGAGGCTCTGGAGCAGGAGTGCTACAGCTACCAGAGCCGACTGAGCCAGTGTCGAGAGGAGCTGAACACACTGAGCACTCGCCGGAGCAGAACCAGGGTAGGACCTGCTGACCAAATACAGCACTCTTGAGCCCACCTCAGTTCTTAACATTTCACTTTGACTCTCCTTGTTGGTGTAAAAGTACTATTTTCTATCTTATCTTTGCCAGACTGAGTAGATTATATTAAAGAAATGGAAACAAATGTTTTACTTCGACAGTCTGCAAAAAGTCTGATCACCACCTGATCATCTGGAATCATCTGCTCCTGGTTCTTCACTGGTTCAGGACTTCAGTTAGAGGCTCTTTG
>JBBPDC010000156.1:8917417-8939517 GCA_037974485.1 Hemigrammopetersius urotaenia | reverse complement strand
ATGGATGGATGGATGGATGGATGGATGGATGGATGGATGGATGGATGGATGGATGGATGGATGGATGGATGGATGATCTATCCATCCATTCCTTTTAAATCACATGCATTAAACAGAATCTTTGTGTCCTCTTCTTCAAACTCCAATTCTGAGTGTCTGTCTTGAGTGAGCTGTCGCATATACTTTTGTGAGTTGTGTTTCAGATAGCTGTAATAGGGAGCTTGTTTTGCTTTTACAGACACATGCACACACATGAGCTGAAGCATAACTGACGAACGGATATGCAACAGCTCACTCAAGGCAGACACTCACTGCATCTCTAAATAATATCCACTGAAAACAGAATTGAAGTTTGAGAAAACGGACAGAGAGATTCCATTTTTAACTGATGTGATTTAAAATAAATTGATGAATGGATTGATGGATGGATAGTCAATAGAATTCATGCATGGAATTAGGTCATAAGGACACCCATTATCATGTGTATTTTCATGTATTAGCCCATACCTATTCAGCCTATAGCAAGCTCAGAGGGGAAAAATGAGAAAATACTAGAATTTTTGTAGAACGCTGCCTTCAATATGCTACTTTTAACGTGTACAGTGCAGGAATTGTAATGAGATTCACCAGGCGGATGTAAAGAGAATCCAGGTCAGCTGGAAAACGTTAATACAGTTTATTGGCCTTGTTGCTGAGCTGAGCATTCTTTTTCTACAGTGTGAAGTTCCACTGGGTTGTGAGCACTGGGTATTCAAAGCCTTCAGGCAAGGAGGCACATGCTTGTTAAATTTCAACCATAACAGAGCGCTTCTCAAAATGCATCTGAGATTTATGGCAGAAATGTCATCCAGAATAAATACACCCAGAACCATTCACACCAGTGAACCTCCGCCTGGGCCCAACCGTTCAAGAACTGGGTTGCGTAATTCCCTCTGAACTTAAGACACAGGACTGCAGGCCGGCAAGCAGGAGATGTGTAAAAAAAATATTTCTGACAGGTTTCTGCACTTTCTTCATTTAGTGTTCTTAAATACGTAATAATAAAAATAAGAATAAAAAACCCCTGACAAATACAGAGGATTGGTTTCATGGCTTTAGTTGAGGCTTAAATAAATGAAGCAGATGAAGTGTGACACGCCACAGTTTGCTTTCTCCCTCACACAGCGAGCTTCCCTTTTGTGCAGAGTGCATTAGTACGGCGACTCGCACTGTCACAGTGGGAGCAATGCCAAAATGAGCTTTAACCTTTCTGTGAAATCCCTCCGAGTTAATGCAGAAGTGTGCTGAATCTCATTACACAAATCACCGAGCAGGATTCGGGGTTTAGGAAAACAAAATTCTGGGGGGAAAAACAAACACGTGTGTGTGTGTGTGTGTGTGTGTGTGTGTGTGTGTGTGTGTGTGTGTGTGTGTGTGAGAAAACAAAACAAGCTCCATATTACTTATATTACAGCTATCTGAAACACAACTGACAAAAGGATATGCAACTCAAGGCAGACACATATTGCATCTCTAAATAATATCCATTTATAATAGATATAGATATAGATATAATAGAATTGGAGTTTGAAGAAAGGGACACAGAGATTCCATTTTTAATGAATATGATTTAAAAGATGCATTGAGTGTCCGCCTTGAGTGAGCTGTCAGATATCCTCACTGACTGCAGTAAGCCATGCACAAAATTCTCCCTAGAAACCTCTGTGAGCCACAAAATAAACTCACTCACACTTGGCCAGTTTGATAAGACTCCATCCCAGAAAAAATAATGATCTGTTAAACTGCAAAATGTCTCAGTAAAACTCTCCCTTACTTGCCATTTAAAGGCGTATGTTGAAATACAAGTGATGGCTGGATTTCATTGCAATATTTCTTAATGGAGGTGAACTCTCATCATCAGGAGGTATCTTTCTTTCTCCAGCAGAGTAGCTTTTCATTTAAACAGGAATGAAACCACCAAGTGTTTACTTGTGCATGTCCCATTTGCAAACTGTTCACTTATTTTAGAAATTGGTACTGTACGTTTATGTTTACAGCATTTAGCAGACGCTCTTTTCAAGAGCAACGCACATCAGTGTGTACTCAAATAACTTTTTATATGCTAAATTAAGAAACTTGAAATGAACAACTTCACTTACTCAGTAAAAGGGACAGAACGGGTTTCTAAACTTTAGTAAGTAAACTCAGTGTGTTACAGTTTGCATAATATTTTGTTCCCATTTAAATGAATCCTATTTCTTTATTTTTGGTATTTTAAATAATACACCACACTCTTTTTATCCATAAATTCGTAAATAAAGGAGCTAAGCAGGAGCTGAACTGTGATGTGCTCTCCTGCTGGCTTCCATATGTTTATTTTCAAAAACTCTTTCAAGTCTAGCTGAGCCTCTGTGATCAAAGCTGGCGCTGACCACGTTCGGCAGAGAAGCCCACTCCTCCAGGGTGTGTGATGTTCTCTCAGGACATGATCCACCTGAGCTGAGAGCAAAAGAGAACAAAAACAACTAGCGAGACCCGTGGTGTGTATTTTCCAGTTTCAGTTCACCACACTCCATCCATACAATACACTTTCTTCCGATTAATGATCTCCTCATTATTGTATTCACTCTTTTTAAAGTCAAGAAAATGGAAACTAAGCTTATTCTCCCCGCAGATGCAGTTCATAGATATGTATCCACAATCACTTATAAGTTGTTAGTAAAATATAATGGTTTAAGTGTGGTTAGGACAGCTATGCAGAGGGGAGAGAGAAAAAGAGAGTGAGAGAGAGAGAAGGAGGTAAAGAGAGACAAAGAGACAAAGAGTATAAACCAAAGAAAGAGCCATCAAAAGAAAGTAACAGTGAAAGACAGATATGACGGGGTGGATAAAATGACAGAAAGAAAAGGAATGACAGAGAGAGAGAGAGAGAGAGAGAGAGAGAGAGAGAGAGAGAGAGAGAGAGAAATAGAGAGAGAGAAATAGAGAGACCAACAAAATCACAGCGAGAGAAGGAATAAGAGACAGGTGGAGTGAGAGAGAGAGAGAGACTGAGAGATAGGGGAGTAGAGAGAGAGAGAGAGAGAGAGAGAGAGAGAGAGAGCAACAAATTCACAGCGAGAGAAGGAATAAGAGACGGGTAGAGTTAGAGAGAGAGAAAGAGAGAGAGGGGGTGTGAACAGAATGGATGTGTCTCTTAAGGGGGGGAGGATGAAAGGCATTCAAGATTCTGATGACTGTGTCTCTGCTGCTACTGATAAGCAAACATCAGCAAGAGGCCAACCAGAGAGACCCTCATCCACACAATACCCCTTGACTCCTCCCACACACGCACACACACACACACACACACACACACACACAAATGGACAAACACACACAGAAACATACAGATGCACTTGCACATCTTTCTTGCTTACATCTTGACTTAACAATCATCCACCTCCCACAGAGGAGAGCAAAACAAGCGCACTCGCTCTTCAGCAACTGTTCTGCTTTGCTGTGTAAAAGCTCTTACATCCCAGAAGAGCCTACCTACAATCCAACGCCACCCGCAAAATCCCTTCTGGTGAAAAGAGTCAATATTAATTTGAATAGACAGTACACATCAATAGACAGTACATAAAAAGGTTCATTACATATTTAAAGTCTATAATTGAAGGGTTTTCTGAGTTTCTGATATGAGTTTGAGCAAAAAAAGGAAAAAAAAACAGACTGCATGACAGAATTCTGATATGGCTCTAATTGGGCTGCTGAAGCAGTTCAGTAATTAACCCCCTTTAACCTCAATGGTGTAAAGGTCAGTTCACACCTCGGAACCTCACTCTCATCACTACATAACTAAAAGTAGAGTTATACTTTAGTACCTGTAAATAGACACGTTTTCAATGAGATCGCTGGTATCTGTGTCTGTAATGATGATGCCTTTCGGAGAGACAGTGAGGGTCACCTTCCGGAACTTCTTTGCACCGGCGCGGGCCTGTCAAAGTCAGAAATGCAAACATAATCAAAGAAAACAAACCATAGAAGCTCATAATTAATAATATTGCCGCAATGATACATCAATATGTAACATTTTCACTAATAGAACACATACAATGTACACCATAATTGTAAAATGAACCTTGCCATGTTTTGATAAGAATATTATTGTTACAGCATGTAATGATATGACTGTCTTGTCCAATGAAGGAACTGCATATAAATCTGCTGGTAAAATAATCCTCTAATTAAAGGCAAAAAACCAAGGCTGTGGTGCTATGATATGAACATTTTGTGCTCAACAGCAAAAGCTAAAGCTAAAAATTCTGATTACTGATGTCAGGCTATGCTATTTAATATGGTCAAAGAATAAATAGTCAACAATAATTTCAGTTCAACTTAAGGACTAATAGAATATCAGCAATGTCAGTAATGAGTTTTTCTGGTTTCTTTTATAGCTCTTCCTAATTTTTCATTGCATTTTGATCACCATACAAGGTCAGGCATGGACCAATATGTTTTTTTACTATATGATGTTTTGTGTTCAGATGTTCAGTCTATACTGCACTAACAAAAGCAAATAGACAGTGATGGGTACCCTAATAGTCTCTGCCTTCATAGGCGTCCATGCACGAAACTATTGTATTTTCAAAAGGCTCTTTGTTACAATATAACATGAGTCATTAATTACTGGCACTTTATTTCTCAATATAGTTTGACATTATGGGCCAACTAGGGGTTACTACGGGACACAGAAGACAGAAGAAGAGAGAGAGTGAGAGAGAGTGAGAGAGAAGAGAGAGAGAGAGAGAGAGAGAGAGAAAGAGAGAGAGAGAGAGAGAGGAAGAGCAAAACGTGGAGGCAAAACATGGAGGGTCTCTGAATGCTGTGAGAGTCTAGTCAATGTGTTCAGAGAAAAAAAGCTCAGAGACATGAGAAGTGGAACTACTGCCTAATCTCCAGCTCTCAGAATCTGTCGGCAAGAGTTTTTTTAGGAGAAACTTTCCCTGTCACACACATTCCGCTGTGCCACAAAGAGAAAACAAATCTGCTGCTGTCGCACATTCTACTGCTGTATGGACTCGCTCCGAGAGTGAGCTTTGTGTTTAATAATGGAGTAAACTTGACTTCAGAAACAACAAGTTTCCCTCTTTATCCAGTTCCAGCTTGAATAGAGAAACAACTGATGGCATCTTTTTCTTTCGTTTGTTTGGTTTTTGCAGATCAATGCACTGGTAATCCTACAGCCAGGCTGTGTTCTCTAAAGAATACTGGCTCACTATGCAAGAAACTGGAGCTCTAGTAGTGAGAGTAGACATGTGCAACTAAATGCACGTGTCCCTGTATGTGTGTGTGTGTGTGTGTGTGAGTGTGTGTGAGAGTGAGTGGCTGTTGACACCTTCTACTTGAACAGCCCAAAGACGTTTATGGTACCTTAATGAACCATCAGGAAAACTGACACTGACAGGAAAAAAATGCATATGTCCTCTGGATCTCCTAATATCAAGGTTGGTAAGAGCATAGATAGAAAGATTTAAAGACCATCTCTGCGCTTTCTGCTCTTAATATCAGCTACGTTGAATAAAACAGACTGACTGGATGCTGAATGAGGAAAATGAGAGCTGTGGTGGCAAATATTGTGGTGTCAGTGTACTAATATTAAAAAAGCAGAACACTTATTTGTTTGTATGAAGTTACTTTAAACTCTTATTAATCTACTGTACAATGTGTTTAGCTGGTTGAATATATTAACATCATATTATACTAACGCAAGCTTGTTTATGGGTCTGAAACCAAGACCAGACTCACCACTAGGTAATGAGGTAATGTTGTCTAGTTCCCCTTTGTGCCACCAAAACAGCTTTGACCCTGGCATGGACTCCAAAAGACCTCTGAACCGGCACAAAAATGTCAGCAGCACATCCTTTTGCCAGGTGGGGCCTCCATGGACTATTGTCCAGCATATGTCCCAAATGTTTGATCAGACTGAGATCTGGGAATTTCAGGTCAAGTCAACACCAGGAACTTTTTCTCATGTTCCTCAAACTATTCCTGAACAATTCTAACAATTCACTGCCATTACAAACATAACTGCTAGGACCCAAAGCTTCTCAGCACAAAATGGGCCAAACTCATATTGCCTTCATGGCTTGACTCCTTCATATCTGGCCTTCTTTCTCAGGAAAGGGACTCAAAAGCACCCAGCTGTCCTCATCTTGTTAAAAAATACATATACAATCCCCAAAATGAACTGTTCCTAGGACATGAAACTATACACACATTATACGTGGATTTCAGGGGGAAATCTAAGGCCAATATTGCTCCGCTAGGTTTGTATGCTAGCACTAAGTCAGTAATGTACATTGAAATGTGTTTCAAAAGGTCTTATGACCCACTGTGCCCTGTGATTATGGTAGCTGACCGTAGTGACAATCCTTCGGATGGCTGCAGCTGCCATGTCTTCTCCTTTAGGCTGGCCCACCAGTGTCATGCCCAGGTACTTCACATTAAACACCATCCCTTCCAGAAGGGTCTCTTTAGTGTCTGTCCAGTTCTCTGGAAGCTCTGAAAAAAAAGAAATAACAGCAGATGTTCTTTTAAGATGCAGGCGATCAATAAACAGCCACTTCGGTTTGTAGAGGTCTTCAAAAACTAAATAAATCAGAGTTCTTTTTCAAAGAAAACAGGTCACAAAGCATAACATACAAATATTATGGTCCATTTAGGAGCAGCAAGCTACATTTAAATATATAAACAATCTCCATGCTTTCATGATGAATGCAGTGAATTTCTTAGCTTTTCCCTTTGGGGAAGCAGGGCTTACTCCCAAGTTCTGTGGAACTGTAAAATGTGTGCCACACAGCAAGCTTTAAATAGGCCTCCGTCCCATTTGGGCATAGGACAAAAGCCTTCAGGACAGCAGAGCTGGATCTGTTCCATACAATGGTGATAGCCTGATCTCTTGCTAAAGGAAATCCAGTGCACAAAACAAGGTCCATAAAGGCATGGTTGGATGAGTTTGGTGTGGAAGAACTTGACTGGCCCACACCACATCCAACACCTTTGGGATGGAATTTAGATTATGAGCCAGACCTTCTCACTCAACATTAGTGTCTGACCTCATAAATGCTCTACAGAATGAATGGACACAAATTCCCAAAGAAAATCTCGTAAAAAGCTGTTATAGCTGCAAAGGGGGGACCAACTCCACATTAAAGTCTATGGATTTAAATGCAATGTCGTTAAAGTCCCTGTTGGTATAATGGGCTGTTGTCCCAAAACTTTTGTCCATATAGTGTATATTGTGTATAGTGCGACTACACTGTTTTTTGCAGTGCTGCTGAAATCTAATTAGACTTCTGTAGAATCAAAGTAAATTATTTTGACAGTATTAAAATCTGTCATATCATACTTGAAAACATGTAACATTACCTCCCTGTAAAATAACTGATACTGTTATATATTTGGAAAGTGGTGCACTATCAAATTTGATCATTTCCTCCTTGCACAACTTCATAGGCACTCTTTATTATGATATTAGCCTCCAGCTACTTTCGCTGTACAGGCATTACTCTCTTGAATCCACATATTGCAGATGGCAGTCTTCTGCAATAGCCACAGTGTCTGCCAGTGAGAAAAGATACTTCATCCAACACGTTAGTACCGAGTGTGCTTCTCTGGTAGAGCTGTGTTCTTGGCCATCTGGTCCTCCCAGCCTGCACCAGCTGTTTGGAGCAGAAAAGACAGGCCTTGTATCGCATCATTTCTCTGTAGGTGTGAATTTTTCATCCACACCAAAACATGAAAGTCACCACTTTAAATGCCGACACACAGACCATGGCCTGTTCATTCTAAAAGTGCTGTGGTCCAAGAAGATAAAAAAGGGAAAATAGACAAATATCTGCAAGCAGTCATGCCACCCATGTAAACCACTTATATAGATACCCTCAACCCTAACTATGCACAAGCTGTGCTCGAATCCTGAAAGCAAATAGCTGATAAATGGCCAAGAAAACCCCAGCAAAGGCATGTCCACTAACTCAGGGGATGCTATCAGACCTTCTTCAGGCTTTGCAAATGAATTATTGAACAGATCAGATGCTCTAGGCCTTTACTCAGATCTCCCCTGCAAGAAAAAAATACAATCCGTTTCACTTCAGAAACGCTCTCTGAGGTTGTGACGATGGAGTGAGGCCAATGAAAGTATCAGACACAAATGACAGTAATCCAATTTGAGCAGGTTTATTACAGGACGTTGCTCCAGACAGCATTAAGGGTTTAGGATGAGGGCCAGCTTTTTTAAATACTGCATAATGTGATGTCTGTGTTGCTGCATGTGTGTGTGTGTGTACGGTAGAGTGATCTAATATGCTGAAGCATGAAATAAGATCACCTGGGGCGTAGAGACTGTAACCACATTTGCGTGTGTATTAAACAAACGCTACAGTGCTGAACTGATGCCGCTATAATATAGATTTGCAAGACCAAGTTCTTAACAAAAATGCTCTGATAAAAAAAAAATGAACCAGGTGTTTAAAAATTGGTGCAGTTTATGATGATTTAAATGCCTAACTTTGTGCTAAAGGCTTAAAGGGCTCAAAATGTACTCACTTTTTGGAAATAAAGTGAAAATTTGTCATACGTGAACACATCACAGCACACAGTGTGAACAGCATTTAACCCATTCACCAAGTGAAGCAGGGGGCAGCTACGAACACAGCGCCCGGGGAGCAGTGTGTGGGGACGGTACCTTGATCAGGGTACCTCAGAGGTGCCTAGCGGTCTTGGGAATCGAACCCGGACTTTCTGATCACAGGGCGAATGCCCTAATCACTAGGCTACCAACTGCCCCAAAGTAATTTGATAATGAATGTTTTTTTGATTTAACTTTCAAAATGTACCAGACACTTTACAATCCACAGGGTTCGTTTATGGAAACAAAGTTTCTAAAACAGGTTTTGTGAGATCACTATAGTTAACACCTTTATAGATTAGTCCTATTCAGCCTATGGCTATTTATAGCACACTCATTCACACTTGAGGAAGGTTTCATACTGCACTGCTTTTTAAATGAGGTGCAACACAGGGCAGCCAGAACACAGGTAACTACATTTACATTATTGATCAGATGCTTTTATCCAAAGCGACTTCCATTCCCTAACTACTGGGGACAGTCTCCCTGGAGCAACTTGGGGTTAAGGGTCTTGCTCAGGGTGGTGCTAAAGGTAGGATTCAAACCCATGACCTCTTGGTCCAGAGGCAAGTATGCTACCACTAGGCCACCACCACCCCTGGCACATATCATGTCAAGTCAAGTAGGTTTATTGTCATTTCAACCATTCACATAGTACACAGTAAAATGAAACAGCATGCCTCCGGGATTATGGTGCAACACAAGAACAGAAACAGAAACAACACAAGACAACAAGTACTGAAAAGTCATGAAAAAAATTAAGTCACATAAGAAAATCAGAAATGGAACTAAAACCAGAAATAATAACGTACTAGAAAATGTAGGATGTAGCTCCTTTAAAATGTAACAGTGACAAGTGGTTAATTTTCTCATAACTTGCACTCCTCTCTCAGCCCCCTACCACCACTGATAACTAGGACTGTGAAAGCCTGCAGCTAGGTGACACTGGTCGAGTGATACAGAGACCAGCAGCTGCTGCATGTACAGTACATGCTGAATGGCCTCATTTGCACACAAAAAACCAACAGCAATAGTCCAGTGTGTTCCAGCACAGACCCTTAATGATGCTTTGCTCATGCTAAGAAATGTAATCAAAATATACACTAAAATTCACACACGCACATGAGGTCGTTGCCTTTAGCAAGCAATAAATACATTCTAAAACTGCCCAAGGCTGAATTTGCATTGCCAAGGAACTCAATATGGTTGAGTGCGCACCAACGTAGTTTGGATTGCAAAATCTCAAATAAAAAAAGAACCTGTTTCCAACGCAAATAAAACACAAAAGCTGTTTATAGCTTTATACAGCTATATCTATAAAATAATAGTGTTAGAATAAACTGAAAGAGGGGCTTCTTATCCATCCCTTGGCTTTTAGTGCCTTAACAAGAATCTAGGACATTACCTTGACAGAAAATAGGACATGTGGAAACCATAATAGAGTGGAGAAGGGAGGGCAGGGGGCGGAGTGAAAGAACTGATTTAATTTAGCCTCAAATCTAGACTCAATCACGTTCAAGCCAAACAGCTTTACTAACTCAATGGATGTGGCCTCTTGGATGACTGTGAGGCTTTACACCTCTGATTGGGATCAAGTGTTAGCGACATCTGAGGCTGTTCCAGAAAGAGTGAGAGAATAAACAAAATCTTGAGGCAGACACTTTTGAGGATCTAAATATGAGAACTAATCGAATCAGCATGAAATTTACTTCTTAACTAAAGTGTAAAGAAAATGGCATAACAAATCAGTACATGACAATTATTGATGTTAACTTAATTGATTATGAAGAAGACTAGATCTCCCACTTCTCCAAAACTTCTACAAAAAAACAAATTATGTAAATTGAAGCTTTAAAGTGGCACATATTATAGTTAGTACAAACAAACAAAAAAACTCACTAAGATTAACCCTTTTTCTGCAGGCATCCTAGTGGCTATTTAAAAAAAACAAGCTCAGAGAGACCTCGGATAGTGACATAGACTCAGATAGTGAGACCTCAAAATCAGACGATTTTCTCAGCTAACCAGTTTGATTTACTTGCCATCATTCACTCCACCCTTTCTGTTCGGGACAACAGGACACAACCTATGAGAGGAAACCATGGAAGAGTCTGGGACCGTGCTCCGTTGCCTAGCAACAATTATAATTACATGAAAGAGTTGGGAGTCAGTGGGAGGGGGAGGGTCGTTTTAATATGTTGGTCAAATGGAAAACAAGTATTTAAATGTAAATATGCAGGGACATGATACAGGCACATATAGTGTCTTCCTGACAATAGACCACATGTAAAACATAATAACACAGCAGATTCCACTGACATGCATTCTGTTATTATGAGCTAATGGCCTTTGTGTGGGCTTACAGTATAGTTTCATTTCCATTTCTGCAAGTGCCTGAAATGGACAGTTCAGCATCCAAGCTACCTAAAGTACAGTCTCTATTTTTTTTTTTAAATAATGTTTTGCACTTTGCATTATACAAACCATTACCCAGCCACTAATGTTTAAAGCAGGAATTTCAAAATCATCTAAAAAAAACCAGTATTCTAAAATAGAGCGTCTATGTTTTATCTTTTCTCCAACACATCAGTTTTCTCATTTTCTGCTTGGCACCAGGGGTCCTGGAGAACCATGGCAGCTTAGATAAACACAACAGAAGCCTTCATCCCTGAAAAGCAGTCATAGCGGCTGAGCCACGGCTTCTGGGGGAGAACAGATTGGATTTCACCCTTTCTTATCCAAACTAAAGCGATCTTCGAGTCCTTCGCACTATCAGAGTTTCCATCTCCAAGTATTGTTTGAGTTAGGACTCACATATATAAAACTGTCTGCCAATTCATTTCAGAGACTGAAATGAACACAGTTTCGTCTTGAGGTTGATTTATTACGCTCAAGGTTAAGACGGCAGATCAAGCTGGAATTTATTTTAAAAATAATCCCTCATTCATTTGGAATTCCAATTACTCCTTTCACTTTTTAGCCCACTCATATCTGCGTGAGGCCCATAATTATAATGAAGGTTATCAGCCATAAGCATGACTGCGCAAATGAAATTAATGAACAGAGAAAAAAAGAGACTTATCTCATGACTGGGAGAAAGACAACATCTCTTGCCTCAGGGCTGTAGAAGGAATTTCCTCGAAAACCTGAATGAATTAATGACATTCTGCTTGATTTATCAACCAAGCGTATCTAATGCGTGCTGAGCATCTTCACTGATGAGATTGACACAACATACAGAAAGTTCTTCAACAACTTTTCTGATTCTGTATATACATAATACAGAGGGTCCTCGAGTTACGACACAGATCTGTTCCTTCGACAGCGACAGTGATGGAACCTGAATTAGGGTGTGTCCGAAATCGCGTACTAACGTCAGTGCACTGAGATTTAGTGCGTAGTGCGCACTGCTGTGGGTCAGTGCTGTCCTTAACGGAACACTAACGTTTTGCACTTAGCAGAAGTGACGGACAAACATTTGCTCGCAATTCTCCAGCCGCTAAAATATCTGCCGGTTTTACCGCAGTGTACATCAGTAAAATAATTTTATTAACGTTAATTTTATTAGCCTGATTGGGCTTGTATTTCACTGTTTGCTGCCCTTATCCAACTCGAAAACACGTTGAAAGTCCCGTCCCCTCCGCTACTTGCTCAAAATGGCGCCCGTTTAGTGCATTGTGTCCATCGTTCTGCACTGCGTTTTCTGGCCGATTTCAGTGCAGCATCCGGGTTCTTTCAGAGTTTTAGCTTGGTTTTCAGTGTGAGCGCACTACGCACTAAAATCGCGTGATTTTAGTGCCTTTGCTATCACAATTGTAACAAATGACAAAACATGAGTGTAAAAACACTTTTAACAGTCCAAAATGGCGTAGGTTAGCATACTAGGGACACCAACTGCCTCACTTATACGTCGCATTACTGCATATTCTGTGTATTTTGCGTATACTGCGCATTCTTCTGTCGTGCGCAACAAAAGTAGTTTTGAGAGAGAGCACTGTAAACTGTCTTAGCCCGAGAACCATCTGCATCTATGAATCGTCTTTGACACCCAGCGTATAAGCAGCCCACCATTAAAGCAGCGCTACCAACAATGAATATATTCACAGGCTTTACATTGTCTCGGTTTGAGTTGTGATTGACAAAAAAAAATGAATCAAACAGTGCAACCAATGGGTGCAAATGTGAAAGGACTAGTGCGGGCAATAACAAATAGGCTTCTTCTGCAAAGATTTATTGGAAACTGTTTCAGCCGAGAGCATAATCACCATAAAATTAAGCCATATGCCTCCATAACAAAATAGCTTATCATCATGGCTTCATGACTTCCAAGGGAATCAGGCTGCTAGATGCCTGCTGGATGGAATCATCAATAGCATATGCTGGATTACCATGCAAGCATGAAATCCTGGGTCAACATTAGGTCAAATATTCCCAAATCATTAGAATAGTAAACACTGTCATTAAATCCTTCTCTGTCTTTATTGTGCAAAATGGAACATAGGAATTATGTTTGTGGGTGTATTTAAAGTTGAATGCTTCTTCAGTATTAAAAGATTATTCAGTAATCTTAATTTTGAAACAACAGTATTATTAGTATTATTACTTTAGTTAGGTATACTCTAAATACTGCTGAGTTATTTGTTTTCACATCGCATACGTTCAAGTCAAGGTTTTTTTGTCATTTCATCCATTTATACAGAACACAGTGAAATAACAACATTCCTCCAGGATCATTGTGCAACACAAGAACAAAAACAGAAGAACACAAGAATAGATAAGTATAAAGAGGACATAAATACTCAGAATAGAAAGAGAGCAAGGGAGAGAGTGCAAGAAAAACACAAGAACAACAAACCAACAGGACAAAAGCAGCTACAGTCTGAAAGCATATGACGGATACTGTATTGTAGCAGCAGTCATTAAGAACCGAAAATGATCTCTTCTGCTTCCTGGGCTCTGACCAGAGTGATTCACATCTATTATACCATTTGGAAGTTAAAATATTCATTTAAAAATGTATTATAATTCTATACTTTATTTCTTTATTTATTAAACCAATTAAGTACCCACTGACTAAATATCTAGTCTCTTGTGTGTCTTTATCTAGTTTTTATCATACTGTCATGACATTTCTATTTTAATATGTATCTTATTCTACAGTTGCTGACAACTTGCCTTACTCTAGGTGTTCCCTTTAGAACATGTTGAATAAGGATACTGAGAATGTTGATCATATTTAGGTTTGTACTGTTAAAACCCTCTAGTGGATTGTGATTAATCATACTGATGCACTAGAACAGAATCGTTTATGAAGGGAATTTACTCCTTACTTTGTCCTAATAAATTGACTAAATATGATTTTAGGACAGAAAGACAGCTTATCACCCATCAGAGTCTGACTATCCAGCAGAGTGGCCGCTTTAGTTTAGAGATGTTACTGCTGTACAGAGAGCCTGGAAACCAGGACAGAAAATTAAACCAGCTCACCTACAGTGAACTCTCTGGGTAATTGTAATGCAGGGGTTTGATGTATTGCACACTATTGAGTTTGTCACCATGGGAAATGGCCCACCAATATAGCCGTGGTAAACCGCTGTGCACCATTTACCACTCAAAGAATGATTTTATGTTGTTCTCCACCACTCACAGCGAACCAGCTTTCAGCTGTTGAGTACAATCCATATTGAGTGCAAATCAGACTGGGATCAAATTTGACAATGGATCCTTCACAATGGGGCTGATCGCCTTAGCAGAGGAGCAAATAGCTGTAGCCTCAGGTAATAAACTTTAAGGACGGGGAATTCTCAAATGGTTTTTAATATAACCTTTATCTATCCCACCTGTAGCATGTGATTGACTACTATTTTCTGTGTTTACTATGTTGAAAGGCATGAACTGTTGTCCAGTAAACAGCCATATGCTTCCCTGGTGGTCCAGTGGTTAGGATTCGTCCCACTCCGGCTTGGCCCGGGTTCAATTCCCAGTCAGGGAATTAATGTTTGGGGCAGCTGATGGCATTGTCATCAGTTTGCCCTGAGATCAGAAGGTCATGGGTTTGAATCCCAGGACTGCTAGTGACACTACTGAGGTACCCTTGAACAAGGTACCGTGCCTTGTCCAAGGGTGAATGGGTTAAATGCAGAGAATGCATTTCACACTGTTCACGCGTGACTATAACCGTTCTTCTATAACTGCCACTGTTCTTCAGGTGCAGTAGATTATATTAGACAGAAGAACAAAAAAAAAAAGAAGAACATTTAATGAACAAGACATGGCTTTTAGTATAAAGTCACATTCCATTCTATTCATTCTCATGTTCTGTCTATTGATCATACAGTTGTGCCCAGTTGTACACTTATTCCTACAGTTGTTTCCTAAGCAGCCAGTACTGACACTAAGGCTGCTTGTGACACTGTACATCGCTATTAGCTACATAAAAAAAGTCATAAAATGAGTAGGTTGGTAGACTGATCTTTTCTTGATTTGCATGAAGACTGATGTAAGCATGCAGGTGGAAGTGAACACAGACTGTAAACAAAGTTTTACATTAAAAAGATCGGTGTAATGTTGGTTTACTATTAGAAGTTCAATAGTACAAGTTCACATTGTGTAAATTGAGCCATATTTACTGACGTTTGTGAAATTTTGATCCTGAGCTTAAGTAATTTACAGCCACAGCATCTCTGTCTTCCAAAACTGCTCATCCACTAAAAACCCATTGGTACAAATTTATCTAAACCACAGAAGTCTGTAATATTTTATATGTTTAGTAAAAGCTAAAAGTACTGCCTCATTTAATTGACCAGAGACAATGCGGATGATTTTTGCGGAAGTTTTTCAATGCGGAAGTCTTTCACATCTCAGCATCACATGATCAACACATGATGAACATCACTCTGACTCGTGAGCATCCACATATTTTCTTGCTCTTTAGCTACCCAGGCTCCATGGATATCTGTTATCTGCCACAATCTCAAGTTTGCGGCAGGGGCTCAGCTGGTGTGTGTAGCATTAGAGACCTCCCATGGGGATTCAGCTTGAATGTTGCTGTGGCTGATTGGTGGGTTTGTGGGTGGCTCCACAGGTCCCCCGCACATTACACGCTCTCAGTAATGGCTCAGGTTAAAGGTCTAAGCTGGGAAAACACTGCCATGGGAGAGTGGGAGGACTCTAACGGCCGCTGAAAGCTTAGCACAGCAGTCCTTACACACCCCATGCACCTTCAACTCAGTGGCTCCACTGCAGGATGCAGTCAAGCTCAAAGAGCCTCATGTAATGCTAAAGCAAATCCTCGAACCGGCTCTGCATGCTATCCTGTTAAAGTTTCAACGGCTCATTTCCTTTGTAAAGTGCTGTTTCACTATTTGTGTGGAGGTGACACTTTGTGATGTACAGTGGCCTCTAGAAACATTTAAAATAGGTAGGCTTAGTCTGAGAATAAAGCAACACTTAAATCACATATGTTAATATTATTGGCACCACAATAAATCTGAGTTACTCATTTTCTTCAAGCACTTAATCCACACTAGAGTGGCAGGTACCCGGAGCATATCCTGGGGTCAATGGGTGCGAGGCAGTAACTCACTTTCGGTGGGGCGGCAGCCCACCGCAGTGCACACACCATTCTCTGACACACTCACACCTTCGGTCAATTTAGAAACCAGATTAGAAATCATATTTGTGCCAAAATGTTCAAACAAAACTTCCCTAAAATCAAATAAAATGAATTCAATATTCATTCTCGTCTGTGAGACTTTCGATTTCACTGCTGGCTTTTCAGTTTCGCTGCTGGCTTTTCAGTCACTCCGTCCCGTTTTACGTTTTCGCTGCTTGAGGATTCGTTTGCAGTTCTGGCACAGATCTCTCGTGTGGACGGGGCTTTGACTCATTTTGTTTGAAAAGCCAGCAGCGGAACTGAAAAACTAGCAGCGAAATCGTCTCACAGGAGAGAATGAATATTGAATGAAATTTGTTTGATTTTAGGGAAGTTTTGTTTGAACATTTTGGCACAAATCTGATTCCATAGAAACCCCAATTTCAAATCTGAATTAAGGAAATGTAAATGTGAAGTATGTTCCCACTCATATGTAGCTAACTTTGAGCAAAGATCAATGATTTGCTGTTTCACTGCGGTATAAAAAGGAGATGACACTCGGCCATAATCCCTTAGTCCTCCATCATCATGGAAAAGATTCAAGAGTATTCCACTGACTTGCAGAAATCAGGGAAAGAAGACACGAAGAAGTTTAAAATTCAAAGTTATCATGAACTAGTCAATAAGAGAAGGGTGAGAAGGAATGAGAGGGATGAGAAAAAAAAATCTAAAGACCACAATTTCAGGCATACAGAGTTTAATGATATCTTGGGGCAACCAGAAATCTCAGGCCCAGAGTTAGCTGCATTCCTGACATGCACAAAGATCAAAGATCAGCAGGCATTACTTGTCATTGTTTGGGAGTCTAATGAGCTATTGTACAACTTATGGTTCAATTGAATAATTCAAATAGTTTTTGTTTGCTGTTTTCAGTAAAAAATGAATTTCTGAGGCTTTGCAGCACATTCTTTTTGTCTTTAAAAATGCTAATTGGTTAAATTCCTTTTACCCGAAGCCTGAGTTTGTGCTTAATCAGTACATATAAGTCATATATCACTTGACAACAATTATGAGCTTCAGATGAAAATATAAAGACACACCAGACCAACCATTAAGCTAAACATTATTTGCATCATTCACAATTTCTTCTGTTTTATTTAATGTAATATTTTTTATACCATCTGAATGTAAAAAAATGACCAAATCAAAATCTGGCTAAGCTAAAATACATTAAAATCAGGGACTCAGTGACAGTGTATACAAGGGAAAGAATACATCTCTCCATCCTAACCTGTAGAACCTGAGTAGGATGCCACACTGATATCTCCTGCTGTAGAATAAAGGAGCTGTGTGACTTTAAAGTAGCATTTAGTGATTACGGAGCATGTGTGCAGTATGTGTTTATTAATAAAAGGCCCGCCTACTAATCATTAAAGACCTATCAAGCATAAGAGAACAAAGAAATCATAGAGGAACAAAAGCACTTCCAAGAAAACATCTTCCTCAGAGGCTGCTTTGGATCTAAATGCTTTCAGAGAAAAAAAAAAAAAAACTGCCAAAGCATCTCACACATGACAGCTGGCTTGATATGCCCCAGTTTATGAGAATCATAAACATGCAGTATTCATGAATTATTCAGACAATTCAGCATTCATGCATTTATATAATTTGTGATAAAATATGAATGTGGTTATTTTGCACACTCACAAACAGCCTCATTATGAGAGAGGCAGGGCATGTCAGTCATGAGCCAAATATTTTCTCTTTCCCCCAATTTTCTGCTATTTTTCCCCCGTTCAGCACACAGCCATGGATGGCAGAACCAAACAATTTGAGCCCCACTATTTATAGAGTATGATAAAAGTTGTTCTTGATAAAAATAGAGTGGTGGGTAGTTTAAAAACAACCCGATCTCACGACTTTTCATGCAGCCATCACAAAATACAATGTAATCAAAATACGTGCTGCAATCACGCTTTAGGGCTTTTTTCCGTGTTAGGACAACGCTTCACTACCCTGCATTTTAATACACAGTGCATAACACCGCCAGTGTCTGCAGTACGTGGTGACTGTTAGGGTTAGGGTTAAGGTTAGGGTTAGGGACTTTCCCCGTCTAACAGCATTTCAACCTGTTTCAACTGCTTTACAAAAAAGATGGTCAACTCATCATTTCTCTCCTACTGTCCCTTAGTCACCGCTGATACTGACGATGTCATCCAGCGCACATTAAAATACACAGGGTAGTGAAGCGTTGTCCTAGCAAGAAAAAAAGCTCTAAAGCATGAGCGCAGCACGTATTTTGATTACACTGTATATCATGATGGCTGCACAAAAACCTGGGCTCTGTAAAAAAGAAAAATAAAATCGGAGAAAAGTTTAAAATAGAAAGATCTGCGCCTTCTCGTCTACGAAGGACAGCCGCTGCTTGAAATGAAGGAGTAAAAAGTGAAGGGGAAAAGATTGATGTAGCAATAGGGGCTCAGCTTCAAAGACAGGGGTCCTCATGGCGTAGAGCCCGAGGCAGGCAGAGGAATCGAGATGAGGAAGAAAAAAGGGGGGCAGGATAGTTGGCATCCTATTTTCCTGACAGCTGTCCAGGACATGAAGAGAGGAGGGGTTAGAAGTTAGTGATTTCTCCTCCCTTTGAACGAAGCAGCTCTGAAGTCTGAATTTTTCATTCAGAATTGCATAATTAACTTGAAACCACACAACTTTTTCTAAATGCTGTTAGATCTGACTGTTGGGGGTCACACATTGTGACAGAAAGTAGGCTTGAGAGAGAGAGAGAGAGAGAGAGAGAGAGAGAGAGAGAGAGACAGTTTTGACATTAGACAAATAGTCAGAATAATTAATAACTGGGGATTAAACACCCTGCAAAGAGTGCAGATAAATTATTTAAAGCGATACGAGGTAAAATCTAAAAACTCAATTTTCCTCCTATTTTGAATGCAGTTGATCATCCAAAAACGTTTGATGTCTGAAGTTTGCTCCTTTACCTTTACACTGGAGCTCTGAGACTAATGGAAGCTTATAGACATCCATCAGTTTGGCATCAGACCAAAATTAAATAATTGTTATTTACAGAACAGATACAATTGTATGGATACATCATTATGGCATATATATATATATATATATAGATTTCACAGACGTGTGATTGACTTGACTGACTTGAAGTTACATTGTGTTGTTTAATTGTTCCCTTTATTTTTTTGAGCAGTATATATTGCTCTTTATATATGTATATTGATATGTATATTGCTCTAATATTTGTCTTAAACATGAACAAACCTGCAGACTGAACTGAACCACATACATACAATCATGAACATCATTCATGACAATAACAAACAACAAAGACCACTAGCTCTGACCAGCTCTGAGCTCAGAGGAGAAGGTGAAAAAGGTCAAATCCTTAAATTATTCTACAGTGTTGACTGGCACAGCCTTCATGTGAGACACAGACCTGATCTGTCTTCACTCAGTTCTAAAACGATCAGATCTGTAATAAGGCAATAATGTTCTTTACTTTTAATGGAAGTTAATGGTAACTTAAATAATTTAGGTCATTTTGGACCATTTCTATTATTCTATTGATCACAAAAGGAGCACGTCTCCACGGTGTTCAAATTATGTTAAACTAATAAAAGAGAAAGTGAAAATAAAATCTAGAGATGCATGGTTAGAGATTTTGGCTAATCAACCACATTTAAGATAAGAGGACATTTGAGTAAATTCCATATATTGACCAAGCCAACACTTTAATCATCGGCACCAGGCAGGCTGAGGAAGATACAGCCATTCAGAAGCTAAAAACCTCTCAGAAAGGTCCTTTCTCTGTTCCCTGAGGCAGCTAAAGGTCATTTTCACAGTGGCAAGCATAATAAACTCACAAAGCACTTCTGTCTAACGCTGTCTTCTCTGCACAGAAATCAATGCAGTATCAGACGCTCAATTACAATAATTGCCCACATAACCACATTAGAAGAGTTCAATAAATTAAGAGGTTAATCAAATTACCTTTATGAGCAAATAAATCACTCGGAGAGCAGCAACCACTCAGGCACAGCTGGTCAAGAGTAATCAAAAGGTTATTAAATATTAAAGGTTGTTTTAAGTTACTATACACATTAAAAACAATGTGAAGAAATTTGAATGCTTGTGTTTCAGTATTTATTAATACAGAGCATGACTGCTACAAATGACCTGCTGTTATTTAATGTAGAATGCCAGCATGTTACCATCCCCAGCAAGCTGTCCCAGGACCAATTTCAGGACCACTGTCCTCAATTTGTGGTGTCTGCTCCTTATGTAGCTCTGCAAGGGGGATAACTGTGTGTGTGTGTGTGTGTGTGTGTGTGTGTGTGTGTGTGTGTGTGTGTGTGTGTGTGTGTGTGTGTGTGTGTGGTAGATGTGTTCATCCTCTTGTCATTGTCGTCACTCCCCATGATCCTACTCTTTTCTATTATTCACTACCTGCAGGGGATAAGCTGCAGGGAGCCCCCATACTGGAGGAATAAAAAAATAAAAACACACTCAACCAAGGAGAAACAAAGGAGAACGAGAGAGAAAATCACAAAAATGTTGTTATTAATGCTCTAGTGTTGTTATTAGGTGCTGACAATAATGTGTGCCAAAGAAGCTATAGTGAACTAAAATTGAGACAAAGAGAGAGAGAGAGTAAGACAAATAAAAGGAAGACAATAAGGGTGGGAGAGAGAGAGAGAGAGACAGAGACAGAGAGACAGGAACTGAGAGACAGAGAGAGGGAGAGACGCAGAGAGAGAGAGAGAGAGCGACGCAGAGAGAGAGAGAGAGAGCGACGCAGAGAGAGAGAGAGAGAGAGAGAGAGAGAGAGAGACAGAGATGCAGAGATGCAGAGAGAGAGACAGGAAGAGCACCTATGCACCCCTGCTATGTTACAGAAACATTTTCTCGTTTCAGTGGAATATTTTGCACAGAGCAGCTCTGAATTCTTCTGCCGCCAAGAGATAAAAATATTGTGACAAAAGGCAGCGAGGGAAGGGGGAGAATCTGTCAAAAATGTGTTTCAATCTTAGTTTCCATTGTCTTTGTTGTTGACAAAATAGTAGAGCATGCTGTCAGACACCGAGCCTGGTGCTACAATTCACGCAGCACAGCAACCACACAAACTCAGACACTAGTGGCTCCGGCCAAATGACCAGGATCTTTGAAGTGACAATAAGTGAAGTGAAGAACACTGCTTATCTTATTACAGTGGCACCTGTAAAGGGTGTGTGTGTGTGGGGGATCATATATTAGACTGAGTTCTTGAAATTGATATGTTGGGAGCATATCTACTTCAACAACTCACAGCACAAGGGGCTGAGCTATTTTAATATGTTCTGGGTCAAAATCTCAGGTTCAAAACAGGCTACTTTACTGTGTATTTAAGAATTGAATGATATTTGTAAATACTATCTGTTCTCATTGGCTGCTCTGCCCTTCACATGCTCCCTGTATGTGTTGCTGTATCACTCCTCAAGAAGCGAGCTGAGTGCCCGTGACTCGCAGCCGTGATTATTGTGATTACTGTCAACTCAGCTGCTGCATCCGTGACAGCCCTGCACAACAGCATGACTACCTTTGATTCTAACTAACCAAACATCTCCCTTTCTCCATTTTTCCTCTGTCTGTCTTGCCATCTTTCCCTGTCACTCTCTCTGTCTACCCATCCTATCTCACTCTCTCCTTCTTTCTTTTGTTCTTTCTTTCTTTCTCTCTTTTCTTTTCTCTCTACTTCTCTCTCCTCTCCCAGGGTTCTTTATTTTCACATTCTCTCTCTCTCTCTCTCTCTCTCTCTCTCTCTCTCTATCTCTCTCTCTCTCTCTC
>JBBPDC010000156.1:8877925-8890372 GCA_037974485.1 Hemigrammopetersius urotaenia | reverse complement strand
TGTGTGTGTGTGTGTGTGTGTGTGTGTGTGTGTGTGTGTGTGTGTGTGCGCGTGTGTGTGTGTGTGTGTGCGTGTGTGTGTGTGTGTGTGTGCGTGTGCTGATACCTGAGGTAGTGCACATCTGTGATCTCCTGCATACACAGCCAGCAGAACTGACATGCACACACTGTGCAGTTCATCCTGTTGCAGCTGCCATCATTGGTCTTCATGATATAGGCACCACAGCGTGGACACGCTTTAATCTCCTCTGCATCTGCAGCACACAGCAGCCAGATTCACTCAGACAAGCAAGGGCAAGAAGACACACCGCATGGAGTAAAGGCCTTTGCACATCTGGATTTTTACTACACTCTCAAAATGAATGTGTCATTTATGTAAGCATCTGCTCTCATCTCTGTACACATCAACACATTCTGTGTCAATTATGGGTGCTTTTAACACACATATTTGTAATATAGCTCCAAAAAGTGTAGATGCTATCCCATCGTTACATCACAAGACACCTGTCTTTCTTTACTTGTAGAAATTCTATACAATCCTGTAGGTAATAACGAGAGCAGGAAACAGTAAACTGCTTAGGAATACGTACCAATTGTACTAAATGGATGTCAACACATCATTATCTCTTATTCAAATGCTGAACCTGAAAAATCACACTTTTGTGCTTATTGTGATATTTATTGGCAACATGCAAGTAACTGTATCTGCACAGAATACTAGCTCAAGCATGCTTGGAGATAAGTATGATGCATGAGGCTGTTGAGAGACGTAACCAGAGTACTTTCTGTCGTACCTCCACCAGGCTCCTCGCTGAAAACGTAGAGCGTAGAGGCATCGTTGCCCCCCGAGGTGTGACGGGCACGCTGTCTCCTGGCCTGGTCACACGTTTGATCAGGGTGCCACAACTGACGGCAGTGGTAGCAGAACTCAGTGTCACAGCCCTCGCGGCCACAGCTCAGCTTAGGACACTCCGCGCAGCCATACGCTATCACTGCATAACTACACAAACAGTACACCTTTCACACACCTTTCACACACAGTACGCTGTTCACAATATCTAACCTCATGTCTAGTTCTTATAGTAGCTGTTTAAGCATCGTTTAGGTAAGTGTAATGATGATTAGAGAGATACAGACGTGTGCTAAAGGTGTTTTTATCCCAATATGTTAACTGAACACAAACTGTGCATCAAAAAGTGCAGAAATGAGGATAAAACTGTACAGAAATGTATTGTACTGTAAAAGACTTGCAAGCAATACTTGCTAGTGAAAATCTCAGCGACCAAAAACATTCTTAGATTACTTCCATCTTTGGCCAAAAGAATCCCATCATTTTTAAAAGATGAAACAATCCTCAGAATATCAAAATGTAATGCCTTAAAAGTTGTTAAGTGGCAATAAGAATCAGAAATAGTGAATTTAAACAGACACACCAGTTATTGCTGATGTGTTCAAGAAGTGCCAGCGGCTCATTGTAGCATTGCAGCATTGTCCTGCTCTCTAAAATTTTTTTTAAAGAAATATACATCATTATAAAATTATACAGTCACTAAAAATGTGAATAATATATGTTTTTGTTTTGGATTCCAGACCAGTATGTATCTGTATATCAGTTTCACTTTCAGTAAAGAATTTCCATTTTTGCACAACACTCAATTATAGAAGAAACCACGAATAAAAGTTTGAGCCTGTATTAACTTGATCTATGGTTTATTATGAATGGAAAATAAGCCTCTAAACTCAAAGCTTGTTTTGTTGTTTTTTGCTCAGATGTTTGTTTCAGCTTGATCATTCTTGATCAAGATGAATGAAGGAGGTAAGCAGAAGAGAGCAGGTGCAGGAGACATCTAATCCTCCATTGTTGACAGGAGGATCATCTCACCAGTCAGTCACAGCTTCCCAACATTAAACTGCTTCTGTTGCTGTGAGGAAACCCAACACTGGATTCTAGCATTATGCATAATGCATCAGAGAATAGCACACTCGTTCACACAGGCCTTGTGTCCATTTAGAGCATGCAGCCTGCAGAATGGTCTTTCATCTGCTGCACACTTTCCAAAAAAGAAAAGGTTTCACATCTCCTCTTTCCTTTTCCTCTGCTATATTACACCACTATAATATCAATATAATTAATTATGATGTTTTTAAAAACAGGTAATAATGTCCTGAATAATGAACAGAGCTGCAGATGATTCCAAACTGTGAAGGTTTTATAGTTATTATAGTAGAGTAATTTATATCCACAATATTTTATATCTGTTTTTACATGTAAGTGGAAAAAGCTTAATATTTTTGAAAACTAATTCAACTCTCACATATACATTAACATTCCATATATTAGAACTGTACACTTTTTAAAAATATGTTCTCCAAATGTTCTTTGGTTACTTAAGGATTATTATATAACGACCATTCACAGTTTTATGCAAAGTTTGGGCAATATTGCTGATTGAGTATGTTACCCCATGCTCTACATGTCATATACTTATATGAAATTCTATAGCAAATTACCATTTAACTATGCTTAGAACTATTGCAAATGTACTTTTATGAGTGCCATTATAGAGAAAGTTTATAAAGAGTCATTCCCAGCAGTGAAGCATTGAATGCCTCTGAAAGCTACATCACAGATTATTTCACCAAATGTTTATGATAGTTTAACGAAAAGCTTTGGACTGTAGAACCTTAGTAACTCATAGCAATATATTTAAAATAGTTTTTAGCAAGGTAAAATGGCTTTGTTTTTAATTTATGATGAAAAAGCGATTGCATATGGCTCTTTAAAGAACCTTTGTAAAATGGTCACATATTGCATCAAAGGATTCAGCTGTGGTTACAGACAAAACATCTGTCAAAATGTAAAATGTATTTTAAAAAGTGTATTAAAGTATGAATAAAATGATTCCAATCTTCTGAAAGAACGTTGTTTTATGTAATCTAATGAGTGGCGAACATTGTGTCTCGCTGGCCAAGCTGCACTGAATCAGGTGTCTGCGATGGTTAACCTGTAACATCCAAAGAGGCTCTGCCACGGTGATTTGTCAGTCATTAGCTGTGTTACTGTGTTAACCTGCAGTCGGGCGCGGGGCACCAGCGCGTGTCGGGATCAGCGGCTAAGAAGCGGCGCAGTTGGAACTCCTCAAAGCGCTCCAGCAGGGCGCCGTCATCCAGGATGGCACGGACGTCCGGAGGGGCCAGAGCCTCGGGGCACTGCGGGCAGGCGATGCCCACTCGGCTCTCTGAGATCTCAATGCGCAGATACTGGCGCAGACAATCAGCGCAGGCACGGTGAGGGCAGGAGGACAGGCGGGGGAAGTGATCGCGGGGCTGGCTCAGCAGGCACAGGGGACACTCCACCAGGTGTTCCAGCAGCTGCTCCTGGCTGGACGAAGACAGGGACAGGACCCCCGTGGAGCCGTTGCTGCCGCACTCTGCGGCTTGCTGCTCGCCCCCAGCCACTTCACCCTTCACCAGATCTCCTTCACCACCCTCTCCACCACCATCTCCCTCACCCAGGGTCGGATCCTAGAGAGAAAGAGGCATTAAAGTTCGTGTCAGTTAAAACTCAGTTTCCTTAAATATATAAACAAGGTTAATGCGGTAGACATTGTTTCAATACTATTTACTCCCCAGACATCAGTATTCAACTTTAGGTGCATTTTGAATTCACTACTTTTGTGATGCCTCTAAACCAGTGAGGTAAGCATATGTGTGGTTTTATTGCAATACATCAGAAAAGCAAGGTAATTCACACACACACTCACACCTGCAAATATATTTATATATATCAGCCTCAAAGCTGAAATAACAAAAACAGCCAGGTTACTTCCAATGGATATAGAAAGATTGGAAAATGGTCATGTAAAAATACATTCATGTTTTTTTAGTGAATAAAAGTGGATTTCACAAGAAAAAATACAATAACAATTAAAATAACAATATTTTAAAACAATTAAAATAACAATAAAATAACAATTTTCTACACATCTATTGTCCAATGCATTTATCCATTAGTATTGAAAGACTTTTTATATTAAAACAATTTTTATATAACTTCTTGTACTTTGTCTCAGTTAAGGAACAGACTAATGACATTTCACTGCTTTCTCAAAATTGCTGTATTATTGAATCATTAATGATATAAACAATGTCAGATCAGGCAGAAATGTGCAGTTATGAAGAAGGTTGTTCTCAGTAGTGGTGAACCAGACAACTGATGGGGTTGACTGCCTCTAAATGCTACCTCAAAATGCTTTCATGGTTTAACAAAAAGCTTTTTTTGCTATTTGTATCATTAAAAGTACATTCTGAGTGGAGAGGAACACACAGGGGGGTTCAAGGTAAAACAGAAGAGAAAAGCTTTTTAACAGAAGGTACTGGTTACTTGGATTATGTGTTGTAGACATTGGTTCCCGTCCTGTTGTAACCACTGTTCCCATTATCACCACTTCAAAGAATTTCAAGTCAGTAAGTTTCTCTCTAAAGCACCATTTCACATCAAACCATTTTGAAGGCCTTTGTTTGATGTTTGATGAGGAAAATGAATTGAAATCCTCTCTCAAACTAAAATCCTCACTAAAGTCCTTTGCTTCAGCCCAGAACTGCACAATGTAGGGTGTTATAGGGCATGTAATAATTTTCCCCCAGATAATCTGCTCCAATGACTCTGCTTCACACTTCACTTTTACCTCTTCAACAAAACAGACTCGCAAAACTGCTCTAAACTGAATGAGCAGCGGTATATACATTTGGCATGGTTTGGTTGGTTGGTTGAAAGAGTTCCAAATTTCTTGTGGAGTCCCACAAGGTTCACTTTTGGGAACTTTGCTTTTTATAAATTACCTCTCTGTACTGCTTTTTATGCTCTACCTGTCTTTCATAGTTATACTGACAATTCACAGTAGTACAAAGACAAAACTCAATCAACAGGCATACCAACCTGTGACACAAGAGAGGTGAAAGAAGCATCTGACCAATCAGATAGTCATAGTCATATGCTATATTCACACAATTATAATGAATATTGTGTCATACAACCACCATTTTAAAAAATACAGGGTAACCAGTCTTGCTGTCTCTGACTCTTCCCATAAAACTCTTCCATTGTTGTACACTTGTCATGTAAAGCCAAACAAGAACCACTTAGTAGATTTGTAAAAAAACAAAAAAAAAACCTGAAATAACAGTTCTTTAAAGAACCATTTTGCAGACTGGATTTTTTAAAATAATGAACAGGTCCTACAATTAAAAAAAAAACTTCTGTCTCTAAATAATGTAAAGGTTCTACAACACATTGAAACTATTCCTAGCATGTTACATCTAAGCCAAGAGCTTTTGAGAAACCTTTAGTAATAGGTATAATGCTTCCAGAAGGTCCCACTGTGATGGGAAACTGACACATGTACTCATTCGGGGTACAGATAGTTTTAGATTCAGATTATTAACCATATCAGGACATTTAGCACTACTTAATAGAAAACTGATCCGGGTCATTAGGTCTTTTAGGCTCATCTGAATATTAGGGTCAAGTGTGTAAGATCTGAAGTCACCAAGGGGGTAGATCACCTGAACCAGGAGCAAGCTCTCTTTTTTATGTTAAAAAAACTAGGAAAATTATCTCTCCTTATCTGAGAAAGACTTCTAACAACATACATCTGCTTCCTCACAGATCTGGCCTCCGTTTGATTGGAATTTTTCTTTTGTCTGAATTTGGAAATAAAGTGAAAGTGACCATTTGTCATACAGCAGTGTGTGGGGACGGTACCTTGCTCAGGGTACCTCAGAGGAGCCTAGCGGTCTTGGGAATCGAACCTGGACTTTCTGGTCACAGGGCGAATGCCCTAACCACTAGGTTACCAACTGCCCCACACATTTCTCAGTTTTTATTATTACTGTAATCTTGCTTTCCGGTGTCAACCAGAGAAGCAAGAATGACCTTTCTGGTCGCTTTTGCTTATAAAGAGTTTTTTCCCCTTGCTGCTGTCACCCTCAGCTTGCTCATTAGGCGTTTGGACCAAGTAGGTCGATAGAATGATGGGGAATGCCATCTCCCTCGTTAGCAAAACGATCAAAATGCATCTCCATCGTTAATCAGCCATGACATAGTGTGTGTTTGTTAGTAGTGTGGGAGCAAATGGATGCATTTGTTGCCCCTTCCCTCCAGGTAAAAAATACCAAGAGCTACTTGAATTTTTGTAAAGTTGTTCCGATGTAAAAAGCACTACACAAATACAGCTGCATTGAAATGAACTGGATTCTATGATGTGACTCCGTGAACAGAAAGGGAGTTATGAGTAAAGATATGTGTATGTGCACACTTGCTAGATGTCATGTTATAATAAAACCAAGGTCATAGATCAACTCTAAACCCTGAGTCTCTGCTTGTGTGCGTGTTCGTGTGGATGGGGTAAAACCACTCTGTTTCCTGGCAACAGTGAGAAGACACTTGCAATAATGCTAATTGAATAAAATATCAGAATGAGGGCAGAAGAGGTTGTCTTACCTAGCAACAGTGATAAATATGGTATGTCATCGGAGACCTTTCCAGCCTTTTTTATCTTCTTTTATTATATTGCCCTTTCATGTTATGTCCTACATGTTATGGCAAAAACAACTCATACAATGAAATCTTGAGAGAAATCGTATGAGAAGATTCAAAACAGGGGTTTGGTATAACACACAAGACCTGTTGCTTGTTAATGCCGTGTATCCCGCTGGTGGAATGACTTGCCGACAAGAGCAGCAGAATCCCCCTCTATCTTCAAAAACCTATTGAAGACTCATCTGTTCAGAGAGCAGCTTCTCGCATTACTCTTATATAAAGAGTCAGTACTCTCCTCTGGTCCTCACACTGTCCGGAAACTTGAATTTTCTCATATTTCCTCAAATACGTTTCCTCATATTGTTAGTTGCTTTGTATAAAAGCATCTGACAAACAAATGCAATCTGTATATAAAGAACTAAGAACATCCAATGAAACTACTTCTGAAGATCACTCTTATCCCATTCTTCTAATAAGCATATTACCACCAGAAGCACAAAAACTTCATGAAAAACAGGCCAGTAGAAATGTTCCAAATGTCTTGAATGAAAGGTCTTGGATACAATTTTATTCCAGTAACTTACACTGAAGTTACATTGAAACGACCTTCTCCTTCCCAGCTACTTTCCTGGAGATTTTGAACCAACAGTGAAAGCAAATTTTCTGGTCTTCAGAATGGCTAAGCACTGGCCCTATTGGTGAGAAATCATGAGTTCGATGTCCAAAAGAGCACAATTGGCTTTGTGCTCTCTTGTGGCCCTCCCTGTCCCCCTTTAGTGCAATAGCAGCCAACATGTAACAGAATAGACTGTTAGTGTTGCCTCTAAACATGCTGAACTGTACAATGACACTATATTAGCCTAGTTAAAAAAGACATGAAAGCCTGTGATAGCCTTTACTGTCCCAACACTGGTTGTGATCTGGGGAATCTTAACTAGCAGGTGGAAGTGGACGTAACTACATTCGGGTGAAAACTATTAGCCAAAGTAAATGAGACAAAGAAAACACACTGTTAGAATCAATTAAGGATTTTGGAAATGTTCCCTTTAACTCATTTTAATCTGCCGCCAGAGTAGTTGGCAAGCCTGCGCGACCACACTGGCCATAGAAAACTCATCAGAAAGGAACTGGACCTTTCTGTGTGCTGCTGTGTTCCATGCCTCCTGCATTGCTAATTACACAGTGATAGTTTCTGAGAATGTGTGTGTACACTGAGAATTAAATTCTCCATGGGTTTATTAATGATTTGTTTCATTGCAGCAATAGTAAAACACAAATGTACTGAAGTATTTCATAAAATAGTTTGTGACTGAATAAAAGTCCATATTGCCATATTGAAATAAATGTGAGAGAAATATTGGTAAGTCACATAATTAAAGATGCAGAGACAGCTTCTTTCGTTGCTGCATCATTAAAAGCTGAAACTGAGTGATTTTCTTACTTGTTCTGCATGCTCCTGCTCTTTGGGTGCTAGCGTGATGGCCACATCTTCTCGGTTTGGGGCAGCAGGTTTCTCACTCTTGGGATCCGATTTAGGCTTGCGGCTGAAGAAGCTTAGGAAGCTGAAGGGCTGGGACTGCTGCTTGGGCCTTTTCATCGTAGGAAGCGGGACAGTCCAGCCAGACCAGCATGAGCAAATCAGGTCCTATCTGTGCGTGAGTGAGCGTATGGGACCTTTACGGCTCGCAGGTGGGAAGCAATAGCGTAGGCATTTGTAGAAAGAGGAAAAGATGTCCACTAGAGGGTTCCCCACTTGAAGTCATCATCACTTTCTCGTCCTAAAACGATAACTCCTGTATGTTCTTTTTTCTTTCTGGATCTTCCTTTTTCTCTTCTGGATCTTCTTTTTTCTTTCTGGATTTAAAAAGAAACCACTCTGGAAGAAAGAATAATGTGAAAACATTATCTATGGAAGACAAACAACAAGTTTAGTTAATGTACTTTTAGTTTAATTATTGCACTACCTTCGACACAAAGAGCGATGAGGAGTATATCGTTATAACACAAGGGAACTACAGAACAACACCACATTCATGGAGATGTGATAAAATGTAGGGCTGAACTATAGGTGGGTGATATATATAAGACTTTATCACAATAATGGACATATTACCCACCTATAGTTCATAATTCAGACATTATGTCACGATGTGTACCTTGTTTATAATATTAGTACATACAGGGCGCTTAATAACTGAGTGTTTCAATATAAGAAGAGCACAACATCACATGTTACATGAGTCTAAAGCAACCAAGGAAGCTGCATACTACCGGTCTTGGAACAAAGCCTCATAAAAGTACCCCCGCAAACCAGCTGACATCACAAATTACATAGAGACAGCTTAAATCAGCAATGAATGGCTGGAGGAGAAGGTTGTGTGATTCTTAGTGTGTGTATAAGTCTTTAACAAAGACTTCACCCTTATCAGGACATTGTGGTTGCACGTACAGTATCATTTCTTTCAGTCAGATGCTGGAGTGCACTGAAGAGAAATGGGGAAATACTAGTGAACGTCACTATTGTTGTCCTGAAGAAAAGCTTGTATCTACAAAATGATAACTCCAAAGAAGAAGACAAAATAGTAACAGGTCATTTGTACCATTTGGGAAATTCTGAAGGCAAAATCGACATTTGGAACTTTCAAACAATGCAAAAAATGAAAAATGCAAGGTCTTGTTCCGACACTGACAGTATGTTACATATACAACCTATACATTCCATCTTTCAGTCTTTGCCTGCGTTCACACAAAGTCTCTGTAATAACATTCTTAAAGCCACTGCCTCATAATGACGAAGTCAGATAACAAGGCCTTGACAGTCGCTGTCTAATAACTGACCAATTTGTTTGAAAAAAAGCACATTTTATTTACCACACAAAACCCATTATGCCTTTACCAGTTTCACATGTTATTTATTCAGTGATTATTTATTTGGCAAATAATTCAGTGAACCAAAGAAAAGCACTACCGCCTTTAGAAAAGCTGGGATGACCACAGCACAGAGGACACAAAGGACAATCTAAACTCAATCAGTTCTGAACAGTTGTCCAAGTTGGAGGCAGAGCAGCGCAGAAAGAACACTGGGAGCGGAGGAGTCTGGGGCACATTTGATGTGGGCAGTGGGCAGCAAAGAACACCAGGAATCATCCATGTTGAAAACACTGCAGCTTAGCAGACTAGCTAGGGTCATGTTTACTCAAGCTGACCGGAACAATTCATTACAGAGAACACAGAACCTGGATCATTGCACCATGCAAAAATCCTCTGCATTCAGACACACTTATGAGAATCTGAATCAGGTTGCTGTTAGAACATGTCCAATTCCTATTCCATTCCTATTAATACCTTGTGTATATTTGGAAAATGCAAATACAGTCAAGGGCTCCACTGGACAGTGTGAATTCTTCTTTTCCTTTCCTTTGTTAACATCTTCCTCCAAAGAAAAGACACCTAGTGAGGGGCTGGAGCTAGAAATGGAGACAGAAGCTGCAGGCAGACATTGCATCATTTAGCTGCCTAATGGTAAGTCAGAGAGAGGCGTCCTGGGAATCCGTGGAAATCCTTGTGGGAGATAAAGTTTAAGTGCATCTTCAATATTTTACATGCTATTCTTCTGACCACATTGCTCGTAACATTCACTGTCGATTGTATAAGAGCTAAGCATGCAAATCAACAGGAAGGAAAACAGCTGAGTAAGGGCATAAGAGTTCAGATAAAAAGTGACTATATGTTCCTTATAGTTGATAAAAATCCCTCCTGGTGTGCTTGGACCCAAAACTGAACTCAGATCTAAGAATATACATGAATCTTCCTGCTGCACTTATATTCCTTGCATACATAAGATGTACTGTCTAAACGTTACACAAGACACACGTTTTAAAAAAGTTTAAACATTCCACTCACATCCTCTTGCTCTTGCCCATAGGTTTCAGACTCCTAGAGGTCTCTGCTCATCCGTCTTTCGTGGAAATCACAGAATGTGAAAACACCACATTAGACATTACGTGGGAACACTCAGACTAGTCATCACTCCCTATGCATCAGTGAGCCTTGGGCGCCCATGACCCTGTCACCAATTCATCACTTGTCCTTCCTTGGACATGTTTGGTAGGAACTAAGCACTGCAGACCAGGAACACCCCACAGGACCGGCTGTTTTGGAGGTGCTCTGACTCAGTAGTGTAGCTATCACAGCTATCATATTCATCTTTATTTAGCCGTCAGGGGTTTAATGCTATGGTTGTGTATCCGTGTATGTGTGATGTAACATGCCTTGTGCTGCAGTAGTGTGCAAAACAATTGGATTAAGTAAAATGGCCCTTCATAGTTCCGCATTAAGACACCACAGCACACAGTGTGAACCAGGTGAATTTCTTTCTCTGCATTTAACCCATTCACCAAGTGAAGCAGTGGGCTACAGGGAGCAGTGTGTGGGGAGGGTACCTTGCTCAAGGGTACCTCAGTGATAACACTAGCAGTTGGGGTTCGAACCCACAACCTTCTGATACAACTAGGCCACCAGCTGTGCCAAGTATGATCAAAGGTTGCATTTTACTGGAAAAAAATGTCCTGCCAAGAATTACAGTCTATCGGATTGACTTAAAATCACCTTAACATAAGCACTAAAGACTAAATAAAAAATGCAGGCAGCACCATTCCGGGGTTTTATGGCTGCTCCCATTAGAGAAGTGTTCTGGTGTCCTTTGGAGGCCTTCATAGAGACTACATCAGGGGCTAAAAGCTTCTTTGACCGCTGAGCAAAGTGGACATTATCATGCCGTATAACAGAGATATTATAGCCTTCGGGTCCCAAATATAATTACATTTCTTTTGTTGTAACATGAACATAATTTGAATTATGCATTTGAGTCAAATTACCACTGGCCCAGCTAACTAACCATGGCTTTTCACCAATACTGTCATCCCTTTGTGGTTATATTGTCATTCATTAGGCTAGAAAGGCTCCCAGTAAATAATATATATCTGGAATAGATATCTGGAAGCCCTCCTGTATTAAGAACATGCTGGGGTCCAGTGAGTAATACACAGTGGTCCTCCGGGAAGTGCCCGCTTAGCAACAGTGATCTATTATTGCTCAATGCTACTCTTGCAGGGCAAGATTTGGGAATAAGAGACACCTTTCATATACCTGGAGTTCTAAGAGATTCCCCACACTCTTAGGGTTTTATACATTATCCAATAAAAACTATAACATCCTTTTTGTGCTATAATAAAATCATGAAAGGACCCTAAAATAGTTATGCATTATAGAGTCACAATCACAGAGATTATGCATAATAATAACAACAACAACAACAACAACAACAACAACAACAACAACAACAACAACAACAACAACAACAATAATACTTATATGTATATAATATGTAAAGAGAATATTTTACACATGCTGTTCCTTTTCAGAGTGTGTGGAAGCAGACAGTACCCAAAGAGTACGAGACATTTTGTAACATTTAGTGTTTAAATGGGAGATATTAGAGCTATCAAAGGTTTTTGTCTCAGGACACAGCCCACTCAGGCAGAATGACATAATCAGCTCAAGACCACAGGCCCCTCCGTCTTACCTCTGTCTTGCCTAACTGCTCGCTCTCCGCCTTAGTCAAAAGCTGATTAAAAAAGAAACATTTTTCCCAGGCTATGTAATGCAGTCCAGAAGCAATGCCCTCAAAACGAACTGAAGCTCATGCACAAAAACAAATACTGCCATGGATCCAAAGGGGTCATAATAAACAAGTAAAATTTCCAAAAGCAAAGATTAACAAACAAGTCACAGTGAAGACAAAAAAAAAAAACTTAAAATAAGAAAGGCTCTATCTGTTTGTGTGTGTGTGTGTGTGTGTGTGTGTGTGTGTGTGTGTGTGTGTGTGTGTGTGTGTGTGTGTGTGTG
>JBBPDC010000156.1:8849587-8872642 GCA_037974485.1 Hemigrammopetersius urotaenia | reverse complement strand
AATCACATTCTGCAGGGTCTACTGGAGATTATTTATATATACGGACGATATAGATTTATATATCGGTTTGGGCTGGTATGCTGTGATAAATACTAATTAGATGAATAGTCTTGTATTATGCTGTGTCCAGTAGATGGCAGCAAAATGTCAGTTCCATAAAACAAACCAGTGATGGGGAAACTGTTGTAACTGTGAGGCATGCTTTGTTTATCTTTCAAGGCATGCAGCGAGGCCTAAACATTTCCTCCTGGTATATAATTAGAGCAGATTATATTGCTAGCAGCTTTCATTCACTGAGTGTATTAAATGAAATCGCTCATAATCTCACTGTCTTATGTTTGTTGTTACTAATGATATGTCTTTATAATCATGAGCTTGTGGATCTTTCTATGCTGCTTTTCAGTGGATTCTAAAGATGGCATAGGCATTAACACTTCAGCAAGCCTTACCTTCGAGGGCGACTTTCTGCTGGGCCAAGATCTTAACTTCTCAGATCCTGATAATGACAGCAAGATCATAGGCCTGGAGAAGTTTTCAGGTGAGTGTTGAGGCTCCAGCACAGCAATCTGAATACATTAAGTATGTAAAGTAAAGTGTCCTCCTATAGTCAAGTGCAAACACAGTGTAAGCAATGTGAAATTCTTTCTCTGCATTTAATCCCTTCACCAAGTGAAGCAATTGGCTGCCTGGGGAGCAGTGTGTGGGGGCGGTACCTTGTTCCAGAGTACGTCAGTGGTGCAACTAGCAGTTTTGGGATTCAAACCCACGACCTTCTGATCACAGGGGCAACTCTCAAACCACCAGGCCACCAACTGCCTAGTGGTTAGGGAGCCAGTGACAATGCTAGAGGTACTATCTCCTCTAGTATTGCTAGCTGATGCTGAAACAAAATTAATCACAAGCTACTTGTTCAAACTGTCTCACAGTTCAGTTTGGTTTTGCTCTGTGGATTCTTCAGTCAGGCATTATTCCAACTGGAGGCCACTTTTCTATCTTATTCTGATAACTGGGATTGGTTCAGGTCATGGGAGATCCTACAGCTAGGCAGTGGAACAAAAACAAAACAGAAACAACCCCCAAACAAGGAGATTAATATTATTATTACTTCATACGAATTTTATTATTACAATATTATTACATACAATATTATTACTTTATACAAATACTGTGCTCTTTGAGGAAAGCCAGGCTGTTTTTAGGTTGGTACTATGTGAAAACTTGTAAGATTTAGAAGGTTTTGTTCCAGACTAGGCAGTAATGGGCTACTGCATGAATCTTACTGTACTTCTTGGATGACTACAAATTGTTGAGACAAAATCTTGTATCTACATGTTGTTTAATTTTTTTACTGAATTTGAAAATGCCTACCCGTGTCCTGTATGTTGTTTCACAATAGAAGATCCAGTAGAAGTTATCCAACATTAATTGTTACATTATATTGCATTTAAAAAGTAGTGTTTAAAATGTGTTATATTGCAAGAAAAAGAACACTTTTGATGTATTTAAATCCATGTAATGGGACATGGAAGGAGGCCCACTACGTTTGCTTATTTTTACTAAAGACATTGCACATGTACATCTTTAAAAATAAAGGTGCGAGAGAAATTCTTTGCACGATTCCATAGAAGCATTTATGAGATCAGGCATTGATGTTGGGCGAGAAGGCCTGGCTCGCAACCTCTGTTCCAGTTCATCCCAGTGATGTTGGATGGGGTTGAGCTCTGTGTGGGCCAGTCCAGTTCCTTCACACTGAACTCTTCCAACCATGTCTTTATGGAGCTTGCTTTGTGGACTGGGCCAGTCATGCTGGAATAGAAAAGGTTCTTCTCCAAACTGTGTTTGAACCATGGTGTTGTCCAAAATGCCTTGGTCTGTTGAAGCATTAAGTTTGCCCTTCACTTCAAATAAGGTGCCTAGCCAAAACCCTGAATCAAGATATGTGTCCCAATACTTTTGTCAAAATAGCATGTCTATTTTGGCATTAATTTAGTTCAACTTTACCATTTTTTGCTGGGGATTAAAAGCATCACTTGGGCGATTTATGCGAAGCTTGGTGACGATTCATTCTCAGACCATTCCTTAGATCCATCATTTAGTGCACAAACATTGCACTTGCATTTTATAGATAATATGAAAAAATATAATTTACAAATGAAATATAATTTGGTTGGGAATTGAATTTTTTTTTTTTGGCTCACTCAAGCAAACTACAAGTTATTTCTTTTTGTAAGCTTCACATTGGCTTGCTTTCCTGAATTGGATGGCATCTGCTGTACTTGTATCCCAAAATTATGACTTGTAAAGAATGGGCTTGGTTAAACAAGCACTTGGTTCAATTTCAGATATTTCTGTGCATCACTTTAGTTACAAATGTGTTCAGTTTAGGTTTACCATGTGACTAAATACTCTAGGATTCACTAGCAATATTTTCCTTATGTAAGAGTCCATGAACAGATTACAATATAATTATTACAGTTATTGATCAAAGTATTTAGCACTGTTTAGCCGCATGGCCAACAGCAGATATTTAGCCAGAACAAATAAATAAAGTAAAATATAAACACACAGACCTTTTTCCTTATACTGCTAAGGTTACTATTTTGTTTAACATAGAAAATACAGGGTTGCCTGTGACTAATTCTTAATAAGCTGTGATAATGTAAGAGCACCTTCAGGATGACTCACTGATGTAATGGAGGTGTGACTGTCTTGCATAGCGACAGTCATGTCCAACAGCAATAAAAGGAATGTGTTTAATGAAATTTTAGTGTACACCACACCTTCAGGCCATTAATGGTGGTTTTAAGAGTGAATATAAACATTTGAAAGGGGAAACCCAGAAAAAGTTATGGATTGCTCTTATTTGTGCTAGAAAGCTGCACCTATTGTTGAATGGGTGTGACTAAGTGTGGTGGTAGGAGAGTGCAGTGGTAAGCCTCAACTTTCCTGCAGAATCCATCCACAGTCTGCCCCTCTTGCTCCAGCTAAATAACTTCTTCAGAAGTCCTTGATTGGAGTAGGTAAGGAAGCAGCACGTTAGATTTAGCTTGTAATGAAACTCTTCTGGAAAGTGGTACTGCAGGAGGGGGAGGGTTGCTGGCCACTGTTTTGCTGTACTGCAGTACAGACTTGGACGAAATAAAGGTTGGTGTGAAAGGGCCTCCTCTGGGGAAACCACCAGAGGCACCACACATGCATCCAAAGGGGCATGCCCTGCAGGCCAAAACAACTCAATTACTCCATGGCTTTTACTATTTCAGCCATTATGCTGTGTGTGAAAAGATGATAAGACAGAGAGAGCGTATTTGAAGTGTGCAGTAAAAGCGAGGCAAGTAATAATCACTGGACTGGAAGACACAAAATTTGTTTAACTGCAGTCATATGGGCTTCGACAAATTTATGATAAATAAATGAAAAATTGTACTTCAGGGGGCAAACTTAACCTAGTTTATTCTGTACTAACTGCCTCAGCTCCTCTTAATTAAGAGACCTAGTTAGCTGTTGGCTGATGCTATGGCACTAGGGTTTATGCAGCTAGGGAACACTAACCATAATAGCATAATGATTGGTCTCCGATAGGGTGGCAGAGTAACTGTAGTCCCAAGGCTATTATCCTGATACTGAAACATCTTGCACGTGTAAAAAGAGGATCTTTTGTGATTTCTAAACCAGTAAATATGTGCATATGGGCATTAAAACTTACATAAAAGCCTTTTCATTAGTATTCAATTACACTGGGTAACATATTTTTATGGAAAGTTGCAATTTTTGATGTTTCTTAGTTTTGCATGCTGATTCAGAAAATCCCATCAGTTTTTTCCTACCTTCAATGGTTCTAGAGAACTTATTTTTCATTATTATTCATTATGATGTAATACTATTATTTTCATATTAGTCTCACTGATGCGTTTGTCTCATGCTCAGTGCGTGAGAACTGGCAACCCTGTTATCTATGCAAAAAGTTACAAGTATAACAAACGACCAGGCGAGCCTCCAAGTTTTTTTCTAAAAATTACGTTTCTAACTAAACCCTTGAAGCTACATTAAAAATGTAATGAAACAGTTTGTCGTCGCCTGGTGTAAATAAACTGGCATAAGCCCGTTGCAATTACAGAGCATACATTGCATCTTAAATAGCTGTATGTGTTTGTGTGCATGAAGCTGGGAGAGGCTATAGATGCCTTAAAACTTTCATGGGAGTGCTCTCCCATTTTGCTGCATGTATATTAGACAAAGCACTTGTATTCAAAAGGGTTAGCATTGATTGCATTTTGTAGAAGGCAACAATGTTGCCTGTTAATGATTAACTGTTAAATGCAAAGAGTGTAAAACAATCAATTTAAATGAAATTTTGAGAATGTATTGAGTGATTGTCTCTTTGCTGTCTGTTGTCATTTAATGTTGTGTGTTGTCGTAGATACTCGGTTCATTTTCTTATTGCTTAGTCTTAATTAAAACAGGGCAGCAAGTTTTAGTAAGCAGACTTAATGTTGTCTTCTTAATGTCTTACTAATGTCTTCACACTAAGTTTAAACTTTCTTCACTTGTCACTACATTTAAGGCATGATTTGAAAACCTTGTTTTTGGACGTAATATTTTCTGCTTTGTATTTTTTTCATGCCTGCACACGAGACTTTATGGCTTCTATTCACTTAAATCTGCTGTAGTTTTAAATCATGTATCGATAGCCATTAAACGAAAGTAGTTTAACTTGTAGCTAAGAATAAAGCCTGTCCAAGCACACCATGAAAAATGCACTGTGGTAGAGCAATCAGCTTTCTGATGCATGTTAGGGCTTTCACCTAGAAGACATTGGAGTTCACTGAATTCCTGTGCCACACCAGCTACACTGATATAGACTGACATTGAGATTTTTTTGGTGGCTTTGTAAATAATATTAGAAAAAAGTACCATAATACAGTCTTTTATGACAATCTGACACAAAAATGTTGAATTAACGTTAAAATCAAACCATAATCAGTCATATAAGTAAAAACATCCCACAGTAATTGTAAGGCTGCAAACAAAACCTTACAAAGAACTAAGCCTCTGCAGAATCCGGAAAAATATAAGATGTTTCATAATATGAGAAAAACGCTCTTTGCTTATTGCAATTTTCTCATTACTGAATATTAATAGAAAATTAGTAAAGCAAAAAGAAGGTTTATATTTAATATCTATTGTAATGAATCATATGTGTGTGTGTATATATATATATATATATGTATGTGTGTGTGCGTGCGCGTGTATAAGCTATGATGACTTTCACCTTGATATTTTAGCGCGGATTTACTCTCTTTCTCTCTGTCGTTCGTGACTTTTCCGGATCGCGCCCGTTTTAAACCTGTCTCGCTCTCTCTGTGCCTCTCTCTCTCTCTTGTTCGTGACTTTTCTGGAGCTCGTGGATCATCTCTCTCTCGCTCTCTCTCTCTCTCGTTCGTGCGATCATCTCTCGCTCTCTCTCTCGCTCTCTCTGTATCTCTGTCTCTCTCTCTTTCTCTCTCGCTCGCTCTCTCTCTCTCTCTCTTATTCTCTGTCTCTCTCTCGTTCCTGACTTTTCCTATTTAAACCTCGGGTTAATATTTACATTTTCTTTAAGGGTAATGTATTAAACTGAGTTCCAAATGAAATTAAGGTGATCTGGGAGAACATTTGGATGCATATTTATGGTTTACACTATAAAAACAGGCACTGGGATCATTTTTGGGGGTGGGGGGGCATATTAATCTAGATAAATCTCAAGATTACAATGAGATTAATGTAGATTAAAAAAAAAAAAATCTATGCCCACCTCTAAAATATATATATATACACACACACACACACACACACACACACACACATATAGATGCATGTTTGTTTATTTATTTATTTATTTATGATACTGTGTGTTTGGAGGAAAGCCTGTTCCAGCATTTTTCAAAGAAATGAGCTAAAAATCCATTTTTACATGATATGATGGGGATGAAGGTTCTTAATAGCTAATTTTGCTAGACTTTTTTTCTTATTTGCCATTTTCTCTAAAGCTCCTATTGGCATTTAATGTTGGGTTGAATATGACACTGTCACTCTGTGTGCTGAGGGTGGTGGTGTTATTTTCACGCACAGCTGAAAGATTGCACTCAGCACAGCATTCTGTCAGAGCACACAATCTGAAAATAGCAAATCCTAAAAAAAAAAAAAAAATAGCAATGTGCCACCATTATAAAGGTCATCAAGACAGCCATCATCATCAAGGACACCATTACAGGAAGGCATTTATTCATCATCATCATCATCATCATCATCTCCTCTCGGTGTCTTTATCATCATCATCATCATCATCATCATCACCCCCTCATCATCATCAGCAGAGCCATTATAGTCATCATCATTATCATTAGGCTGGGTAATCATCCACCGAGGGTTTCCGAAAAGCCCAATATAAAGGCCAGTCTAGGCTTCAGTCACTCGTTCCTTCCATGTGTGAGGAGAGGGCTGCACAGGAGAGTGGGTCGTTTCATACGCAGCCGACACTGAAGCTTTTTCTGTGACTTTGTCAGCATACACCTTTTCTTTCTCAAAAGGATATCTTTACTCTAAACTGTGAGTATAGGAAGTGAATGTTCTTTTAAAACATTGTTCTCTGTCATGCTAGCGTTTGTGCTTTCACTGTTGTGTCGGTAGTGGCAGTTTCATTTGAAAAGCTGTTTTTTTATTATTGTGGGTATCGCCTTACTCCTAGGACCAGGATGGGAGTTGGGATTTACTTGAATGAAAAAATGTTCATTTGTACATGAAATGAAAAATGGTTTCCATTGTATTATTATGTGCTAGCACAGCTGCAAGTTAATGTCCTGTCTTGTTTTGTCCTTTCTGTGTGCAGCTGATATTAGTCTGCCTAGTTTCCAACTGGGAGACGAAGAGAGCTCCTCCTTCAGTCGTCTCAGCATGGAGAGTGACGCTGATGACTTGCGCGCTGTTGAGAATGAGCGCGAAGAGGGGTCGTCCGAGCCCTCTTTTCCGCCGTACCTCTCCTGCAGGGGCTGCACTCAGCTCCTGGACGAGCCTCTAGGACCTGGCATGGACCTGGTCGGGCCCTACTGCCTGCGCTGCTGCAAGGGGAACATAAGTAGTATGGTGGAGAGGAACCAGCGAGGACTCTGCTTGGGTTCAGGTTCAGTCTCGCAACCTACAGGGACTGGCACTGAAGCATCGGGGGGTGATGACAGATCCCTGAAGCTCCACTCCTGCATGTTATGTGGCTTCTCCTCACGCTACACAAACCATGTCAAGAGGCACATGAAGGTTCATAATGGTGAGAAGCCATACAGGTGCCCGCTGTGTTCTTACGCCTCAGCTCAGCTGGTGAACCTGCAGAGGCACCTGCGTATCCACACTGGGGAGAAGCCCTACAAGTGTGAGCATTGCACTTTTGCTTGCAGCTCCCTGGGGAACCTGAAAAGACACCAGCGGATGCATACGATCACAAACCCTGCTCAGAATATACAGCGACCAGTGAGTGGACAAAGCCTCCGGCATCCTGATGTAGGCCAGAAACGAAGAGAAGAGGCTCCCAGTGCCTCGAGCGAAGGTAAGATTTTATTCCTCGTCATAAGTCCCACAGTTAGGGTTGTATCTGCTGTTCAGCTAAGGCAAGTATGAAATATCAAATAAAAAATATTCTGCTGGCAGGAAATCATGTTAATGATCAGCGATGGCTCTCAGTGTAAGCTGTTGCTTGGGTAGGAAACATCTACATCGAAGTCTGATTTACTGCATTAGCAAAAGTAGAAAACCATAATTGGATCCCATCAGCCCTGAAGGAGGCCTATTGAATTCTCGCAAATTTCTGTTAGCATGGTGCCTGAGGCATAGGACTTGTTTCATTTGTCTCCAGGAGCTGTGAGGTCAGAAGGTGGACGTACAGAAGCCAGTTTGAACGCTGAAGGTGACAGCAGGTATCTGCAGGCATTTGCTGGCCTGAAGTCAGAGCAGCAGTCCTCGTCCCGGGCGCTGGAGTCAGGGCAGGCTAGAACTCAGGACGCAGCTCTGCCCCCCCTGCTCTTTCCCTTCAGCTGCAGGCTGTGTGGCCTAGCCCTGGATGACGAGGACGGCTCCTCGGCTCAGATCTGCGCCAAGTGCACCCTGGAGATGCTCACAAAAGACACGCCGGGCACCGCTGGCGAACGAGGAGACAAAGTGTACACCTGCGCCGCCTGCCCCTTCCTGACACACTACCCCAACCACCTGGCCCGGCACATGAAGACCCACAGTGGAGAGAAACCTTACAAGTGCCCCCAGTGTGACTACGCATCTGCCCACTTTGACAACCTCAAGCGCCACCACCGAGTGCACACAGGCGAGAAGCCCTACAAGTGTCACCTGTGTGATTATGCCTGCGGGAACCTGGCCAATCTCAAGAGGCACCAGCGGGTGCATTCGGGCGCCAAGCCTTTCCAGTGTGCCATTTGCAACTACAGCTGCAACCAGAGCATGAACCTGAAGCGGCACATGCTGCGCCACACCGGTGAGAAGCCCCACAAGTGCCAGGAGTGCGGCTACACCACCGGCCACTGGGACAATTACAAACGGCACCAAAAGAAGCACGGACTGTCCGCCGATGGTTGGGTGAAGGTGCGGCTGCCTGACAACGAGGACGAGGGGGAGGATGACGAGGAGGTGTAGCCTGACAACAGGAGAAAGGACTGTACTATGAGAGAGAGCGTTTGAAGATGAGATTGTACTGTAGATTGCAGATAATGGAAGTGTTGTACCAGCATAAGCTTAGTTAGCTGTTCTTCCCCCCCCGTTTGTGTCATTATTTTTCGTGTTTCTTAAACATCCAAGCTGCTACACAGATATGTGCACAAATTTGAAGAACAGAATGTTAAAATGCCTTTGATTAGGATTGGGTGACAGTCATAGACCTCCTAGGGGTCTGATGGAGTGCCCTTGATTAATTTGTCAGTGCCAAACAGACATTATATACTGCTACCTTGATGAAATGCAATTCCTCCTTCAGTGTTTACCTTGCATGCCTATTCACCATTGCTCTGCACCGCTGCCTATAGAACAGTCTAACTGTCACTGATTAAACCTTCTTTGGTTTCTCTGAGGCCTTTTTGCTGTCCAAAAAACATTTTGTAACCTGCACAACACCCCTTTATAAACGATGTGTTTACATTACCGTCAACGTCCATATCAGACCCGAGTCATGAACACTGCAGCTTTCGTTTGAGGAGTAATTACTAGGAATGGTATTGCTTTGTTTGTATGTCTTAACTGTGATATAGCCCATGTTTTGTCTGATGTTACTTGATGCAAAATGATGCATAGTAAACAGACTGTCATGCCTAATGTAAAGCTTTTATTTTTGTATGTGATTTTTTTTCTTTTATAGTTGTTGATGTTCTTTCAAAAGAATGTTTGGCATGTATTTGCCACCAGTGGCATTATGTTTGTTGAAAATGGATCATAAAATCTATATGCAGTTAATAACTTTCAGGTTGCCAAAATTATTGAACATTGAGATGGAATCCCGTCGGTGTGTGGTGCTTGAGTGTTTTCTTGTTATTATGCAGTGTTTTCATAATTGCCTTAAATATTCTGGAATAAAACACTTTGTGGTGATAATGGTGTAGGTGGGCTCTTTTCATGTCTTCATACAGATTACACAGGTCAACCAAAAAAAAAATTTTTTAACCAGTTTTTCATGCTGATCTCAGATCTGCTTTCAGTCACATCAACTTTTTGAATTCTTGAGTAATAATAGATCTGCAATAGACTTGCATATAGACTCCAAATTGTGGGGGTTGGTGTATTTTCAGGGGTAAATTAAGATAAGGTTAAACACATTTTAAGTACATTGTGTTTCATAGTGCACAGTGGCCTCCATTATGTTTGGGACAAAGTCACATTTATCTTAGATACCCCTCTGCACCCCAGTGTGTATATTTAACCCAAACAATGTAGACGTTATTAAAGTGCTCATTACAGCCTTTCATTTAATCATTATACATTTCAGTTCCACCATGTAGAAATTAAATTTTTTTTAAACATCGCCCCCTTCCTTTTAAGGGCACAACAATGTGTGGGACAATTGGCTTCTCCGAAAGACATCATGTACCAAACCGTGACGGTTCAGTACGAATACATGTACCGTTACAGCCCTAGAAACTATACTTTATTAGGTTGAGCTCAGTGAGAAACCTAGAAAATGCATTCAGCACCAACAGCTAACAGCAAGGAGGCCCTTCATTTATCTCTACTGTCAACCAAATAAACACTGATTTTCCAAACACATTAAATGTTTAAGATCTCAGTAATTAAACACATCCACGTCATTATTTGGCTCCTAAATTTATTAAAATCCAGTACTTTCATTCATCATTCCTAAATTTTACATGGTGATGAAGATTAAAGCACATATATAGGCTTGATGTGATACTCTACCATCAAGAGTACATCATGAACCCTTTTCTTTCTAGATACGCTGGTGAGCAAACAACAGTCAACAATCAGAACAGACATGAATAAAAAATAAAACAATCTGCCACCCTCTGACCAATATGACAACATGCTATTCTTTCATTACATCCTAGACAGATGTGACAAATATTGATCATTTTCTCCAAACACAATCATTATTTTTTTTAAAAACTATTTCTGGTTAAGCAAGAATCACACTGGTGACAGCATCTCTGGAATGAAAGCCGTTTTGCTTGGATTAACAATTCCGCTAGCGTGAAGCGTCAATGAAGCCATTTTCCAAGCACCACTTTCACACAGTCCTCTGAGATGATTGCAACGATGTATTTGATATAATACAAAATGGATATTTAAAAAAAGCATGATGTTCTCCAAAAAAAAAAAAAAAGTCAAATGCATGGTGAGTAAAAGACAATCACTGAAATTCAGATGTGGAATTTGTAAACACTTCTCTTTCGATTTCTACTCACAATTTTCTACAATTCTGTAAACAGTGATAATGTTAGTTTTTTTTATACATCTTAGATTATATGTGATCTACTGCATTTGATAATATGCTAATGATAATACGTATTAGTAAAATTTCAGAATACTTTTTCTTAATTGTATGTACATTTATAAAAGTGACATTACCATGATTTTAAAATGCTTTTTTTTGTGCAAAATGCTTTAGTAAACTATAGTTTTGGCATTTATGAGAAACCTTTCACAAAATGTTGGCTGAAGAAAAGAAAAAAAAGGAATAATAAAAACAAAAATAAAAATCAATGACTTCAAAACCACTTCTACACACTCAAGAATGTTTTCCATGTTTAACATCTCAATAAATATCAAATCTTGCTATCTGTCCTTGTTAATACTGTGCAAAATCATGGGTTCAGCATGTGCAAGCGGTTCTGCCAAACGCACTAAACAGAACTCCACTAAATTCTGCAAGATTTCTCGCCAGAGCTTCCATTGGCTACGGCCTAACACTGAAACGGCTTGAAGCCGATGTGTTCCAAATGCTGCATTATGATGAAAACTGACAAGTGGTTTCTAGAATGTAAGGTGGCTGAGTTACTGTAAGGCAAAGAGAAGAAAGCAGGCCACTCTTGGCCCATCTAGGACTTCAGGATCCTAGCTGGACGAGCATGTTTCCACTTCGAACCTGTTAAGACGGCTGTTCGATACATTGAAAGTTACGATGCTGAAGATGCAAATGTTCTGAAGGCTTTAAAATCAGTTCGATAGCAGTAAAGACATAAAACTTCAAAAGAAATGGCAAGGATTGGCACACTGGAAGAAATGAAGGCAGCAGTTTCCCCTGAACGTTTAACCTGGTTATCCTCTTCCTAGTTTTACAATGAAATACATCACACTGGCAACTGCAGTAATGAGGCCATGGCTGTGTAGACTACAGTTATGACAAAGTATTATACGTCTCCAAGTGCAAATTTATCGGTTTAACCAGCCAACGCTTGTACCTAGTCAAATCAGTGTTCAGATCTACAGAAAGCTTTCATTGCAGTCATCAGCATGAGATTAAACAGATAGAAGTTCATTTAATGTCTAACCATTTGGAATTAGAAAGAAGATGGGAAAGCACAGCCTTGAGTCTCTAATTAGGAAATATTTACTGGAGGTTAATGTCAGCAGCAACTTTAATTAGATGCAAATCCTAGCCCTAACTCAACAATGCAAAACCCTGTGAATGTTTAAAAGGGTGTCCCTAACAGGACATGCCTACAACAGAGTTTGAAATGTTGGATGTGTTGTTTAAACTAGCCTGTTTATTTAATGTCTTATGGAACATTATGTGAAACCTATACTATATAGAGTCATTACTTTGTGGTGTGTATTAGTACTGCACAATACATTGGTCCTCAACTGTAATCATTAGAGGAACTTGGCGAAACCGATGCTGCAGGTGCGCTTTTAACCAATCACTAATTTTTTACTAATTTTTTGAGCGTCCTTTTTGAGTTGTTTTGATGAATCATGGTATTCATAAAATCTAAATTATTTTGGTTATTAATGATGCTGGCCACTTTTTAACCACGACACATCAAATGTTCCCTAATGCACTTTCAATAAACTGGAAGGAATTTTAACAATTGATAAATAATGCAATGGTCTTTTGTTCACATGCTGCAGCCTAGATTATTAAATAACTGTCTTCATTCTCCCTTCCATTGGTTGAGTGACCATTAGCTCCATTTAGGAATAATGTATCTGGTAACTAAAAGAAAGTACATTTCCCCCAGTTTTGGGACCTACTCAGGATCTATGTGCATGTGGCGTTCCTGTGTGCTTTGGACTATTGGCGTAATGCTGTAGTAGACCTTAGGGCAACAGAGTGCTCAGTGGAGTTGGAATCTTGCAGAACCGCTTGTGCCACCTTTGCTCAAATAGGCTTGGCCTTGGCTCAGCTCTCCTGTGGTTCAGTCCAAGAGGAGAATCACAGGTCATCATCTCCGATCCCCTCGAAAGCGTAGTTTCCATGGAAATCATTGCCGCTGAGATCATTAGACGAGTTGGAGGCACTGATTCCTCTTAGGGAGACAGAACTCAGCTTGGTCTAACAAACACAAACATAAGAGGAACAAGAGTATAATCAGCGCACCACCTCATGGTCATGTTATCACTAAGACAAAGAACAGGGAAAGTTTAGCAGGTCCATATATGGCGTGTTACAGGAAATGAAAAACTCACTCACCGAAAGTTTCACTACTTGTTCTCGATTCGGGTCCGGAGAGTCCTGGACACAGAACAAAAAATGATCAACTGTTAGTCGTTGCTCAACCACTGATCTGAAATCTGAAAGCTGCCCTGAATGTTTTATTACCATGTCCAGTTCATTTTTATACTTGGATTATAAGCACCAACTTGCCTCAGGGCAACAAACAGATACTCTGTTGAGTCTGTTACTGAATCATGTCTGTTTGTCTAAATGAGGAAAATGTTTTTAATCAGAAGACATTTTTAGGTAATAAAATGACTTGAAATCTGAAATCATCTCTTGTGAGCTCAACTACAGCACAGTATGGTGGTGAGATCTACTCCGGTGTAGAACTCAAATTTGGAATATCGGCCTCCAACATGGCATGAAAGTTGATGGCTGGGCCAAAACAACAATAAAATAGCTGCAGATAGTCACGTGCATAAGCCACTTTGCACTACTGATCTTACCCACTAAATCATACACACTGCAATTGTCTATTATCTTTCATTCTTCTCGTTGCACTGAGCATGCTAATGTCAAAAGAATTACCCCCGGCATGAATAAAGTTCTTTCTTGGATCTTAACTTTTGAATGGTAGATGATAATCATTTTGTCATCTACTTAGCTAAAAAATTGAATGGGTATTTTTCTATTTAACCTAGAAATAGGTTTAAAATTTAAGATTTTAATAATAAAAAAAATACATTTTGCTGAATTTCCAATGCATCATCACATTTTGATGAATTTATTATATTTAACCTGGTTAATATTGGGCTTAATTACAGCCAAAAGAATCATTTGTTTAAAACAATGTGAAATTAATGTGGTTTATGTGCATCTGTTTTTTTTTATTTCTTATGAATCACAATGTTCTGCATAAAAATGTGTCACAAATGAACTCATTCCTCACCAGTAAAGGAGGAGACTTCACAGCTTGCTGACTGTCCGATCGATGGATGGAACCGTTGAGACGCTTCTTCTGCATCTGCTGAAAATGTACAGCATTATTATTAAAATCTGCGAGGGTGGAGAGATCATGTGTCTTCACAGGCATGTGCAACCTCGCTCAAGTTTCTGGATAAACACCGAATGTGTACTCAGTGCTGAGCTCTGAGGCAAATCTATAGAAAGGAGTGTGTGTGAAATCCCAGCTGAACACACACGGAGCTGTGCGGAGAATCCTGAAGAGACTTGGGCTTTCTGTCTGTTACAGTTATTTGTGCTCGCTGATTATCCAGGCCTGTTTAGAAATACAGATAATCGGAGCGTTCGGAGGAATACTCAAACATTCACCAAAGTAAACAAAACATAATGAATTAGACATTTGAGCTGGGAAGCACTCATGAGACCAAGATAATCATTCTGACCTATAATCATGAGCGTAATCACTGCCACACACGTGCACCCACAAAACAAGCAGGGCTGCAGCAATAATGAATTGTTAAAGCCGACATCATCTGCAATACTTTCTCTATTGGCCAAAATAACATTATAAGATCTTTAATGGGCCAAAGCGGCATTTAAAAATCCTGAATGAAAAAGACGAATTTACATTTACTGCATTTTTGACGCTTTCATCAAAAAAACCACCTCCCATTCCCGAACTACAGGGGGCAGTCTCCTTGGAGCAACTTGGGGTTAAGGGTCTTGCTCAGGAACCCAGTGGTGAAGGTAGGATTCTAACCCATGACCTTTTGGTCCACAGGCAACTAGGCCCCCACCACCCCACAATGTAAAGTGGCCCCTTATAGTCACAGCACAGTGTGAACAATGTGAAACTCTTTCTCTGCATTATAACACATTAACATATCATAATAATATGAACCAAATAAAATGCTGAATATTAAAGGCAACTGTCTGTTTAGCTGTTTAGTGAAAGTGACTGTACTGTGGTGTGTTCACGTATGACCGAACGCAGTGTGAACAGCACGAAATTCAACCTCTGCATTTAACCCATTCACCAAGTGAAGCAGGGGGCAGCTACGAACACAGCGCCCGGGGAGCAGTGTGTGGGGACGGTACCTTGCTCAGGGTGCCTGGTGGTCTTGGGAATCGAACCCGGATTTTCTGATCGCAGGGCGAATGCCCTAACCACTAGGCTACCAGCTGCAGTTTAATGAGTCGTGTATAATTATGCTATGGCATTTTGTTACAGGTGTAGCAATGGCCTTCAGATACAGTGTGAGTGTACCTGTCTCATATCATAACAAAAATCACAACAAGGCAACACTTTATTTTAAGGAACAAATCACTTATAATTGCATAATGAGGTGCAATAAACACACCATTAAGCTTTTATCATTATTTTAGCAAACTTCTGGCTTATCAATGTGTAAATAGGTTCAAGGTAGAGTTAAGTAAGTATGGAATGTATTGCTTTTTTTTTTAAGAGGCTAATAAGAGCACTAATTCTTCCCAATGTGTTCCATATTGTATCTGATCTGCATTAGATTGGCTAAAACATTTCTAGTTTGCATGGTTTCACTATAAAGCAAAAATAACCAACACAAGCATTATGCTGTCAACTATCCACTGATGATGTAAATTTAGACATTGCATTGCTGCAGAATCATTTGCCTGATAAGCTCTTAATAAAGTGTTTGTTGTGCATTATTACAACAAATAATGCAATTAGCTGTGATTTTCACATAGCAGATCTCTGATCGTCTCTGATTTCTTGACATGTATAAATTAGTCACAAGGACTAACATATATTCGGCAATTTTGTTCAGTCCTGACCTTCTTAATGCTTCCTCCAGACTTCTTCACCATCAGTTCATCTACCATTGACTGCAGACAGATGCTCATCATGATCGCCTAGAAATGTCAACCACAGCAGTTCAGAAAAAAAGTTTAACCTATTCATGTCCACCTGAAATGTAAAATGTCCTTTGTTTAATAATGGCTAAACACATTTCTAACCAAATGTCTCTGAACTGATCAAACCAAAGTCAGTTACAGTTGTTAATCACTTCGCATCATTCATTTATCCTTGGACTAGAGCAAAACAGAAAATCCAAATCTGATTGTGAATTAGAATGTGTTAATAACCAAAAAAAATCGATTGGGTTATAAGATCAACTATACAAAATGTACATCAGTGCTTTGTGACATTTTCCCCCAATCATACAAAACTTGATCATAAACGGTTAATGAACTTTCTACTGGAAAGTGTTCCAAGATTCTTTATTTTTAAGACAATAAGATAATTATTTCATGAAGATAATTTTTTAAGGTCAATGAATGACCAGAGCGGTGGGTGAGTGTGCTGACCTGTGGACTGGTGATGGTGACCCACTGCAGGCGGTCTTTGCTCATCAGATACTCGAACGCCAGCTCCAGTTTCACCTCGCACTTGCTGGAGCTGCAGGGGTTTGCCGTGCCGTTGGCCACTGGGACTTGCTGGGGGGATGAAAGCATGATCATCATCATCACCCTGTTTATTTGGTCACTTCTTCAGTCCTTACAGCCTTTCACATCACAATCCTAATTAAATCCCAATTAGTTCCCAATTATTAGCTGTGCCCCTAATGTCACCGGCCTCATTATCTGCAACAGTGTCCATGGTGATGTCTCATTAGGACAGTGTGCAACACCAACAGAGTTTTTTCTTTCTTTCTTTCTTTCCTCTGGTTTTCGAAGCTTTAAGCTTAAGAAACTATGGGTTTCATTGCAGATGCATCACAAAGACAAACCCTAGTACCTCTCTGGGGCTCATTAGCAGCATAACTTTGAGAGCCGCAGTGGCCGAGTCTCAGCTCAGCAGCGGCATCTTGGAACAGGGACAAAATCCTTTTTGCTGCTGCTACGCCTGAGCATGTGATCAAGGTTCTTGGGATTTTGACTCTGTAGAAAACATACAGTGCTTCTACATCCTCTTGTGATATGGAGAGATGTTTTATCAGCGTACGAGAGCCTTTTGTGCTTCCTGCAAATAATGAGCAACTCTGGGTTCCAGTCTTAAGGGGGCCTGTAAAAACAGTTTGCTTACATGGAACTCCCTCCAAACCAATCTGCAATCTGTTTAAGTGAGGGGAGGGAGAGACAACATAGCAGGATGAGTAATACTATCAACAGTTCGGTGCTAATATTCTGCGACTACAGAGAACTAGGGAGGCAAGGGCGTTCTGATGAAAACAGCACAGCAGTCAGCGCATTTCTAAAAGCAGATGGATGAAAGCCAAGGGGGAGATGGATGGGTGGCTGGCACTGATTGCTGTTAGAGGACTGTTTGAGCTCACTCTCCTTAATGAGATTCTTTTAGATTCTCACAGTTGGCCCGCGCCTACTGTGGCAGGTGCTAACGTCACCCGAGCTCCGGTTGCAGAACAGAAATATTTACACCGGAGGTGCCTAAAGACAAAGTCACACTCCTGCTATGACTAGAGAGAGAGAGAGAGACTACTGAAGGAAATGGTCAGGAAGCTGTCTGGCAGCCATGAGTCGCTCCCAAGCTATTTGTGTTTCATCGTTAAAATATGCATTACTCATCGATTGCATCATGTTCTAATTAAGCTCAGAGAAAAACATTTCAAATGACAGACAGCAATTAACATCATGCTTGCATCAGTTCACTTCTATATCTCAGCCTACAAGCACAGCTTAACGGCACTCTTAAAAAGGGCTGTTGGGATGGAGAGATGGCTCAAGGAAGAAGCTTTACTCTGTATAGAACCTTTACATTATGTAGATCATTTATTAAAAACAGTTTAAGCCAGTCAGTCTTCATTAGTGCTTTTTCCATGGCATGACTCCAAGTTATTATATTCAGTGTGAATTGTATTCATGGTGCATCTTTCCTCTATAATTTTAAGTACACTATATGGACGCCTGCCATTACACCACCAGGGAGTTTAACGTTATTGTATTCAAATACATAGACTTAATTGGTCGGAATTGGTCCCCCTTTACAGCTATAACAGCTTCCACTCTTCTTGGAAGGCTTTCCACAAGATTTGTGTGTTTCTATGAGAATTTGTGCCCATTCATTCTGTACAGCATTTATGAGGTCACGCACTGCTGTTGTATGAGAAGGCCTGGCTCACAATTTCCATTCCAGTTTATCCCAAAGGTGTTGGATGGAATTGAGTTCAGGGCTCTGTGCAGCCAGTCAAGTTCTTCTGCACTGAACTCAATCAACCATGTCTTTATAGACCTTGCTTTGTGCAGTGCGACACAGTAATGCTGGAATAGAAAAGGCTCTTCCTCAAACTGTGTTATGTCAGGTTGACTTCAAATAGCATTTTCACGCAGCTCTTTTACTCGGACACTTACAGAAGATGTGACCCGCCAGCACCTCATTCGCGTAACTTTGAAGCTGCCTTCCTTCATCTGGTTATTGGGCAGTTTGACGTGAAAGTTGAGTTCGTTGTTGCCGGCGCTGACAATGACGTGACACCCCTTTTCAGGGAAGTCTGTGATGCATGGATCAAACTTGATATAGCCAAAGTACTTCAGAGTCTGGGCCAGTCTGATGAACTACACACAAGAGACATGGAGAGATCAATTAAAAGAGTTCTAACTCCTCAGTGTTAGCATGTTCCTACCAAAATGTGGCTAAGGCCTTTCAGTGTTTTATAATGTGAGGCCAGAAGCAATAAAAGGCCACTTTTAAAATGTCCACTTATTATATTTGCGTGCTTTAATGCACCAAAAACAGCAATGACTGACTGTTGTGTGAGCGGTAAGTAAACTGTCTTCATGGATGCCAAATCATTTCATTATGTGCAACAGTCTTACCATGTTAAATATCACTTACACAGCAAAGAAAGACTTTCACTGCACAGAGAAATGCACTTTTCTACTGTAAATATGACAAATGTTTTGAATCTTACATCATTATTACTTATGTGCAAGGAAATACTCCCATTATTTGTGTTACTAGTAGTTCATTTAATTGTAAGTAATAATGTTTTCAGATTCTGATCCTTTTCAATTAAACAGGCTGTTAACATAAATTGGCATGAACTCTTCACAACTGGCTGCTTTGTATTATAGCGCATTAAAAAAAAAAAGATAAGACAGGAGGAGCTACACTGCTATAGGCTGTATAGATGGATATATGTAGATGTGCAGTACTGGAGAAAATAAACAGATATGCTGGATTGGATATCGGGAAGGAAAAAGGATATTTTTAATTGCTTAGTTATTTACGGATTTTGTTTGTGACCAGGTATAGCTTCCTGAAAGTTAGTGGAATGTCTGAAAAGTGTGAACATGATACTGTTACCATCTTGAAGTGCTTATATTAAAAACAGCTCTGTTAAATGTAATCAACATCCATCTGACTTATCAGTAATAACTGACAGGTTTTCAGTAGAAGTAGCATCGAGGCATCTGTAATAAAAGCTGGTGTTTAGATCTGCTTCCAGACTGCAGACACACAAGGGATCAGGACATCAATGCTCAGGAGGCTCTTTCTCACCTCTTTCTTTGAGCCTTTCTCCTGCAGGGATTTCAGCTGTCTGTGCTGGTCTTTGTTCACGAGAATCCAGCCCCGCTCGATGTCGGACACCGTCTGAGCAGAGAAGAAAGGCCTAACCTCACTTTGTCCAAACAATACTGCTATGAGAGTGTACACCCAACCACACAGACTGCATGTGCTCTCAAAACAACAAACCTTTTTCAATCTATTAATCTAAAATCCACCACTCTGAAAAATATCCTGTGTGGCATAATGACGAACTACTCAGTTTAGACTGACTCCAGGAAATCTGCAGTCACACTGATAATTCAAAGAACATCATTTATTTCCCTGACACCACTGGCTGTGAGATTCATGAGCGCACAAAACTATTTCCTTTGTTCAATAATGCAGTCAGCTGTTGATGATTAATACTTGTTAAATGAGCGCTCAGAATATGTCAGCTTTGGGTTTTTGAGAATAAAGATTCAGACTCATTGTTATTATGTAATTAAAAGACAAAAACACATGGTCTAAATTGCGTTTAAACGGAAAATCCCACCCTTAATAAAAATCAGATCTTTCCGGGGATCTGCCGCTGACACAATTAGTCATGGCAGTAATATTTTGGGCTTCGCACCGAGACCTTAGAAATATGAATAATTTTCCAGCTACGGAAAAGGAACAGGGCACATTCTAAAACCAGGGAGAAACTGCAACTATTTTAAGAAACGTACATGGTTTCTATACGAGCTGTGAGCTATAAAACATTACAAGAAACCTGGTTTCTCTCAAGAGGCAAACTTCAGCTTACTTTTGGCATGAACTGAAGTGTCACAAAAAGAAAAAGTGCTTACCTGAGCATATAACAAGTTAAGGCCCACTCTGTTCTCCATTACGTCACTGTCATATGCAGAGTCCCAGTAGCTGCAACAGAATATGTTCAAGGCTTTTGGGTAACTACACTTGTAACATATACATACACATACATATATATACACATATACACATATTTGTGCTGGGCCGAGATTCTTATCGCGCGATAAAAAAAATTAATCTATGCCCATATATATATATATGTATATATAAAAATAAATGACACAAGAACCCCGATCAACCCTAACATTAAAACCACAGACAGATAATGATAACATTCATTGCTCAAGGCTTATTGATGAGTGTAAAAAGTGAACCCTAGCCCACAGAAGAGTAACAGTGTCATAAACTGCTGGTAAAACTTAACGTTGGCTGTGCTAGCAAGAGGTCAGTGGCTTGCAGCTTGCTGCATTTGGGGTTGTGTAGTTACGGACCAGTCAGAGTACCCATGCTGACCACTGTCTACTTACAAAAGCACCTACACTGGGCACATGAGCATCAGAACTGGACTATGGAGGAAGCGGGCGATGGAGACAGTGTGATGCTCTACTGGGAAATCTCTGCGACGGTCATTTACGTGGACATTAGTTTTACACATACCACCTACCTAAACACTGTTACAAATGAAGCACATCCTGTGATGGCAATGGTATTCCCTAGTGGACTCTTTAACAAGGATAACATGCACAGCCACACTGGAAATATTGTCCAGGAACAGTTTTAGGAACACATACAAAACCAGTTTGAGAACTTTTGAGGCCAACTTGAAGAGTGCCTACGAGATGTGCTAGATAAACCAGTCCAATCCTGAGCAGCTCCACCTCACAACTTAAAGGAGCCAAAGGATGTGCTGCTAACATCTGGGTGCCAGATACCAGGGCACACCTTCAGAGGTCTTGTGGAGTCACATAACGGGCATAAGGGGGACCTACACAATATTAGGCCTGTTGTTTTAATGTTGTGACTGATTGGTATATATACACACACACACAAGGTTAAAATTTGTACTCAATGATAGAAATAACAAACCACGAAGGGAAGAAACTACAAAATATAACACTAGATAGTAACAAGCTACAACTGACAGAATTCATATTTCTGGAATAAAAGTATCTCTCTACAATCTCTGTTAAAAGTTTTATATTCCTAGCTCCACGTTCTCTGTGCTACAAAACCTACACTGCTGATATTTTTTTCTTTTCTTTTTTGTTTTACACCCCCTTCAGTCATGCTGCTGGCCAAAAGTTTGCTTTCTCCAAAAAAGTAGGTCAGAAGGGGCTCCAATACGGGGTCAGAAAGGAGAAAAGCCCACATGCAAAAGCCGTGGCGGTTCTTGTGCCTCTTTAAAGAGAAGAAGGGAGTGTATGTGCAAAGGAGGAGGGAGAGTATTGTGAAATCCACGGAGGAAATGTTTCAGCACAAACATTTCACAACTCCATCCAAGCACGCCAAAAGACACAACAGACCAGAATATCAATAATTAAGCTTATATCAATATTTATTAACTACACAAGTAAGGATCTCTAGGGAGAGGAAAAAGAAACAAGTTCCAGACCTTGAATTACATCTCGATTCGAGCCGTATCCTGACGCAGGTTTAAGTTTCAGAAGTCCTGCTGCCTTGAACCTCTCAAATAAAAAGCCTACGGAGTTTCAAATGCGCAGATTCAAAAAGGGCCCACTTGAGCCCTACAGAGAACCAGGCCTGGCAAGTGATGTTTCCAAGTAAACCCATACACTGGCTTTAAGATGCAGAATAATAAAGAAAGCTGGACGAGGTAGCAAGGGTTTATACAACCTCTTGAAGCCTTTCTACCAAAGGACCCTTGCTTTGATGCATCTGCATTGTTTTTTTCTAAGGTCTGAGATGTTAGAAGAGACACTCATGTATAATATAATACAATAATATCCCATGTATAACTAAAGCAATATCTTATGTACATCTTTTCTCATGCATAATTAAAGCAACAGTGCTATATTAGTGTATACTGGCCCAGCACTAAATAAAACAATGATATTTCTTTTTCTTTTTCCAACGTTTCACATAATCTAATCACTTATGCCTCCTTGGTCCTGAGCTGATTTCCCAACAGGGCAAAATCTCACACTGCTGTTCCAGAGTTTCCCACCCTTTGATTTATTTGTTGCGGCCCACCACTAAATAGGTTTGTGGGAGGGAATCATTTTAACAAAATATTGTGGGGGGACCATGTTTCTGAGAAATGACTACTGCATTTTACTACTGCATCACTGCATTTTCAGAATAACTTCAAGGTCAAAACTGGAGAAAGTGAGGTGAAACAGCGTTAAAGCTTTATGCTCCTATGTATGGTTTGTGTTTCATACTTCTCATACAGAGCTAAATTGCCTCAACTTGATGGAAAGAAAGGTTCGCAGTTCAACCATGAACGTCTGCATGAACTAGAAAAAAAACTAGATTTGATAAGTTAGCTTTGTAGGTCCTGTCAAAATGTCTTAACCAAATATCTAAGTATTAGGGGTGTAACGGTACACAGTCACGGTTCGGTACGTACCTCGGTTTTGGGGTCACAGTTCGGTACGGTTCATGATACAGCAAAGTTAAGCAACAAAAAGTTCTAAAG
>JBBPDC010000156.1:8834557-8847057 GCA_037974485.1 Hemigrammopetersius urotaenia | reverse complement strand
CATTCGCTTCGATATTTAAAAGCTGTGTGTTACTTTCAAAAGAGAGGGAAAAATACTGAACGCACTGAAGAGAGGGGATGTATTTGCTAGACTGAGGAACCCACCCATAGGTTTGCAATAATAAGTTAATGAACCCATGCTTCCTGAGTACTGTTACTCTCAGCTATATCTTACAAATCGGTCATGGTTAGTTTTGAGTTTTGATTTGACTGTTAAGTTTTAGTTCTCTTAAAAAGAAAGATTTCCACAGTATGGTAAACATTAACCAGACACACAAACCAGATTCCCAGAAAGGAAATGTAATATTTAGTTAAGGTACTTTGACCCGTCTATCAAAATATCTGATTATTTATCCACTATATGAAAGTATTGGGACACTCTTGTTTTTCAGGGTTTGGGCTCGGCCCCTTACTTCCAGTGAAGCTTCAACAGACCAAGAACACTTTGGACATCATCATAATTCCAACCTTGTGGACACAGTTTGGCTAAGGCCCTTTTCTATTCCAGCATAACTGAGCCCCAGTGCACAAAGCAAGCTCTATAAAACCATGGCTGGATGAGTTCAGTGTTGAAGAACTTGTCTGACCTCAACCCTGTCTGACACCTTAGGGACAAACTAGAATGGAGATTGCGAGCCAGATCTTCTCGTCTCGCATCAGTGCCTGAGCTCATAAATGCTCTACAGAATGAATGGGCACTAATTCCTACAGAAATGCTGAAATCTTGTGGAAAGCCTTCCAAGAAGAGTGGAAGCTGTTACAGCTGCAAAGGGGGCCAACCCAATATTAGTCTATGTATTTGAATGCAATGTCATTAAAGTCCCTGCTAGTTTAATGTTCGAGTGTCCCAATACTTTTGTCCATCTAGTGTTTGTGTTATATGTCTGCAGCTGAGCATATTTGTGCAAACTAAACTATCTTGGTTTTCATTTCCTGCATATACCATCTGTCTCAGTTCCAGTTTGTTTACGGACTGGCTGCTGGACGTTTGGCACAAACGTCTTTTTGTTCCCTCATCAACCTGAGCCAGATCATTGGTTCTGTGTGGAGGCTGTTGTACTTTTTCTCCTTGCTATCTTTCAATCCACGTACTACTGCCAACGCCAACTGTGACGCCAGACACAGGGCTCCGGCTGCTTCGGGCTTCCATAAGGCATGGTTTTTATCATGTCTGACAGAATCCTGTCTCTGCTTCCAGGGAAGGGTTTGGTAGCCAGCAGGGTGGGCGAAAAGGGGAGCAGAGGGGAGTGAGAGAAGGAAGTCCAAAGGAAGTGAAGAAGTGGAGCGAGTTCCTCAGGGAAAACGAAGGCATCCACAACTCCACATGGTGGAGGCGGCATCCAAACGCAGCAAAATGGCTAACCGAGTTATGAGAGGATGACCTCCCTCTTATCTTAGAGCAGCAATCAGCAGACAGCTGACTCAGCTAAAGGCGCACACATGCAGACAGTCAGACAGACAACAGAGAGACAGATGGACAGACATCTGCAAAGAATGAAAGAGGAGACACGGCCAGTTCAGGAGTGAAACCAGACAGGCATCAAGCCCTTTCAACAAGTCTGAGGAAAAAACAACACGCCAACAAGCATAAATACAGCCATGCAAGTCTCCTGTCAAGCATAAATAACATTTCAGTGCTAGCAAAACAAAAGAAATGGAGTGTGGGTTCAATTACAATCATTCCGTGTCCAATTCTTTTATGATGGGAAACGCTTTTTAATTGAATATGAATTTTCTAGGGCTGTCACAGTTACTCTTTAAGAAAGCTGATTTAAACATCCTTTCTCAACCAATCAGCAAGAAAAGTTGCCAAATTTTATGATGCATGTTGTACATATTGATCTCTCATAAGAAGAAAGAGTAAGGGTAGGCAATATGACAAATAAATATATCATTTATGACACCCATCACATTCATATTACATTTTTTCTGATATATTTGTAATAAAACTAGGTTTGTAATGAAACTTGTAGTTGTAGTCAGGGTTCTAGAGGGGCTGACTATATCTCTGATATGTTGTGATCATCTATCCCATAACAACAAATACTGTCATAATTAATGCTGGGCAACAAGTAATTTTTTTAAATGTTAAAAGGTTTTCTGTGATTAATTGCATTGTTGTAAATAATGAATTCAAAAGTTGTGTATAGTGCGCTCTACTCTTTAAAAGTACTGCTATATGAACAAAAGTGCAATAACATTTGGTTTGCAAACACTTTTTATACAAATAAGGTGCTTTGTTTTTCTACAGCAGTTTTCCCTTCAACACGTAACATGAACAAAAGTAATGGGATGCATGAACCTCTCAAGCACAAAAAAAAAAGCATCAAACTCAAAATAAAAGGATTTTTTAAATTAATAATTGTTGGCGTTAAGTAAACAATGTATTCATGCAATAACACGTTAACTTGCCTAGCTCTAATTATTATGCAACTTAAAAATAGAGACTGAAGAAAACAACCATTTGAATGAATTACACAGTTTCACAGGTTTTTGCAGTAAAGTACTGAGATTGTTTTTTCTTCATTCAATTAATCTAAATAAATTACAAATTAATAAGAAAGTATAAAGTAACCACTCTGGTATCAGTGTGTGGAGACGGTACCTTGCTCAAAGGTACCTCAGAGGTTTCACTGGCAGTCATGGGATTCAAACTCACAACCATCAGATCACAGGATCAACTCCCTAACTACTAAGCTACCAGCTGCCCCAATGTATTTGCCCTAAAGTATCACGTATGACAATTAATTAATGGTGACAGCATCTGTGCTAGGTTGAGACTATAACAGGACTTAAAAGCCTGTGTTACATCTATGAGCAGGACGTTCATTGCAAGCCAAGGACACACATTTGAACATTGCTGCAGTTGCACCTCTTTTAGAAGATTTTGTGCCAAACAAGGATCAAGACATCCAAGCATAACTAACAGAACAAGGTCTGGTTACTTTGTCCTCATGACTTTTCCTTAAAAGGACAAAAGTGGTGAAGTAACTTCTTGTTGAACTCACTGTGGTAAGCTGTAAATATCATACAAACAATGTCTTTTACCACAACTTTCTAACTTCCTTTTTGAGAATAAACAGCTTTAGTGTTTGTAACCCAAGTCTGAAAAGATGGCTGTGGTTCAAATTTGTCTTGCGTTAAGAGGATCAAATGTGTTCCAGCATCTAAACTGCAGATTTAACTGGGTTATAGTTTCAACATTACTCAACAGAAAATGCATTGAAAACACTGAGTTGCAGTTGTAGGATCTTATTTGTTCCATGTGTGATGACCTGTGTTAAACTGGAAACTGCTGACACTTGTCACCAAATCAGCAAATTAAGGCTTTATACTTACATGTGCAGCTTCCCTCCACCCCTTCCTGAACTAGGAAGAGGCTGAAATATCCCACCAAATCTTCAGGCAAGTCTAGTTTCGATGCAACAGCCTGTAGAAGGAAAAAGATATTCTTCTTGTTATTGAGGACTAATCTCCAATTCATCTCTAATCTCCAGTGAATCTTGTAAAACACCACCACAGGAACTTCCAGGTGCAAAGATGACTGCTTAAAAACATGAATCAATATTGGCAGCTTGCATTTGCTGCCATTACTTGATGAGTCTTGTTGGAGAGAGGCCTTGCATAATGAAGATCTTGAAGATCTTTTAAAGTCATAAAACTAAATTAGTCCATTTTCCAACTGAGAGTTGTTCCAAGGTAAAGTTCAAGGTAAAGTATGTTTATATAGCATATTATCATACACAAAAGGCAATTCAATGTGCCAAAATAAAATAATTTAAGAATAAAACAAAGCTGAAAGTGCAATTGATGTGTAGAGGAAGAGAATCGTGCAGTTTTTTTTAAAGCTACTCTTGGTGCAGATCTGACACTACTGGGCAGTTTGTTCCAGTAGTGAGCTGCATAGTGACTAAATGCCATTTTAACATGTTTAGGTTTGGCTCTTTTCACCAGGAATATATACTTCAAACATACTGGAGATGTATTTAAGACCCAAACCATCCAGTGACACAATGACGCCTTAAAATCGATTCTGTACTGAACTGGTTACCAGTGCAAAGACCTAAAACCATGTGCTCTCTCTTCTTGGTTTCGGTTAGAACTCTGGCAGCAGCACTTTGAATAAGTTGAAGCGGCCTAGCACTACACAAATGGCCTGGCTGAGTGAATTTAAGAGAGTTAAATAGCCCACTACTACTGTAGCCTAAACAGCAGGTTCTCTGTTAACTATTAAACATTATAATCAAGGGGAACTCATGATCAAGTTAGCCTTCAGTGCACTCCTCACTTGGCTGTGTGTCATAAGGTGCTAAAGGCCGCTTGCTGTGAAGAGCGTTTTTTCCCCCTCGGGAAGGTTTGAGTGCGCAGGGTCAAGTGTGCTTTAAAGAGCTCTGCATGAGACTGAACTGCCAGTGACTCAGTAGCACAGGGCCACATGGCTCAAGGTGAAAACATGATGGGGAATGTTCTAGGCTGTGCATAATAAATCCAGAAGCTCTGCAATGCATCACAGCCATTCTGGCACAAGGTCACCGGTGTCTGAAAACAGCAAACTATCCCAGCACTGTGAGCATGGTTAGGAATTATTTGTGAGTAGCAGGAAACTTAAATAAAATAACCCCTCCAGCATGTCTTTATGTAGCTTGCTTTGTGCACTGGGGCACAGTCATGCTGGCATAGAAAAGGTTCTTCCTAGGGCTGGGCGATTTGGCCAAAAATCAAAATCTCGATGAATTGAACTCGTTTACAATTAATGAACGATTATTTTATTTATTTTTTTGCCCTCATAGTTCACTGACAAGCTTTGTACAGTATGCTCACATATTAAAAGTGAGAGATTTTTGAATGAAGGGTGCATTACTTGATTTTAAAATAATTGAAGGAAACATACACTATCTACTATCTATATTTTTAAAGGGAAAGTAATCGAAATAATCGACCTGAAAAAATTTGATCGATTATAGGTTCTGCATGTCGATTTCGATTACTTTTCGATTCATCGCCCAGCCCTAGTTCTTCCCCAAATGTTAACAAAGTTGGTATGCGGAATCATTATGTTTTTAATTTTACTGGAAGTAAGGGGCACAGCCCAACCCCGAAGAAACAGCGGTTTCTGAATACTTTTCAGAGCACTATATGCAATACTGCAGAATAAGCAGCCTTTGCTTCGTCACCCTGTCACAGCTTGCAACACTCAACCAACACATTGACGGAATGAATGGTACCGATTTAGTAACACAACATAAATTGGAGTAAATTAATAATGCGATTATAATCTCAGCAAAAAGGCAGTTTTGTAGAAATGTCTGAATTAAGGTTAAATGACTAATAAATAAAACAAAAATATAAACATTTTGGGGAAAAAAAAAAAATCATTGTAAGGATCAATATCAACATCGGAATCAGACAGTATCTGTATCAGAAAATGCAAAGAGGCACCATGCCATCTCTATTCTTTAGCGATAGACAAAGAGGGCTGTGATTGACAGGAAATTCCATTCGTATGTTCAGGAAGCCTGGGTCGTACTCCTGCACAGAGAAATCATTTTAAAATTAACAACAGAGGATTGCACACCTGCAACGTTCTCCATTGTCACTGCATGCTGGACCACATCCAGACAGGTGTAATACATTTCCTCCAGAGATGGTCAGATGGGGTTTAGGTCTTTTATTTGAGTTTAAACGAAAACAAAAACAAACAAGCTCCAATCTAAAAACATGAAGCTAGCGGAAATTAGTTTCGCCTGCCGTTTTCTGGGTTTGGCAGGAATCTCAGGCTCTCCGAGATAAGGATGCTTTTTTATGCCTGGACACATTTTTGAGCATACAGACTAACTGTGTAAATTTCCTGATACAGCATGATAAGAATGCCGACATAGTTCAGTGGAAAGGATTTGAGGGGGGAAAAAAACGGTTAGTACGTTGAGCTCTTTAGCTTATATTTATATAAACAAAACATACACAACATTACTACAGTTATCCTCCTATAAAACTATAAACCTACTAAAAGATTTGGCTTAGCTTGCACAATACTTGCACAATTTCACACTTGCACAATTAACTCAAATGCAGTCGATCTGCCAAGACATTTTGCTCTGAAGCAACAATGTAACAAAAATGTAACAGAAGCTTAGCCTCCAGCTTAGCACTGTGAGCTTAAATCTCAGACTCAGGACAGTGAGTTATGCAAAAAACAAAAAAAAAAAAACCAGAAATAAAACAAAGAAGCAAACTTTGAAAACTAAACATGTCTTGGTTGACTGACTACATCTGGAATGAAGGGAAGGGAATTATGTCCATTTGATTTTTGGCCAAAGCATAACCTTAACAACACCCAGCAATTAAAACTTCACAGAAAAAACACAAGCAACACCACTTTACTGAATCAGGAGGCTACACCAGAAATCTTCCTGGTAAAAATGCATGGCAACTACAGATTGCAGGCAAAAAATATAGGCATTTGATTTTGAACTTAGGCCACTTTCTTACCTCAAGAACATCCTCAGTCTGGTCTGAGGTCAAGATGTTGACTTTAGTTTTCTGGCCATTGGACAGGTGAACCTCCAGCTGGACCTCTTCAGTGGGGATTTGCTGGGTCTCCTGCAACAATGGAAAAAAGCCAACAGACCCATCAAAACCTTTCTGTAAAGACTTACTTCAGCATGTGCTAAACACGGTCTTAAACTCAGTTCACCTCAGAGACCAGTGACTCTCAATGGTCCTCAAACAGCCCAGGAGCCGCATTAAATCCTCAATAATTTGGTTTTAGCTATGTTTTAGCAATTTCTTAAAATGGTTTTATTGGTATAGTATTATTATGGTAGTAGTATGGTATTAGTATGGGTCAGCTGGTGGCCTGGTGGTTAGGAAGCGGCCCCTGCAATCAGAAGGCTGTGGGTTCCAATCCCAGGACTCTTAGAGACACCACTGAGGTAGCCTTGAATCAGGTACCATCCCCACACACTACTTGCCAGCCCCTTGTTGGTAGCTGCCCACTGCCTCACTCAGTGAATGGATTAAATGGGTTAAATGCAGAGAAGGAATTTCACATTGTTCACACTGGGTGCGGTACTGTGGTTTGCTCACACTATTAGAGGCCACGTTACTTTAACATTAACATTTAATAATATAACATTTTGTTGAATGGGGGAGTAACCCTGCGTTCTAAATCCAGCAGCTTTTCTGACAGTGTCACTTTCAAATTTTGTCAAATTTATACCCAGCACTCTAGCCCAGTGGCACCGGAGGGCACCAGGGAGTGTCCAATCATATTTTGGATGGTGGGGGACGAATGTTTGGCGGTCCTTCCTAAAGTCTTGTCCTAGCTTTGTGCACTTGCAACCGATGGCATGCATATTTGCGTCTACTCTTGGGTGCTCTGCTAATTCATCCTCCTTCCCTGCTGCCTTAGTCCTCTTCCGTACAGACAGGGGGCCTTACAGCAGCCGCTGATCTTTACAGACAAGATGAAATGACAAAGAAAAGCCTGACTAATCACTTATTCTGCTCCTGTGGCTCTGCCGGGAAGGAGAAGTCACAGAGAAGGCTGGATCTGACTTCGCAATGAGAGGCTGACCTGCTGTCTGACAGACCTGGACAAGGAGGGCCTTCAAAAAATTACAAACAAAACGCTGGCACTAACTACACAGGGGACAACCAAAGTTTGGAGACACCTTATCTGAAAACTAGATGCTCTGACTGCAGTATCTTAGTTAAATAGTTGAAATGGATTTAAGCTGTTTTTCAGGTAAGAAACAGTTGTGGACTTCTTAAGCACTGATGTACGTCGCTCTGGATAAGAGCGTCAGCTAAATGCCGTAAATGTAAAATATACCCAAGTAAAACTGTTTTCGAATAATGAGGTAATATTTTCCACATTCGACATCAAAGTGTCTTTCTTGGTATGAATAGTTGCTTTTCCCTGAATAGTGATGATAGTTCCCATTTCCAAATAACTGAAATGTATTCAAGCAGAAAAACAGAGGTGCTGCAGTGAACAAGGGGCATAACATTAAGAAAGAACAACACTGGAAGAGAGAACATTCAAGACGCTTCAGCAACAACTCTCAATTATTCAAGCATTCATTACATCTCCAAAGAGCAAAAATAGCAGTTTGTACCTGCTGAGCTTTTCTTAGAAAGCTGTTGAACATCTCACTGGCTCCCAGCAGCGGATCCTGACGCACTATTTGGACGGAAAAAAACACAGATTATGGCAAGAGCACTGCGACATTAAATAAACACATTTGATGGCTTTCATTAGCAGGTTCACCCTGAAGTACATGCAATTTGCTGCTCTGGAAACAAATAAGACATTGTATTTTAAAATCAGCATCCTGGCGAGTACGAGAACCACACCAGTGTCCGTTAAACTCCTACACAAGCACCTCGTTCTGCTTCACTGATTAATGATCACCTGAATCACATCTTATTTCATTAAGCCAAGTATAAAAACACTGCTGCAATCAACACTCTCTTCTTGCATTGGGACCAGCTGGATGGTGAAACACTAACAGAAGTTCGTCAAAGGTAATTATTGCCATATTGTTTAAGAATGGACAATTCATTCAAGTTCTGTAAACACCGCACCATTTCTCTTATTATTCTTTTAAGCATCATTTGAAAGGAAATGAAAATACAAACAAATATTTGTTGGAAATTGTGAGAAATATTGTCAGCAGTTCTTAAAAACTGAGGCAAAGCTGTTCTTGCACCTATAAAAGATAAAAGATTTTTATATATTATGACATCCATTTGCCTCCCTCAGTGGACTGTTTATGAAGGATAAATAAAAGAAGAAAGTGTCAGAAGAGAGGGAGGGCTGAATAAACTCAAATGTTTATTGACATTCTCATTATAGCACGTTGGCTATCAGCGGCCCCCCGAAAGCACACACCGCGTTTGCATAAACAAACAGTTTATTCGCTCTGAACAGATTGTGTGTTTGAGGCGGTTAATTTTCCATAACTGCGTTAAACCATGATGTAACTGCAAGAGTGGCCGGCCAAGAACAGCCTGTGTGCTCCCAGACTATGAGCAAATACGCTCAACAAGGCTTAGCTTGTTCGGGGGAATGTGCCAGAACTGGAATGGATTTGAACAAACGGTTCATGGTGCTGCCAGTCCAACTTCTTCTTCTTCTTTTTTTTAAATCTAATTTAACCCCTGACCTGCAAAAAACAACTCTAGATCACATCCAACCCTGAGATGAAGTGATAAATTCATTGATTTTAAAAATTTATCTGTCAGCAGAGAGGTATCGTTCCATAAATTCGAGCCAAGCGCTCTCCTGTACAGCAGATGATGTCAGAAAGGCTGTGGAGACACTGAACCTCATCCTGCCTGGAGGTGAGTGCAGAACATGACTCACACCCAGCTTTTTCTCCTCCCAGTCACAGCCTGGTTCTTCTCCAACAGTCTGGTAGAGCAGGACAGTCAGCTCAGACTAAATGAACTTCAAAAATCAGCTGACCTTTCCAGATCTCCAGGACTGAATGATTCCAGAGAACATTTTAATCGCACTCTAAATAGGGGTTCAAAAGGACAAGGGGGTGAAAGAAAAACGAAAGAAAAAAAAAAAAACTCACTCACCAGCCTGCATGTACTTCTCCAGCTGCTCTCTCCGCTGCTCCACCTCTGCTGGCGTGAGGGTAAAAATCTTCTTTGGGGGGAAGGCAGGCACAACATTGTTCCCATACTCTTTCTTTATCTGATCAAGAAAAGAGGAAGACCCTATGCATAAGACTCATTTTTGCATCTCGAGCTGTAACAAACCCTGTCACAAAAGAAATCGCTGAAAATTTACAGCTTATAACCATGGTTTCCAATTTTGCGGAGATGAAGCCAGAATTCAGTGTGACCATGTTGCTCTTACCCTGTGCAATGATCCTCTTTCCCCTTTCTGGGAATCTCTCAGGAATGAGATTCATAAATGACTTGCCAAAAGCTCTGAATTTTTGTAGAGAACTATGTAGAGATAGCTCCAACGGTCCCAGCATAACATTGTTTACATATTGCCCTTTATTACAATTCCTGTCAAACATATTATTCACGGCTACACATCATCTTAGAATTAATAATGTATTAATATAAAAAAAAGAAAAAATGTCCTCTAACTGGCCTTTGTTTGGCATTGATAGAAGGGTCAACAGCTGGTATCCACAACAGTACCTCATATGTGCAAATGTTGATGCTTCTAATCTGCTGGAGGTAACTGGATTTGGGAGCAATCAGAGTGAACTTGAGCATCTCTACACCATGGCAACACCTCTAGCCTGAATGTCTGATCTCACAAGGTCTCCTGTGACTGGTTACCTAGCAACAGCAGCTGCCAGATCAGAAAACCTGGCTTTGCCAGCAGAATCACTAAAGTTTTCTACATTCAACAACAAATCTCTAACGGTCCCGCAAACCTGGAAGTTGTTTTAACAGTGAATTGTCACAAGACAAAAGGCATTCTTTGTCTCCTTAGAGTTTTTAAAGGATCACTGATCCAGCATGAGTGGCTCATTATACAACCAGGGTTTTCCCTCCCAATCAAAACCCGTGCTTCTGAATAAAATACAAAATAAACCCATTCCTACAACACAACTATGAATGCACTCAAATTTGTATGTCATGTGTGCTTTACGTATTCCACATGAACATTTGGTCTGAGATATGTAGTCACTAGCTCTCATCTCAGTTTCTCTGTCTAGCTCCACTTAAAAAACATGCGAATAAGAGCAACTCAATCTGTGTCATTTTTCAGCGATAGGTCAGAATATTATTACTGAATATTATTGAGTTTCTCAGTTGACATGTTTTACTGTAGGGTAAATGACAAACCAAAACAAAAAAAATCAGTTTTTAGATACTAATCGATAAGAAAATTTAGTATCGCGTTCGCTATCAAATAGCACTGGCATCGATACTTAAATGCCAGTTTTGCATGAGCCGGTTCACGGAAATCAACTACAACAATTATTACAACTTTCATTGACTAAAACTAGACGAAAATATTCATGGATTATTCTGACTAAAGTAAGACTAAAATGCTCCGACTTTTAGTCGACTGAAACTTGACTAGACTAAAGAGTATAGACATGACTAACACAAATCCCAAGTTATTCATCTCTATGGGAAAAAAGCATTGTGCGCCTTTAAATGCTCTGCCATGTTCTGGGTCGGCTAATAATATTAATACTACATTTAATTTATGAAGCGCTTTTCAAATACAAACACGCTGTACAATTTGAGAAAACTGAGCATTTTGTTTGTCTACTCAAACCTAGCGACACAATTTTATAGGGACCCTCAGCTCTCCTCTGCAGAAAATCGGTGCAACAGCCCCTGAACACACTATTTTTTTTAAATTAAAAAGTTCCTTTGTTTGTTTTTTCTTCCCCTGTAGTATCGAAAATAGTATCGAGTACCATCCTTAGTATCGGTATTGAGATTTCAGTATTGTGACAAGCCTAACCAAAACACAGAGCTAAATCAACCATAACTACAATAAAACAATTACACCACTATTAAAGTCTACTTAAAAATGGGCTATGACTTCCAGTGACACTCCAGTAAGAAACAAACATATCTACAAGTTGTAACTTTAGCAAGCTAGCATTAATTCCATCAGTTGCCCTTGACTTTGGGTATTATATTTGTTATTAGGTCTGTCATCCAGCACAATTTGATGATTTCCCTGATTAAAAATACTTGGTTCAGCTCATCCGTAAAACTACCAGGCTTAGTGGGTGTGTTATAAGTAGAGAAATACTAAACTGACCCTCCTGACTGTTGTGCAATTCTTATCTAGCTTCTAATCAGTGCCGTTTCTGACCACAGTACTGCTCCAGGCTTGATATTTTTAGTTGACAGACAACTGGGTGCCATTTTATCATGTTTTAGAATACATTTCAAGACTTTCAATGGTCTGCTGGTTCTGTGATTGCGTGCTTTGTTCACAGATATAGTTGTAAAAAGTCTATACAGGGCTCACCTGTTCATGCAGGCCTAACAACTGGCTGTAGCGTACTCGGCAGTGCAGCACACCATTGACATGAATGTTGTAGGCCTGAAAAAGGAAGGAGAATTGGAGGTGAAAATCAGAAGCATTGCAGAAAAGTGGGTTTTCACACACAGACAGTTTGTTCAAACACTGCAGTCTGAACTACAAAAGAAACAGAGTTTGACAGGCATCAAACCGAGCATTGCTACAGAGCTTCAAGGACGTCCAACAGCGATGGGTTTGCCCTTTCTTTCGACCACACATTTAACGTCACATACATAATTGAAAAGAGCAATCACACTTTTATAGCTCGCTAATCCATCACGGAAAAGAGATGTGGCATGTCAGGCGATGTCATGGTTACAAGACATCAATCATCTCTGAATAGAAATTCTGAGCCATTTCTGTAATTAGACAGTAATAATGCACAGTAATACAGGGTGTCTACAGGTTTGACCAAGTTAAATTTAAGACATTTTAAGACTTTTTAATACCATTTTCAAACAAAATTT
>JBBPDC010000156.1:8766177-8789062 GCA_037974485.1 Hemigrammopetersius urotaenia | reverse complement strand
GGAAATACATACACAGGACATACCTACCTACAGCACAAGATCAGACAGGGGCAGAGACACAGGCTGAGCTACACACATAAGGTACACGCTGACTGGGCAGGGGTGAGGGCAAAGCAGGGACATAACAGAATTACAGAGAACCAGACCTGGCCTAAGGTTACTCACTTAAACATGGCTTGAGACGTAAGCATTGAGGTTTCTCACTAGAACATGGCTTAACACGTAAGCATTGAGGTTTCTCACTAGAACAAGGTCTGACACATAGGATGACCAGCACAGGTTAACAGGGGAACTAATACACAACACAACAGAACAAGAGGGAACACAGACTCCTAGAAATAAACCAAAACGCCATTAGGGCAACAACAGAACACATGACATAATCAGAACTTAGGATCCTCAGCAAAATGCCGGCATGGGAAAAATACAAACGGAAAAAAGCAAAACAGGGCACAGATATATGGCTAAGCCAGTCCAGACCGTGACAAAAACAAGAAATTCTTGATTTTGTCACCTGACTGGAACCTTGAAGTACACATTTTAAGCCAGGCACTGTTTCTATCTAAACACAAATATATTGCCACATCATAAACATGCTACAAAACACAATGTACTTAAAATGTGCTTAAGCCTACCTTTATTTACAGCTGAAAATACACCAAACCCCTTAATTTGAATTTAGTGGACATTCATTTGTGAAACCAAATTTTGAGGTGTTAATTTAGGAGGTTCTATAATTTAAGGGGCAAATTTGAAAAAGTATAGCAGTTCATCAGTTTGACCCTTTAATCAACCATAATCTGTACAAATTTCCATAATTTCCTGTGTGGGAAAATTGTAGTGGGGTTAAATTAAGGAAATCCTTTGTTGCACAACACTAGTCTTTTACTGAATCCACACCAAACCATTTTTGAGTACAGAATTATTAGTATAAAGTTTTCCTCCTATGGAGCTTTAGCCTATATCAAGAAATGCCAAATCCAATTCTGCAAGTTTAAAATGATTGCAAGGGACAATTTAGTAGTCACTTGATATTAGTAGTGATCTGGCCCTACTGCCCCTTCCCAGTTCTATGCCCTTGGACCCCATGAACAAAGTGAGGTCCATAAAGACCTATTTTGCTGAGTTTGGTGTTGAAGAACATGACAGACTTACACTGAGCCCTGACTTGGACCTCATCCAACACCTTTGGGATGAACGGGAAGACCCACTGTGAGCCAGACCTTACTGACCAACACCTTCCGACCTCATTAATGTTCTTGTGGCTGAATAGAAGTACAGTCTAGGGGAAAGCCTTCCTAATAGAGTGAAGGCTGTTATAGCAGCATATGGGGTAGAGGGGATTGCTTATGGATTTGGAATGAACTCTTTAACAAGCAATGATGGATGTGATGTTCAGACAGTCACGTGTCTTGAACCAAATCTACTCTGATAGTATTTATTATGCCTGCAGTGTTCTGCAAAATGACATCAGATTTCATATTTTCATTATGCCATAACAACAGACATTGTATTTTTAAATACTTACAAGTCCGCACATCACAATTTGATATAGAAGGATATTAACAACATAATAAATGCAAAACACATCATTATATGAATAGGGAAATATATTTCCATGACGTGAAGGTGATTACTGAAAGAAGTATATATGGAATTTAAATTATCCATGGTTTTCAAAACAGCATAATGAAACCAAATGGCACTCAAAATCCCATTTGTTGGTCTTGTTAGTCTTGTGTGAAAGATTTTTGTGTCCCATTCAAATTCTTTAAATATTTGTGGAACTATTTTAATTGTTATTTATTCTTCTTCACATTAAACAGATGGATGTTGAGGATGATAGTTTTTTTCTTATTTTTACAGGCATATTAAGCCAAACCTATTGGCTAAAATCATTTCACTTCCATGCTAAATTATTTCATATACTGTATGACACTTTCACATAGCATGACATTATTCTTCCACAGACCACAGTAATCTCAGGCACTACCTCATTACTGTCACTTTTTCAGTTCTGTGGGGTTTCATATTTTGACATGTTCTGAGCACACCGGTTTTGGATTTGTTTATTATTTTCAGATGACTGGTGTGTTCAGAGAAAGTGAGGTTTGAGTTTCATTGGTTCAGTTCTGTGTGGGGTTTGTATTTAAGTTAGCTTTGTGGCATGTTTCAGTTGTCTGTCATCGCTCACAGTATCCTTAGATGTGTCCCTGTCCTCTGTTTGTGTTTTGTAAAGATTATCGGCCCTCATGCTTGGTTTGGTTTTGTTTTTACTTCATAATAAAGAATCACAGCAAAATTAAAGTCTGCGTCTGCGCCTCCTTAGATGGGACACAGAAGCATGTGACAATTACACATGAAATTCATCTTATAAGCACATCCCCTTGCTTGGATGTGCAATAACATCCGCCACACCTCTTAGTTTTATTAAAACCTAGCAGAATTATCAACCTCAGTTGTCCCTCTATCTGGTCCCTCAGACTTAGAAAACATAACTGAAGGCTTAGAGAGCTCTCTTCAATCCACATTAGACAATTTCACAAAAGAATCACACTTCAGTTTAATAATCAAACAAAGCAAAAACATTTGAAAACTGTACCCAGTAAACTTAAACTGAACTAAAACTTTCATTCCGTTCTTTGGCCTATCATCTCCCAGGGGAACCGTAGTCCATCTGTCTACCCCGACTGACCCCCATTGGGACTCCAGGTCATCTCCTCACCCTGGATCTACCATTTCTGTGGGCCCTAGCCCAAGTATCCTCGACTGGTTAGGCTGATTTGGACTCCCCACATTCTCCTCTCCCAGCCAAGGGCATCTGCTGTTCAAAAGCTCAGACAGAAATTGTTTTTCCTAGTGCTGTGGACTAGAGAATCTCAAACTACTTCTCACACAGACTCCAACAAAAATGACCTCTACTGACTCTTAACTATACCTACCCTTTTAGCTATAAGTTACTAGCTGTTCAGCAGTGCTTAGTTCAGCATTTAACCCATTCACCAAGTGAAGCAGGGGGCAGCCAGGAACACGGCGCCTGGGGAGCAGTGTTTGGGGACAGTACCTTGCTCAGGTTACCTTAGCAGTGCCTATCGGGCTTGGGAATTGAACCCGGACTTTCTGGTCACAGGGCAAATGCCCTAACCACTAGGCTACCAGCTGCCTGTATATATATATATATATATATATATATATATATATATTCTTCAGATGTCACTAACTTTTACCCATCAGAGGTCCAGATCTGTAACCTGTTCTTGTCTGTATTTTCCTGCCATTGTTCTGATTAAAACATATTACGTTATTCCTGCAAGTGTATCAGCTTCCTTGTGCCGGCAGCCACCCTGACAACAGGATTGAAATGCTGTCCAGCTTCACTACTTTTAAATACATATTGTAGACCATTCAAATATGCATTGCAAGATTATACAATTTGCACAACTGGACACAAGTGTCCATGTCAGTGTCCTAGCAGATGCCAAACTGTTCTAGTTATAGTCAAACAGCAGAAACTGAACTACAACCAACAGTCTAGTACCCAGGCTAAGAAGCCTCCTGACTGGTCCTCAGCGAAAGTCCACATGTGATGCACAAAGCAGATGGCTTTAACACTAATAAGTGCCTTGAGAAGTCTGACTATTGAAAGTCTCCATGGCTCAGTCCAAAGCCTATCCCAAAGCTCAAAGATAATATTGATGATGACTAGTAGGATGAGGATGGTCAATGGTGATGCTGCTCCTGATATCAAAAGGGCGATGATGATGATGTCCCAAGTGACTACTGATGTCCACAGTGGGTTGAAGATAATGTCCAGCTCTCCTCTGGTGACAGCACAGATGATGGCATGCATAATTAGCATTACATGGGTAAAAAGCTGGTGTCTCAAAGGTCTGAGAGTCATCGAAGTAATGGCATCAGAAATGGCCATCCGCATCCACTGAAACTCCCTTCAATGTTAAGGCCATTTTCTACAAATAATCATATAGATATGATGAAAATGTTGAAAGTGTAATAAACTCTAATAATGTGTAACTCCAAAAAGGCAAGAACAAGAGCTAACCAGGATAACATCCTGAACTGAAAAGTCTGAGAACTTAATCATATGTGCTGAATGGATGGAGGACATGGTGATGAAAATGACATCAGAATGGAACCAGCCCAAAATGGCTCAGCCCAAAGCTCAAAGCTCAAATGCTCAAAGATAATAATAATGATGAATAGTAGGATAAAGATGGTCAATGGTGATGCTGCTTCTGAAGATAACAAAAGAGTGATGATAATACTGTCCCTAATGTCCACAGAGGGTTGAAGATAATATCCAGCTCTCCTTTTCATTAAAATCATGTAGGTTGTGATGGTGGCAACCCAGATGATGGTGAGCATAATAAACATTTCAGTCCAACAGTTACTCCCTCTGGCACTATTCATGTCTGTTGATGACAATGCGTTCCAGTTGGGGTTTCCGTAGACAAAGGCATATATTCTCTGATGTTGTTAAAAAGATCAAACTAATTTTCTAATCCAGCATGTCTTCATGGAGTTCAGGTCCCTCTACTACTTGGAGACTCTAATCCAAAGGGAAGGCTGCACTTGGTTCCTGCATGGAGGACAGTGGGACTGAAAGACACAAAGAAAATTATTCTATAAACATAGTTAAATTAAATTTTCATTGTTTTGTTTCACAAATCTAAAAACAGCAAAAACTAAAGAGGGATAAACCTTAGATGGTGGTTCATTATGGTGATGACTTCATTATGGTGCTCCATGGGTCAAACATTTAGGGCAGAACCAGCGGTACCTGGAAAAAAAAACAACACACACACACATACACACACAGAAAATACTAATATATGGATGTACAGAAACCATTGCTACAATAATAAAATATAACAATAATAGTATATTATAGGACAGTATAGTATGGTATAGCATAGCATTGTATATTGTAGTATAGTACAGAACAGAAAAATATAGCAGAGCATAGCATAATAATACCATATAGTACAGCATAGTATAGTATAGCATATCATTGTATAGTATAGTATAGTATAGTATAGTAATAAAGTGGTGTCCTGCTGCTGATTACAATTCAGGGGGTGGTCTTCTTGGTTTGGAAGGAAAGGTGAATGAAGCCCGTGTCTCAAGGGTCTGAGAGTCATTGGAGTCATGGCACCGGAAACGGCCATCCGCATCTACTGAAACTCCCTTGAATGTTATGCCCGCCTTGGTTTTCTGCAAATAAGCATATAGATATGACGAAAATGTTTAAAGTGTAATAAACTCTAATTATGTGTAACCCTAAAAAGGCAGGAACAAGTACTAACCAGGAGAACATCCTGAACTGAAGAGAATTGAGAACTGTGAGCAGGTAGATCTTAGCCTCGCTGATGGATGATCCAATGCACTGAATGGACGGAGGTCGTTTTGATGAAAATGAAATCAGAATGGAACCAGCTGTTTCCAAAAGCTTGGCAATCCAAGTGAGAGTGGAGTCTTACCTTGATGCATGCCACAACAGTGGCACGGGCGAAATACTGGGGAGGCAGCTGTAAATACAACGAGTGAGTGGTTAAAAAACACAAACTACAGAACGTTTACATTGAAATTATGTCCTCAGTCTAGTGATTTAGACTTACCTCTGATGAGAGCACATTATAGAATTCGTTGATGAGCAGCCACCAGTGCTCACTCTCCAGTCCATTGTAGATGGCCTTGTGCTGGAGATTCACCTCCGCCATCTGCAGGAATCGTGTGGGAAAAGTTAATCAACTTTACTGTTAAAGTAGATAAGTGTGTTTTGCCCTTCAGGGCCACCGTACCACAACAGTGTATAATCAAAATGAAAACTGAAAGGAACCTTTCTGTTGTTAGACAACCACTTTATTAAGTTAATCAACTTTACTGTTAAAGTAGATAAGTGTGTTTTGCCCTTCAGGGCCACCGTACCACAACAGTGTATAATCAAAATGAAAACTGAAAGGAACCTTTCTGTTGTTAGACAACCACTTTATGTACGAGGATGCAAACACCTTCTTGGTTTGGTCCACATCCCTGCAGTACTGCTGAAAAAGAAAAAAGACCAATTGGTAGTTGTAGAGAAAAATCCTAGAGCATAAACAAGATATGGAAATGTGATTCATTTTAGGACAGGAATATTTCTGTTCTATTCTGGAATAATTTTTCATGATCTTCAGTTGAGAAAAGATTACCTTTGGGATGGGGACACAGAAAGAGGGACAACTGTCCTGCTTGTGATCCTCCATTCCTAAGGAAATACGAAAATATTAAATGATATTATTGCATATTAAATATTACAAATCTGAAAAGGTTGTTCAGCATGAACAGTAAATGCAGGTGGGTTTGCAGTTGTCATGAATGAAAGTAAGATAAAAACAGAGGTCCCAAACCACCCCTGATAATTTCTTGATCATTTCTTACTGGACAGAAAGAAAAAAAAAATGTAACTAAAAAAATTATTTGAATTATAGTTACTTTGCTCGTGCATTACATTAACATGATTAAAATGCATTCATTGAATATAAAGTAATTAAATATAAAGTAAAGTAACGTTTACATTATATATGTAATATTTAAATTATATAATGCACTTTGTTATGTTTTGTTATGCCCCTCCCCATCCCATGTTGAGTTCTGTTACCGTGGCAATCAGTTACTATGGCTTAGCAAGCTCTAGCTTAGCTTTAGGCTAAGTAAGCTAACAATAAAAAAATAAACATCAATATCCATTTATCACACAATTATACAGATTACGGCCTCTTTTCTAAACACACTAAGGCTGTTAGGTTGTCTTAAACCTGAACAAGGGATTTGTTTTCGTTTAAACCTGAATGTAAACATTTCGTCACCATGATTTTATTTGAATAAAATACGATAAAATGTCAACATTTTAGCACTATACTCAAGCATAGAAATCCTTTAAATGTTTTTCTAATCCTCAGCAGCTATCTGCCATCAATTATATATGTTATAACAGTTAAGAATTATTGAGACGTGAGGTAAGGCGAGCGCCCCCTCCGGTCAGTACTGGGAGTGTCTGTCTAACGGTCTCTTAACGGTCGCAACATTGAAATATGAAATAATCCCTTACCGGGGTCGGAGAGGGTCACAGCATCCTCTATAATGTATATATAGTATTAAATCACAGAAGGCCTATAATTTGGCTTAATATACAAAGAGGCTCTTCATGATTACTCCAGATATCTTCCTTGGCAAGAGTACAAACGAACATCAGTTCTAATTGAACCTTTGAAGTGCTGGCACCATTTCCTGCCTTCCATTACTAGCTTGTCAAATAATAAAAGGCTATCTGCCTCTGTCTTCATTTCATAACCTATCAGTTTGCACTGTCAACAGACACACTGACTGCTTTGAAGGAATTATTGAATAAAGACTAGCCAAGCTTTCAGATTTGTCTTGTTATATATTTCTCATTCGAGGTAAATCATTCTACTTTGGCTAAACGGCAACCTTTCCACTTACAGTCATTCCACAGCACCAGTAATCAAACTGCACTGTTTTACGTGCAACTTGTCAGTGGAAGTAATAGCTTGCTGTATAGATCCCCACTGTGCTGTGAATTAATGGAGCTCCAGTCAAGCAACCCAGATCTGCCAGCTTAGATAAGGTAATGGAAAAAGACAACTTTTCAGCAAATAAACCTGATTAGAGGAGGAAAGAACACTCGCAAACACACACACAAATAGACAGACAAATCGACAGAGGGAGAAGACACTAGATGTGACTCGAAATCACAACATATTGCTTTTATGATCTATTATTGTAATAATATGTTTGCTGTTTGTGTTTTTTTTAATAGCTTAAATATCCCAACTAAAGAACTGCATGGCACGGTTATACTTTATTGCAAAGCAAGTTTATGTTGACTAGGACTTGTAGCATTAAAATTTGTATTCATTTGAAAATAATCCGTTTATTTACTTGGTAAAGATGTGGGTTCCGATAATTTTCGAATGAACAGTTTTTGTCCAGCAAAACTTTTAAAAAATATGGTGCATATCTTACTATTGCAATATATGGACAAAAGTATTGGGACGTATGGCTATTGCCCAAACTGGGACTTTGATGACACTGCATTAAAATACTTTAGTAAGGAATTGGTCCCAAACTTTCCAGCAATAATAGCTTCAACTCTTCTTGGAAGGCTTTCCTCAAGATCTTGGCGTTTCTTTGGGTATTCATTCTGTAGAGCATTTATGAGGTCAGGCACAGATGTTGGATGAGAAAGCCTGGCTTGTAATCTCCGTTCCAGTTAATCAAAAAGGTGCTGGATGGGGTTGAGGTCAGGGCTCTGTCAACTTCTTCCACACTGAACCCATCCAACCATGTCTTTATGGACCTTGCTTTGTGCACTGGGGCACAGTCATGCTGGAATAGAAAAGGGTTGTCAACAAAGTTGGTAGCATGGCGTTGTCCAAAATGTCTTGGAATGCTGAAGCATTAAAATAACCCTTCACTAGAAGTAAGAGGTGTAGCTAAAACCCTGAAAAAATAGTTGTGTCCCAATACTTTTGTTCATATAGTGTATATTTTATTATGAAAAGCTGGGTATGCCCTGTCAAAAGCAGGAACCCTTTTCTCCAGAGGGGGGCAGTGTAGCTTCTGTTTTTGACTTCACAAACTTTTGCTTCCTCCACTTGCCACGTGGTCAGTGGATTTAGTATGCAGGGAAGATCTCACCACTGTCAAATCCTTTCAAACCAAAGAATAATCATTTCTAAGCCATCTATACTGAAGGTTCACTTACAGCTCCAATCAATTACCCACAGACCTGCACTGTTTTCCTCTACTTCAGAGCTAATTTCTCCCTATTGTTTTATTAAAAATAAATTAACCGCTTTGTCTCTTTAGCACACCTTGTACACAAAGCAAGATTGTTGGTGTGTTCTCTGTGGAAGACAAATTAATGATGCTAAATCTGATCAGAATATCCAGTGACAGAAATGATGTGTGATGAAGAGGAGCATCTTTCAAATACAAGCCAATCACATTCTTCTACAGGCTCCGATAAATGCAGAAATGTGAATACAGCAATATATTTTCTAGTATACATGTAAATTACCAGCTTATTATGCCATTTTTATATTGTATACAATTTATATATATATAATATATACAATGTAGTCAGATTTCTAATTATTATCTGACTCACTGAAAGGATATGACTGGCTTTTATCACACCAAAATAAACTTTATAAACCTCTGTAAGTGAACTAGACAGAAAGCAAATCTGCATGAAAGAAACCTTTATTCCTATGTGACATATATATCATGCCATATATATATATATATATATATATATATATATAGTTTATGCAGATGTGCTTTCAGTCTGGTTCATTTTTACAGAAGTCTGTAGTTTCATTAGGAGTGATTACGTTTAATTTCTTTCTAAGTTATTATTCTTCTAATGAATCAGCTAATAATAAGCTGATGAAATTTGCAGTGACTTGTATATTTTCTATATGGGTACTGTACTGCTGTATTACCAATGCAAAAACAGGCTACATCAGGTTTGTAAGCCATTCCTTCAGCAACAGCAAGAAGCGTAGGTTCATTACCTTTATTGATGCTAACTTAAATATGATATGATACGATATGATTGTGATACTGTGATAAAAGTTTTGTATTTTCTGAAACTTAGTTTCTTCTTCTCATGTAGAGTACACCCGGACTACAGTTTCAGCTTACACTAGGAAGAATCCTTCAACAAATTCAGCAGGAAAGCAGCAGTTTTGTTCGCCAGCAGTGAGTCTACGTCCTGACACACTACACCATGTGTGTTGTCAAGGTGACAGGAGGTTCTCTGCCTGAGGTGCAGCGAGATTCCCATCAGGCCTGTCTCCAGAGATACACTGCTCCCTCCTTTAATTCCACCGAGCTGAGCCAAGCCCACTCGCACAACACTGGAGGATAGGCCCACCTCATCAATCTCAGACAAACCTGACACAGCCTCTGCACCCCAGCAGCCAGACCAAAGCAGCCCAGAGGTCTAGAACCCACTTAAGTGTGAACACATATACAAAGTTACGGAAGCAACAGTGATGCTGTGTTTCATGATGGGTAAAATGGGGTAAAATATTTCTGAAGAGGTATTATCCACTAAAAAAGCAGTAATTATAATGTATTTAATCAAAATATTTGTTTAGAACGAAAGGTAATTGAAGGTAATGCTCACTTTTTCTTGCACTGCTGATGTAGCTAATCTGCAATGTTAAAGACATTTTAGGTGACCAAAGTTTTCTTCTTTTTTCCCAGGAATTTTGCACAGGAAGTGATGAGGTTCATTGAGAAAAATACATTACAAAGCTAAAAGCACTCTTAAAGCCTGGATTTATTCAGTACACATTTTTAAGAGGTATTCCATACAAAAAATAAAGAAGCAAACTTTAGACACCAAACATGCCTTGACTGATATGTGTGTTGTGTAAATTCTTTTTGTTTTATCTTTGAACTGTTTGCAATAGATATTACTCTTATGTTTTTGGACCAAATATTAAGCTATCTAAGAGAAAGATAGGGCCTGTGAAACACCTGTGAGAACACGATTTAACTAGGATGCAATAATGCACTATTCCTAAATAATAAGGGTATCAAGAACTTCAAAGAGCCCACATCATACAATCTATTGTATCCCCCTTACTGATATATGTAAATTAACTCTCTCCTTACTGTGCCTTGATCAAAAAGCAGTTCCAACTGGAACATTCTAACTGAAGCATGGAACTGCCGCAGGCTGAATAGGTATACAAGTGTAAAGTGTATATTAGTCACACGTGAATACAGCACACAGTGTGAACAGCGCGAAATTGTTCTCTGCATTTAACCCATTCACTAGGAGAAGCAGCAGGCAGCCAGTAACACAGTGTGTGGGAGGATGTCTTGCTCAAGGGTACCTCAGTGGTTCTACTAGCAGCCCAGGGATTTGAACCCACAACCTTCTGATCACTGAGGCAAATCCATAACCACTAGCCCATCAGCTGTAGATGAATTGGTTCTTGTGACATTCATTGCAAAATAGGCTGTTTTTCTATAACATATGCAGTGGTGGACAGTAACGAAGTAGATTTACTTGAGTGCTGTACTTAAGCAGCTACAGTTTTTGAGCATTTGTACTTCACCTGAGTAGGATATTTTGGAAACGTATGACTTTCACTTCACTACATTTGAAAGACAAATATCGTATCTATCAAGGGTCTCATTAATTCTGAAAGTGGATGTTTAGCCCCCTCTTCTGAAACCTGATTGTTTTTTTTCCCGGGTGACAGGCTGTAAATCTCAGTAGAGTAACGTCGCGTCTGAGGTACTCTGTAACCATAAAATGAATCCAACGCCATTTTCACACCCATGACCATATTTTGATAAAATGTTAATATTTAATCGATGCTATTCAGTTGCGTAAGATCCCATAACACGCTCTGTCTCTCTGTCACTCTCTCACGCACTTTCTGTACTCTAGACTTAAAAAGCACAGCTTCCATAACTCAAAACACACATACTGGTGTAGAATACAAACAGGACCTGTAATTAGTCCATTGGTGTGTGTGTATGTGTGTGTGTGTGTGGGGGGAGGGGTAAATGTCCTCATGCAAGGCACTCCCTTCTTTCATGTTCTTTTTTTACCTGCTAATTTGCATTTATAGCATTTTCGCTCTCAACTTCATTAACATGCACATTACATACCTGTAGGTACGTTGTGTCAGAACACCTACCATGCTGTTTCATGGGTGTGTGTAGAATTACAATTAAAAATAAACAAAGGTTCTACAAGAGGTTCTACAAGCTAGTCAGAGGCATTATGTATTGTATGTGTCAATAATGCAACAATGCGGTGAAAGAAAATGTTCTTTTAATACTTCTGTGCTTTAATTTATGTAAATATTGGACTGTATGACTTTCACTTGTACTGGAGTAACATTTGACCAGTGGTCTCTGTACTTTCACTTAATTAATGAATGTGAGTACTTTGTCCATTTCTAAACATGTGGAACTTACAGTTTTAGACCTGACTACACTCCTGGAAGATGTGAATTTGTGTCCCATAGGACTTCGAAGTACAGGACCTCGAACTGAGAAAAGAGAATCAATGCAATCCATTACAGTTTGATGGCCCTCATTCTGGAAAGGATTGGGTCTTTTTATTGCAGTAAATGAAATGTAGGAAACGTAGCTCTGATGAAATGCTGACCCCAAGTGCTGACTCAGGTCTGAAGGAATAGACGAACCAGACATTAAAAACCAGCTTTGACCCAAAGAGCTAATATATATTAGCATAATAAATAAAAGTGGATAGGTTTATGTCACTGTTCTGACTGGATGAAGCCAATGGATTTCAGCTGGCTATTTGAAATTTCTTTTCATGGTAGCTCGACTTGAGTTCGATGAGCATAAAATCCACTTTTTCGCTTTGTTTTGTGCTGCTTTATCCTGCAAAACACTGTACACAGTAATCCTCTCAGAGCCAGGAACAGGTCCAGAATGGGCATTAGTGGTGGCTTATTGAACAAGAATGCAAGAGAAGTCTTGGGTATTAGCACTCATCCAATTCCTCAGGACAGTTTTAGAGAGACAAAGTCTATCTGCAGAAGCAAAAGAACAGTGTGGCTCCTTATGACTGGATGTTAAAACAAAAGAACAAAAGAACGGAGATTCACAAATGCTGCATCCAAAACTCCTAGTAAAGACAATCACAGACTCATAGACTTTGAGTTAGAGTTTATGTAAAATAACTGCACATTGTGTTCAGAAAAACTTCTAAATGTGGTGGAATGGCATTGCCAGTTTGAATGCCACCACTCTGTGCCTTGGGTGCTGCTACCAGGCCAACATAAATCTCTGCTAAACTGAGGAGCTGGCACAAAAAATGTGACTTGAATAGGCAAGACTGCTCTAAAGTTTACCATTTGCAAAATAAAGAATAAAATGAAAATCTAAAAAATTTGAAAGGTTCTCTTTGCAAAAGAAACCATAAATGTCTAATTCCCTGTTGTTATGTATCGGTTTTCAGAAATTGTTTAAAGAACTTTAAATATTGTTGGCATTCTTATAGTAATTATATTAAATTTGTAAGGTAGAGGATGAGGTTATGAGGTTTTTTTTAAAATCTTGAAATCATTGTTTCCTCTTTTCATCTGCAAAAGTAGTTTTTTAAATGTAATTTATGACTGGTTTCTCAGACATGGAATTAAGCCTAGTCATGGGTTAAATTGTAGTGCCAGTGATCTGGTTTTAGGATTATTATGGGTATGAAAACCCTGGGAGGCTCATATTTCGGTTTGTGCCGTATTGGCTATAGATTCATTTAGTTGTGATGGATCTCCACAATATCAACATTGATAGTCACAGTTTCAAATCTGGTTTGTGGTGGGAAAGAATTACAAATTTTATTGAAATATTGCAAAAACTGGCTTCTGCACCCTGAGAAAGGACTTGGGAGAGATTATAACATTTTCATTATAACTATCAAAGGGAAGAACTGGGTATGACAATTTTAGAACTTAATATTCCTAGGTTTGATTCCTTTTAAATTAGGATGATCTGTTTTATGATTTACTTTCAACATGTTGGACAGAAGCGTTTCCATGAATTGTGAATGTCTGCATAAACAAAAAATAAAAATGTATGCATTCGATCAAAATTTCAGTCTTGTTTAAACTTCTTGTTTAAGCTAAGTATGTAAATATGTCGTATAAATGGCATTAGATGAACATAATTTACTTCGAACAGAGGTCCCCAACCACCGGGACGCAGAATGGTATTGGTCCGTGAGTCATTTGGTAGCGGGCCGCACAGAAAGACAGAATAAAAGTATTTCATTGATTTCACTGAAAGAACTTCTATTTTGAAAAAAAAAACCAACCCAAACGTTCATCTCAGGCACGTGATATGGTACATCAAAATTAGCAAAAATTAGAAAAAAAGAGAAAAAACAAACACACTTTGTTTTCAGTTGAATCCACACTGGTTCGTGAAAATATTGTTTTCCGTTAAACTGGTCTGTGGTGCAAAATAGGTTGGGGGCCGCTGACTTAGAATATCTTCAGTATGTTACAATGAGGACAGATGAAACCAGTTAATAATTTATTAAATATTTTTACTGTTTTATTCTCTGTGTTCATTTCTGTGATTTTATTGTATAAAGTTTGTCACATTTATAAGACACTTTTGTGTGTTCTCTGTTGCACTGTACTGCACTGAGTCCCTCAACATGAGTCAGAATATTTGGCAAAGCAAAGGTGTCTGGCACACCAAGGCACCCAGCTTCATGATCTGTTTGCTAAGATGCCAGACACGACAGGTTAATTAAAAAAAAAAGAATATTTGTGACTTGAAAGGATCTAGAGTAATGACTGAATATGATGAGTGTCTACTTTATTTATTAATAACACCTACTACATTTTGTTATTGTCTTTATGATTTTAAGGTAATGGAGGCAAAGGTGGGAGGAGGATGTGGCCTATGAAACAGACCAGAAGGCCTGTTTTATTAACACATTCTTTATGCACTGATTTATGCAATGAAACATTGATGTACATAAATCTATAAAACATTTAGCATGTTCACAGAAAAGAACATTTACGTCAACGTCAATGATTTTTTTCTTCCAACATGGAGGGATCATTGATGGTTGTAACTGATATGAATTTTTTATTGTGATAAAATTTGCCACATTTTTGAAACAAACAATTTATATTTGTTATTTTTCGCCTTAATATATTAATATATTATATGTTATCATATTTTTATGTAGAAAATCAACGAATGGTGTATTTTGTATGTTCAAACTTTTGCATATATTTTTTTATATTGGTTAAAAACACATAAAACATTGTTTTTATCCAAATGAATTGCAAACTATCATGTGCTTGCTTACAAGGAAAGATTTTTACAAGTACAACGATACGTTTGAAAACTGTCCAATCACATAAAAATGAGGAAGACAGATGAAAGTCAATTCTTTGTCTTTTTTTTTTCAAATTTTCATTAAAGAGACCTGATTTGAATTTCAAAGACAAAATCTATTAAAAGCATCCAATTTCAGTTGTATTAGCAATTACTCTGTGGCTCTCTGAGAGGATGAATAAAGGATGTGCTGCTATCCAGAAGGCTCCATACAGTGCTCATATCAGGTCCTGCAGGCAAAACACACCTGCTGCTATGAATGAGAAACTGCAAAATCCTCATTCTGCAATTAATTTGCTGGCCACAGTTATTATGATGTCTTTTAGCTATGGTTTTGTAGTGGAGGAGGTTTTTATATGCTAACCCAGTCATTCAGTTCAAGGATGATACTCACCTGCAATTACATTGTTTAGTAATTGTATTGATGAGTGGCCTCTGAAACAAAGTACACCTCTGCAGAAGTTTATCTTTGCATCTCAGAAGACAAAACTAAAATCACACACAGCTCGGATTCCATATTTACTTTATGATGTTAAACTACTTTAAACGTAGTTTGGGCTCGTTGTGGGTTTGCATCTGTTGACATTATCCTTTAAATTCAGCAATTAATAGAATCGCATTATGGAAAACCATTAAAAATTATCCTTTTCCAAGAATGATAAACTGATTCCTCATGATAAATTGGTTCATGTCTTCCAGGTCATGCCCTGAACCCTCCCCGTTCCCAGAATACTGAGCCTGGGCTTCTCCCCCCACGTTGTTGTCTTTTTGGTTATTTCTCTTACTCTGATTTTGCCCAACTGTGGCTTTTTCAGCTGTCTACTTAAGCCCAGCCAGACCCGGATATCACTGTCTGTTCTCTTTCTCTATGTTCTTCAAGCAGTAAACCTGGTGCGCCTGGTTCTCATCCACCCTGAGGCAGCCTCTTGTTCTCCACTCGTGAGTGAAAACTGACGAGACTATAATGGCGAACACAATATTATTAAGCTCTATTTTCTCTGAATAAATGCACTGCTCACAATTTCTGTAAGTGTGTTGTATCTGCTCTCACCAGCACCCGATCTCCCTACTTGCTGGAGAGCATGTTATAAAGAATCCTGGCTCCTCCCCTGATCCAGTTCACCTGGCTCCTGTCAAGGAAGGTATCTTGTGCTCAGTACAGGGAGCATGTGATGGTGGCACAGCCTCCTTGCCAGACACCCTGTTTGAGACAAACTCAGATGAATGAATGAATAAAGAACATTTTCTGCTTAATATAGTGCACAGTTTATGTTTATTCACTGAATTCATCCTACTCAGACTTCAGTTCAACATATATAAAATGTAAAACAGAAAAATAAAATAAAACATTTGCAAATTATTTGCATATTCATGCAAATATGTTTATATAAATGTTGTATATGCTGTTCTTTGTCAAGACTGATATGTATGTCTCTTTTTATTTAGGAGGTAGTACTTTGGAATCTGACCATAATTGAAATCACAGTTGAAAAATACACCTTTTCAATAAAAACTAACAAAATGAATCTGTTCTGAACACTTTTAGTATACAGCGCAAAAAATGTACATGTTGTTGCAACAAAACTCCATTTTTGTCTTTAATGTTGTTTTAGATGTTTTCTGTTTTCTGGACATTTTGGATATAAGTTAAAATGTAACAACTGCATGCTGTCCAGTGAAACACATACATTTAAATGCTCCTGCTCCAGAATGAGTGGGCTGTTAGTTACTTAGCAAATCAGTCAATCCAGCACTACTTTCACCTTGAAACTGAAGCATTCTCAGCTTACACCTGACTCCAGACTGCATGTTCAAATTGTTGCAGTTTTATAGGGTTGGAGGTCAAAGCAGGGAAGATATGGCAAATTAAATGTGCATCAGATCTATACGGCCAACTGGAGGAATCCCATTTGCCCCACAGATTCCTACTTATGAATGCATGCACCAGAAAATGTAACTCAGCCAATAAATGTGAATAAGAGGATGCGCTGACCATTTGAACTAGTATCTTATGACTGAATTGTGCAAAATATATAGAATTTCTGAACACTATATCCTGCGACTCAACTTTAGCTACTGTGGGAAACAATCTTGTGCACAAAAGCCACAGTACCCTATTTTGCTGACGATCAGTACCTGACAAAATACTTTTGTATTGTAGTAAAATGGCAAAAAGTTCTGAGTGGTAGGAAAGTGTAAGGGTGATAAAGAGTAGGTGTTTAATGCTGAGTTGGTGCTGTGTTTTACAGAGAAGATGACAATATGTTCTCTGAGCTCCATTGCTGATAAATGCTGGGTCAAACTAGAACAGACAGGCACAATGACAATAGCAGCATTCCACCTGTACTCCAGCAGCCACAGCACAAAGCTCATTTTTCCTCTTAACTGGAGCTGGAAACCTCATACAGTATTACATTAATGTGTTAGCGTACATTATGGTGGTTGGCGTAACTCATGCGGAAAATCTGAGGAGGGATGCACAGAGAGAGAGTAAGGAAATATGGGAACGAGAGAGAGAGAGAGAGAGAGAGAGAGAGAGAGAGAGAGAGAGAGAGAGAGAGAGAGAGAGAGAGAGAGAGAGAGAGACAGAGACAGAGACAGAGACAAAGAGAGAACATTGATGCATCAGGGTAAAAAGGTTTTTCCCGTCAGCTGGTGAGTCGTCAAGGATGACAGGCAAATGACCCTAGACTGACTTGATGTGCAGACTCATCAGGAAACTGACAGAGTGAGATGATATAATGCCCACTAGGAGTGTGTGAGTACTGGTGGACCTCCTCTCCTATTTCATTCCAGCTCTAAAGTTTAGGCCATGTTAAAAGTGTCAGTGATTTATCGGGCTAGGCTGCACTCGATGGACCACAAAACCCTGCAGTGAAAAGTTCAGAATGAGTTCAGCATTGGGTGATAGAAAAATTGAAACAGATTTTGCCAATCTTCTCACTGGCATACCTCAGCCTTTTGTTGCAACTCTGACCTGCTGATCTATACTTTTCATTTTTATAGATTTTAGTGAATCAGCATCACATGTTGTAGTGAATCATTCTTTGACATTTCCGAAACTGCCATCCATTCCTTATGGCACACTTCAAAAACATCTGATAGAACTCACAGCACCCCATAGCTTTCAATCAAAGAACTTAAACATTTCTAGTGGAGTTCCACAGGGCTCCATACTGAGACCGATATTACTGTCTTTGTCCTCTGAAAAACTGCCTCAGATGTAATAAAAACACATGGAGTAACTGCAAAGCCCAGCAGGATTTACTCATTAATTTATGTAGATCAGTGTTGCTTAATTTTGTCCTGCACACTTTTATAAGTATTCCTAAAACAAATACACCTGATGCAAGTCATGAGGGGTTTGATAATTAACAGATGAGTTGGATCAGGTGTGTCGAGGCAGGGGATAGGGGAAATTGTGTGGGTCCCTGCGAGAAAGCTTGAAAAAACATAGAAGTGATGATCTGTTGTGAGAAATCAGTTGATTAACAGAGTGATGCTGTTTTCCAAAAATTATAGAAGCCAAATGAAGAGGGAGATTTTCATAGGAAGTCTCAAAACCCAAGTAGTTTTAAAGAGGGGCTGCTAGGATGATGGCAAATTTGTCCACATTTCCAAAATCACTGAAGTATTTGAACAGCACAGGGTCGTGTCTAGTGTTTTTAGAATTAGCAAATTTACGGTATATTGTCACTGCCATTTGATATCAATCACTTCAAGAGAGAGTGACTAAATATGATTACACATAAGTTATTGTTTATTCTTGTACTGAAACTAGCAGTCTTCTATAAAGCACTGAATATCTCTGAAAAGCTTCTCAGATGTTTTTTCACCCACAGAAGGTTGCACTTAGGCTTCATTATAAGTTTTTTATCAATATATCACAGCAAGATGACCTTGTATAAACAGTGATTCATTTTTTTTTTATCTGGTATCAAAATCTGGGGTACAAATTTCATCTGACACATGAATGTGGGAACACATCAGAAGGCTAGATACAGCAACACAAATGTCAGCAACCAATATATGCCTACAGTCAATGTTAACATACTTTCTATTACTATTGACTGTCCTGATATATGACGGCTCTGAATGATGCAGTTGCTCAGTAAACTGAATTACAGTAACAAGCTGAAATTCATTCTCTTGTGAGAGAACTGAAAATCAGATTTAATTAATAACCTTTGCATGGTATGAATGACTTCCTTTAATTTCAGTGCCCATGTAATGAAGAGGGTTTACACTCATCCTGCAAATGCATCCCATAAGCAGCTCTGTGTCTATAGAGGGGTAGCAGAGCCCACTTTTGTGAAATAACCAATGGTGCAATAAATAAATAAAAAAAATTGGTGGATTTATAGATTCTAAACAATTAAGGCAAAGCCGGGTTAGTAAGATCTTTGTTTGTGAAAGGGAGATTTGTACAGCTTGCTTACAAGCAGGGGTCATTTCTGGTAAAAATCCTACTGTGCCATTCAACAGCTCTACCTGCGTAAGCTCTAAGCCATGCGGAGGTAATATGTGTAAAACAAAAACAGTTAAAACTATGGCGCCTTCATTCACGCTTTGGAGTGATGTAAAAGATTTTATGGAAAATTCACTATCAAATATAGATTTTATAATAATATGGCCTATTCCTTTTTTTTCAAAAACCACCCATAGCCCACAAATGTCAAAAGTAGGGAAAGCAGGCCCATATTGCACCAGTGATCAAAATCAAAACATGAGAATTAATCCAAATCAATATGAATGTTCATATGAAAAACCTGAGATGAGAGAGGGTCGGACATAGCAGTGTGACAGCAATGTGACTGACCAGTCCTTTTGTACCACTTGGTGGCATTAGTTGTACATTCAGTTTGTGTGGTGCACATCGGATGACCCATCTCTGCAAAGAGTACAGTGCCCTTTTCAGTCCCTTCAGAAGTGTTGCATCATCTAGTCTGACCAAAGTTGGTGATTTCATTTCATCATGCATGTGTAAGTATAGATATGAAAGTTGTAAAATATGCTCTTTTTTCCATACACTTTTATGTCGACATGACCGCATGGTCAGATGAGATCAAATGACTCATACTGCCAAAGTTACTGAGGCTTTTGAAGAACAGAATCCATTCAATAATGCACAAATACAAGCTTGACCTTGAAAACGAGGGTACCAACTTTGGTCAAAAAAATGTCTACTTAAATTAAATCTTACATTTCATTCTAAATGGTTCTGTCAGTCCATGAAAACAATGGTAGCTTTAGTTAAAAGCTACTTTCTCGAACTGATGACAAAGGAAGCACCAACAGGCATCAATATGGTTATCACTCTTCACCTTTCAGCTTAAATGAAATGGTGAGAAACTTTTCAATTAAACCACCTGTGTCACCTAAGGATATATAGCATAATATTAAGAAGCCTAGAGGTATTAAAATGATACTGTTGACACCAGCTTATGACCTTGCCCTCGGATGTCTTGTTTATGTATTCAGTAGGAGGCTAATTTGCATTAGGTGTAGACCCAGCCGCAAGATGACTAGACAGCACAAGCAATATTGGGCTTCTTCTTGAGCCTTGTCTCCTCTCTAAAAAATATATTATACAATGAATAATATGAAGTTAAAGAGACTATTTTTCAACCACCAAAGTAGACTTAGTATGATATATATTGAAAAGGATTTACTGAAAGATAATGATCTCATTTTTGTCCCATGCCTAAACGTTCATGACAAGTATGAAAGCTTATCGGACCGCATTATATAAATAAATGCCTCTGTTACTCTGCAGAATTGCATTATTAGTTTAATCCTTCTCAGATTTACAAGCATAAAGCAAGCTCAATTATTCCCAGTGAACTATAATAATAGGAATATACTAACTCTTAACCTTTTCTGGGGGAATCTAGCCTTAATGTACCTCATTACCATTGAGAAACCAATGATAACAGCAAAAATATCTATAAAAGGATCCAGGTAATATATTTTTTTTTTCACACCTTGGACTGAAACATAGATTGACTTTAGAGTCTTCAGTCCTGAGAAAGTTGTTTAATGTATGAGTAAATAAAATGTAAATCCTCTGTAGCATTTATTCCCTAGAACCACATGCCAAGAGCCATTTAGATCTTTTAGGACTGTGATGAAAGTGCGTCAGGACATGAGTTACACAAATGGGCAGCAAGGCTGTATCTCAAATGGCTCCCTTTTCTCTACACTCACACTTTGCAGAAATTAAAATATAGACTCCTGCTTCCTAATAGTGTATAATAATGCCTAGAAAAGAACCAATGGCAGTTCAGCCATTCATGCAGAATTCCATATTGGTCTAATTTTTACACTATATGGACAAATGTATCGGGACACACCTGGTTTCAAGGTTTGAGCTGGGTTTTTCCAGTGAAGACAGTCTTAAAGCTTCGGTATACCAAGACATTTTAGACAACGCCATGCTTCCAACTTTGTGGACACAGTTTGGGGAAGAACATTTTCTATTCCAGTATAACTGAGCCCCAGTGCAAGCTCCATTAAGACATAGTTGGATGAGTTCGGTGTGGAAGAACTTGACTCGCCCACACAGAGCCCTGGCCTCAACCCCTTCCGACACCTTTGGGATGAACTGGAGATTACGAGCCAGGCCTTCGCATCCAATATAAGTGGCTGATCTCATAAATGCTCTACAGAATGAATGGACACAAATTCCTACAGAAACTCCAAAATCCTGTGGAAAGCCTTCCAGGAAGAGTGAAAGCTGTTATAGGGGGGACCAACTCCATACTAAAGTATGTATATCAATACAATCTCATTGAAGTCTCTATTGGTATAACATTAAGCCATTAGTTTCCCTAAGATATGACTAGACTATTGTCTTTTGTCCAGTTGGGCTATTAGCCATTTCTTTTTCACAGAGCAGTATTAAGAGCAGGATGAGCTAACACTACGCAAGTGTAGTTTAATACATAAATCATGTATTTTTTTAAAATTTTGTTTATTGTGTGATTTGATCATTTCAATGAAAAGCAGAACGTTAACACCAGTGAAGTCAAGTTTAGGTCTAGAGTGAGGTGCATGTTTTCTTTGTAGACTCTGATGCACCCATGTGCCTTACTTTGGACAATATCTGACAAATGCAGTAAATGTGAATATAAATGTAAATGTAAAAAATGTTTCAGGAATAACTAGGTTTCACAGTAAAATATGCTTCATACTTCGTAAAACAATTGCTGACCTCATGTAATTCCTGATTTTGGCTTGTAATTACATATACAAGCCAAAACATTATAATATTATTAAGTCATTGACCTTTTCCATGGATTATGCTTCTTCCATTTATTCCACTATGCCAAGTGTAAAGGTCATCAAATAGAGAAGCTCAAAGAGGTGTGAGAAAATATTCCCAGCAGTGAATATCGTGCCATTTCTTAACACATTTCTGGTTTGGTTTTACTCATGGTAGCAACACTGATATTATATCACAGTGAATCTTTTGAAGTTGAAGTAATACTTGTCCTGCTTTGGTGATTTTATGACAAGCTCCCTCAAGATGATGATCTTTCTTGAATAAAAAATACCATCATATTAAAAATGATCACTCCTATAAGTAAGTCATGAATGTAGAATGATGATTTTTACACTGGATTAAGTTTTCAGCTTAAGACACAGAATATCAACAGAGAGTTATTTTCTAATAGAAAGAGTCTTGTGGTTTCTAATCTAAGAAACCTTTAAAGGCTAAATACCTTTAACATAAGAGCTCGATGCTCTTTGCTCAGTCAGAGGTACATTGCAAACATTTATATCTTGGCAAAACAAGCTGACCTAAAAAAGCTCACCTCTTTCTGCCTTTCTCTCTGTCTCTCTCTTGCTCTCTCTCTCTTTGTCTGTCTCTCTCGTTCCTGACTTTTCCGTATTTAAACCTTGGGTTAATATTTACATTTTCTTTAAGGGTAATGTATTAAAC
>JBBPDC010000156.1:8748083-8760290 GCA_037974485.1 Hemigrammopetersius urotaenia | reverse complement strand
TATATATATTTTTTTTTTTTTTTCTTCTGTTTTTATTCATTCATTTAGACATTACAAGGCTTTCGTCCAGTTGGGCTACTAGCCATTTATTTTTTATTGTATTGTATTATGAGCAGAGTGAGCTGATGCTAGTGTAGTATATTAACATTTAATGCCATATTATTAATTACTGTGAAGATTTGATTGCATTCAAAAGCATTAGTACACTCATGGCACTGTACTAGATGAATCAAAAATGTCACTCCAGTTCCTCGGCAAGGTATTGGATGCTGCTACACAGCTAAGCTGGGGGTTTTATGTGCCTCTAGATGTCTTTCTGGATTGATGGATAGATGAAGTAGCTCAGATTTACAAGAGATGTGTTGATACCTATAGGACTGTATCATTATGTATGCATTATGGATGTAATGCATTATGAGATTGCATTAAGAACATTTGAAAGTATTCAGCCTATTTTCACATTAAATGACATTGAGTAGAGTTATGCATTTCATTCCATTCTAATGCTGTAGTGCTTGTTTTCACAACAAATATTCAACAAATTTTGTCACTGAATATAAGCTAGTTTCTTTAAGTTCTTTCACACTGCCAGTATTTGAGTGGTGACAACAGCAAGCAGCCCTATTTAAGTGGCTCGCAGTATGCTTAGTGTTTAGAGTCCTATAAGGAAACCTGTCTAAACCACTATCCATTATCAGGCTGGGGAAAGCTTCCACAGTAATAGCACTAGATTGATGGGGCTGACAGCCTCTGGCAGTGGGACATGGAGCTGCACTTCAGGTTCTGGCTCCAAAGCACTAGAGAACTAGAGGGGGCATAAATCAACACTGCTCTCTGGACTGATGACAAAGAAAATCTGGCGCAAGTTCTGAACAGGAGTGGAGAACAGAACACTTTTGTACTGCTTAAACACTTGGTACTGTATAAGCACTTTTTGCATGCTGCGTCACCACAGTATGATCTGAAAGCCATAAAAGGTCTTAATTAGGGATGTAGTGATCCATCTTTTTCTTTCCTGATTCTGATTCCAATATCATAACTTGGGTTGTCAGCTGATACTCAGTACTAGTTCAAATTCTAGTGCCAGGCCATTTCTAGGTACAGGCAACCAGCATTTCTGCAGAGCATCCTGCCAGCGTTTGGGTGGCAATTGAGCACCAGTAAGTACCAGTGAGCACAGTATGTTTTTTCATTGCCACTTTAATAGTTGTGCACTTTTGCTCAACCATCACTACGAAACACTATGAAAATGTGCTTAACTATATTTACCCCTGAAAATACATTAAGTTACCATTAATTTGTAAACCGATCCCTTAATTTGACCTTAAAATTAAAGTGACCATTTGTCATATGTGAACACACCACTGCACACAGTGTGAACAGCACGAAATTCAACCTCTGCATTTAACCCATTCACCAAGTAAAGCAGGGGGCAGCCAGGAACACGGCGCCCAGGGAGCAGTGCGTGGGGACGGTACCTTGCTCAGGGTACCTCAGCAATGCCTAGCGGTCTTGGGGATCGAATGCCCTAATCACTAGGCTACCAGCTGCCCTAAAATTAGATTTAAGGTGTGCGAAAGTGTGAAACCCCGTAATCCCCCGTAAACCCCGTAAGGAGCAAGTTTGAATAAGAATGGGGAAAACTCAGTAGTTTTACCACCTTAATCAGCCTTAATCTGTGTGCTTTTTTTTATTTCCTGGAAATTAAGATTTTTTTAAGGAGTAAAATTAAGGGGGTTGGTTTTGTAGTGCATTGATCAGTGAATGCCCGTTATTCGAATCCTAAACACAATTTCTGTTAGCATAAACAGTTGAGTGTTGAGTGTTGTTTTTGTCCTGATCAGAAAAACGACTGAAAGACTTCCAGTTAGCACTCTTTTACAACACATTAGCTTTAGTTTCCGAGCTCCTCTCTTATGCTCTTAATCTAAATCACAGTCATTTTTAAAGTCATATATCAGCCTCCTATGTTAATTAAATGAGGGGTTTGAGGTGCACCGATGGCCTGCAAATGTGTTGGTGCGTGAACAAAGTCAGAGATCTGTAATTAGAACTCATTTGCTGCCTCCCCTTCTATCTGAAGAACTTCTGCTACTTTTCTCTCTCTCTCCACTCTCTCTATCTCACTCAAAAACTGAGGCATGTTAGAGTGTTTTTTTTTTTTAGATATTCCTCACTATAAACGCCAACCTGCAGAAATCATAATGTTAGAGAGATTCTTTTTGTTACTTAACTTTGGCTCAGTCCCTCGGACAGCATGGAGTTAAACTGGACCAATCAGTGCACTATCTAAAAAGCTTCAGCCAGTGATTACTGCCTCCTTGAAATTGATTAAAGGAGATCTTGTGGCAACTCAGAGTGGTCCTGCAATGTCAATCAGTTTTATCTAATCAAAACATAGTCTGGCCCTCCAATTCTCATTAAGGTTGACGATGAGTCGCCTTGGCCAGAAGAGTGTAGATGCATGTGTGTGTTTATTAAAAGTCATGTTTGGAAACACAACACTAGGGTAAAGCTGATTGCTTTGGAACCTCATTGACTTACATTGGCTCTTCTGTCACGTTTCAGAGTAGGCTAATCTTTACTGTGGAAAACTTCAGCAAGAAATCAAATCCTTCAGTAAAAAAAGCATTTAAAAGCCTTCTACCATGCATTTGATCAATAGTAATATTGGTGCTTATTTGGATAATTCTAAACCCAGTCTGTCCCGATTACACACAGCATTCTTTCTTGTTGTGGAAAAGGTGATACTTGCTCAACGGTGGATTAAGGTCAGGTTACACTTTGCAATTTTTGCATGCTCACCTGAACATCAAAGTGAGGGCTACTCTTCTGGTCATTAATCTCCCTGAGGCAAGCTAATTTTCTGCCTCCCCAGCAGGTCAGTGTAAACAGCAAGGTGCCTGAGGTAGAATGTTTTCGTATCTCATGGTCTCAAATGAAACACTTTTAACTAAAGGGTGATCAATTCCTGTTTACTGGAGCTGCACGCAAAGAATTAATTAGCACAGAAATAGCTCAGCCATGGTCAGAGTAACAGGGTTGACGTCACTGTCACATTGGCAAACACACCCGTGACCTACTTGTTAGGTAAAGTTTTTATCACTCCCACCAGGTTTGCTTCCCATTTACGCCACCTGGAAAGTAGATATCACTAACGTTCAATTTACTATTTTCAGATTAATCCATTCTTCTTTAATCAGTGCTGTGCCAAGAGGTTCTGCAGTAGAGCTGCTATCATCACCAGCTATTGCCGGTGTAATTCATCTCAAAATGAATCGTTCTTTCTGGGGTTAAACAGACTGAATTGAGTCTGATAAATGATGCAAGACTCAACCTATTTTAACAGTCCACTAGATCAATGAAATCAATTCCTAGAGTAATGCAAATGGAGGGGTCTGACCAAAGCATGATTGTGAAAAATGAAGGAAAGGCAAAAGCCATGGAATGACTGATTTAGAGTACATGCCCATTCATAGATATCAGCCAAAAATCAAATTTTACACAAATTTAGTCGTTCAGCCAAGATACATTTATTGCCCGATGTTTCCTCTTTTGTTTTTCACCAGTGCTACAAACCTATTGTGGCTAATATGGGAAACAAAGCTTATAGTCACTAGCTTGCAAGCAATAAGCACCGAATGCATGTCCAAATTAATACATTCGTGTCACATCAATACGTCTTGTAATGTCCAATAGTCTTGCTCCTGTGGTTTCTGACACTGTTTGGCATATTGTTTATTGCAGAAATAGACAAAACTACAGGAAAAATTGAGGCTTTAAAATTTTTTCTAATCATAAACTTCTGTCTGTTTATATAGATAAGAAGTAATTGTGTGTCTACTTGAGAATATTTGACACAGTTTAAGGCATGTGCGTGAAAATATTGGCATAAAGTTTGCATAGTTTTAACCGAAAGCTACACAACAGCTACACTGGAATATAGGAACATTTGTGTACAGTAGTGCTGTATTAGGTTAGTATATTATATCTGACCTAAACACCGCCATCAAAAGTGACCACAGTTGGGGTAACAAACCAACTGTCCAAAAAGATCATGTTTTAATTTCCCTTCCCACTACATTCACCTAAAATGCTCAGCTACCTCTGACACCTTCCCTCATTTGGTGTATAAGTCACAAATACATTACGGTGCAGAGAAAATATTTACATCTGATCTATGTTTACTTTAAACACTCAATCAGCTAGAATGAGCCTAATGATGAGGCTTTTGGGAAACTAGGCCATGATTGCCAGCTGGCTCCTCACACCTCTTTGCTCACCTAGCAATGGCAAGCATACAAATAGCCCACAGCAAGGTTGGCCCTTCCATGTCCTTCTCATCCTGTCTGTCCAAACAGCCACAGCTTGCATGTTGTATGACAACAGCTGGTCAATGGGGCCATGACCACCGTCATCACTGGATCAACCATGCCAACCCCACCACTGGAGACTGGCCATGAGTCTGACAAGGTCAAGCAGACAGGTTGGTTATATTCTGCAGGCATGTATTGTACCCTTAGAGCGCTGAACTGCTATGCTGGGCAACATAATGATTGAAATGCAATAACTAGGCAGCCAGGGGAGTGAATTACAGTAATCAAACAAGTCACCATCCCCAGGGTAATCATAAATCCGACAAATTGCTGTGTGGTGAATAACAAGAATCATGCTTGCATAATTTATTTCCCCAATAATATACTGATGAAAGAGCGCAATAAAATGAACTCGATGGAGAGCTTCTATAAACTACCACTTGAAGAGTCACCAAAAAGTCACCATAATTCCTCACAACTATGCATCACTGGTAAGTGACCAGGCCAAACCCGCTGTTTAGAAATCTGGACAGAGAAAGAGAAGGCTTGGATGGAGCAAAGCCCTGTTCTAAAGAACTAATCTGGCCAAAGCTGCACACACTAAGTGGATTCATAGCAGAGATGGGCTTTATTTTGAGGACATGCCAAGCGAAGGTTTCTTTCTTGTGGAAATAACTGCTTGCATTGATTTAAACACTCTCTGTATTTGTCAATGCAACATCCCCAAACCCAACCAGAAGTCAGAATGCCAAAAATCATTTGACACAATAACATGTAATTAGAGTTCAGTTCATATCAGTTGAGATAAAGACCGGTACAATGATTTACCTCACACTGTCAATCAGCAAATTCACTAGAGCTAATATGTTTTAATTTGAATGTTAATCAACTGCAGTTAAGCTTGCCACTTGGCTGCATACCCAACATCAGATAAAGAAATGTTTCATGGGTTTTGCTCTGTTGCAGAGAAAGTGAAAGAAATGACTATTATTGGCCTAAGATAATCTATGAATAATTAATATGTCTGAGATGAATATTGGCATTGTTCAATTAACTGCCAGCTTTGGAGTCCACTCCACAACAAAACATAAACCTCAAGCTTTCATACAGACTGTGTGCTGCTGCCTTTTTTTAGTTTGAATGATTCATGATTAAAGTGTCTCCTAGATAAGCTTTGATAAAAATGAGGAACAGGGTGATGCTGTACATGAAACACTGATGTGCATGATGTGTCGTGCAGGTGAACGCTCTGGTCACTGCTTGTTCCTGTGTTGGCCAGAAATCAGGGATTCAGTTCACAGCCTCTGTGTGACAGAGGTTTCTTTTGAGAAACCTTGCATTTTATGGTTTAAGGATTTGTCCTGACTTCTGAATGTCACTGTTAGTGGCCACTGAGCAAAAACATAGAGGCCACGCAGAGTGCAATGGCAGCTTTGTTGTGACATAATCCCCATCGAGGAGAAGGGCCTGCCAGTTCAAAGCCATGACTTTTCAAGCCTCAGTATCACAGCTCTGACTCTCGGGGGGCAGCTGGGAAGGGGAGATGGGAGATGTATTATTTGCCAAAAAAATTACTTTTGAATTCCTCGAAATCCACAGCAGGGTGTTGCAAAGCTGGCTTCAGACTCATAATATTCCAGTGGCTCCCCTGATAACAAAGCGCAAAGGCCATTGTGTGGAGCCTTATCTGCTGCAAACGCAGTGTTACAGATTCTGCCCTGGAGATATATGGCTGTGAAGTGAGGCAGGACATCGGATTCTAAATACTGAGTTGCAAAATTCTCAACACCTCAGAGCATTGCTGTAATAGGATTTATCGAGACTCTGATAAACCATGATAAACAGAAGCATAAAATGTAGTATTCAGACATCAAAAAGAAGCTGTTGTACCTTAAATGAGTTGCTCTTCTAAACATTTTCATGAATTCACAACACATCCTTTTGGATATAAATGACCATGTCATTTTTTTGTTTTTTTAAAAAAGGTTCCTAAATTATTCTAGGCTTGTTTGTACAGTTTGAAGAGTTTCTTCAGTCTTAAATGCTTCAAAGGGTTCTTCACACTCACATATCTCATTTACAAACAAGATTCTTTAAAGAACCAGGCAAAAGTGTTTTATTTTTAATGGCATAGCTGCAAAGAAACAAAGACAAATGATTTAATTTTAAAATGAACTATTGCTACATGAGATCTAAACATGCCTATTTTCAGCAGTGGTTCAGTAGTAGCAGGATTTTTCCAGTATAATGACTAGGATACCTCCCCTTCTGATGATATTTCCTGAAGAACAACTTTGTTGGAACCACTAAAAATACAACTACTTGTTTTTTATTTTGTTGTTTGTTGTTTGTTGGTCTCCAGCATCCATTTTGCTCAGTAAAAAAAGATATGATGTTGTTAGAGAATGGAAGAAATAGTAACTATCTTTATTTTTTCACCATTAGGTTAGACTGTTGCTAGGTGAGCAATCAGGACTGTGTAGTGCATTTTGTGTTGATTGAATTGACTGCTTAATTGTTTCATTCATTAAGTCATTCATTCAAACTTCATTCAACACTCAGTAATTGATTCGTTTTCTGCAGCATTTCCTTGAGATTGGACAGTTGATGCATGGGTTTCCTGATCTTACCAAGCACAAAGTTTTACTGCGGCCTTCGAGCACTTCATACATGGACACATTTAGTGGGTTCATTTTATCCTCCATCCTTCCATATCTGAACTTATTGGCCCACAGAGGTGGATAAACATGTTGCTACATTGAATTTACAGTGAATATCGATTTGTGCACTACTTCCCCTCGGGCTGTTTGAGAGGAAATGATGAATTTATGGGCGCTGGCGCACCAATCTGCAGGCCCTCTGAGAACAAGCCCTCTTTTACAAACCCACATTCCTCACTCCTCGGAAGATGGAGAGATGCAGCAGCATCATGTTTAAAAAGAACAACGGCCTCATATATGATAAAGCTCAAAAACAGAAAATAATATTTGTTAGTGTGAAAAAGGAAAAAAGCATGGATGTGTGTGTGTGTGTGTATGTATACGTGTGTATGATGTACAAGTAGAGATGCAAATCTATAGTGACAATGTAGGTTCACTGAAGCACATAGTGTAAATCTAGTTTAGAGCCATGGACATAACATACAACAAGTAACACAACAGGTAATGGATTTACACATATAACTGTGAAGTACAGTCAGGTCCTAGTGACCTAACGGTGTAAATCAGTGAAAGTGCTAAGTGGTGGTCCATTCCATTCGGCACTTAAACACAACTTGGCTCAGATTGCATGTGAAAAGGCATTGTGGGTCCAGAGGGTGCATTGGAGTCTTAGGAAGAAGAGTGGGTATATACTGCACAGTCTAGATGTGCAAAGTTAGTGCAAATCATTAGGTGTGAAACCAAAGCAGAAAGCTGAAGTTGCACTGTTGTTTGTATTTACTGCTAATACTCTTTCATGTGATGAAAGAAATCATGTGACCAACCCTCATAACCTCCATTTTCTCAGTTCCATTGAGTGTTTTGAAACCATGGTACAGACAGTTCGCGTGAGTAACTGTGTCAAACCGCATTGCCTGGTGGAAAACCACCTTCATGTATGCATGTGGACATTATTTAGATGTGTGATATATGTGTGTGCATGCATGCATATCAGCAGCATTCAGGCTCTCTCTTTAACAAAGGATAAATGAGTTGCAAACAGGCCTCGGCTCAATTGTGTTCATATTTCTTCTCTTGACGCAAATCCATTCGCTTGTATGGCATAATAAATAGCCCAGGCAGCTGTTTAATGAGCTGTGGGATAGGCTTTATGAGCTACAGTATGTACAGTAGGCGGCAGCTCTAGCTCCAGTGTGAAAAGTCCACTTCCACACAGTGCACCATTGAAAGCTTGGTTAATGTAAACTCTCAAAGGTCAAACCCTCACCACTGATACAGTTTGACTCTTACCTCTGATTCATACACAAAATACAGCCCCTCTTTCTTTACCACAGAACTCCAGTCAATGCTTACTCTTTAAACATGCTGATTCAATTCAGAAACAGTAAGATGTTAAAGGACACAGGCATTGCACTAGTACAATAATACTGTATTGTAATGTTAAATATTTACTTAGATGATGCCTTTGATATAGGTTCCTGTGACAAGAGACTATCTGCTTCTGTAAAAAACGCATGTAATGTTCTCCCAGTTTTTTCTGCTGCCTCATGGTTTTGTAATGATTTGGACATAGGCATGAAGAAAGATATAAATGCCAACAGAATTGATTAAGAATAACTGGGAAACGAGATACTGAACCAGAAATAATCAGACCGAGGACCTAACAAAGGGAATGACTAAGAATAAAGTAAAACCAAAGCAGAATGGAGAATAACAAGGATGGACCAGGCTGTATGGAGATACACAGGAGGCAAAAACATGGAGACAAAAATGACACAAAAAAGACTGAAAAACATGGAGATATTTACTAACAAGGGAAATGAAAACACCTGGGCAGGGGAGCAGACATTAACAAGGCACAGGTGGAAACATGACAGACTAGGTGGAGACTGACAGCAAAACAACAACAAACCCACACGGCAGACAGACACATGGCAGCTGTAAACCAAGAAATAGACATGAAAACTGGAGAAAAGACAGGAGAAAAACAGCAGAAAAAGGCAGGGAGGACATTACAGCTGAACTGAAGTGGCCCTTTCCCTGGAGGACAAGCCAACAATGAGAGCTTAATGAGTTATTAACATTGAGGCAGATTTTATGTGATTTATGAAGAAGGGTGTTGTTGAGCTCTGTGGACTGTCCCAAAGACCCCAGCCTGATGACAATTGACATTTTACATTTTGAAGGAGTGTCCTAAACAGATTTGCAGTCAGATGTCATGGCAAAAACGTGTCCTGCTGCATATTTGAAACTCAGCTCGATTCACATGGGACCAATTACTTACTATGATCCACTGGAAAAAGTTACGTGGGCATAAGTGATGTATGGATTTGCTTAATGCATTTTTTAAAAATAACTTTTTAGTTGCGTGGAAATATTGTAATCATTTGAATCAATATTCAAAGCCTTTTTCACAATGAACGGAGGGGAATACATTTTTACGTTAGAAGTAAAGACAATGTATTTCCATGTACTTATACATGGAGTAAAGGACCAAATACAAACACAATGCACAAGGTGTTCTTGGAATAACGTCAGATGATCATCAAACTTAAAGTCTGCAAACCTAGGCACATGCTGTATCCTGATATAGTTCTTACTGAGTCAACATCATGAAGCATCAAGGTGACCATCCTGTCCACTGTAATGTCGCCTGTGTCTCAAATTTACAGCCCCTCCATCAGGACACTGTCACCTCAATTACTCTGGCCAGGCCAAGACCTCCCAGGCTTGGTCCTAGAGTTACCACGTCGATAATTCACGGCTAATTAAACAGTCCCACAGAGTCCCTCGCTCCCTGTAACTCATCCAGCATCTGACAGCATGCAGCTTGAAGCAAGGTGGATGAGGGTATATAGAGACGCCCCCGCGAGCCACGTCAAACGCCTCTACGCTAAATCCACCACTCATGGGCACAGGCATCGACTTCCCATCAGTGAAGACAAACTTGCTAATGCCTTCTTTGATCAGCTAGCCTCAATGGAGCTGAGCGCTTGTCTGTTTTGACCGTAACTTTTCCAGACTACTTCGATAATGCCTCACCTCTGTAGTCGCAGCAGAGGACAGGTGCAAAAGCATGGCCAAATTGCACACGGTCAGCCGCAAAAAGCATTCCTATCGTCTTGCTATTTTTCACTACTTTATAAATGTTTTAATTAAGTCTGAAACTATACACATCAGTGCGTTTATGGTCTTTTGGCTTGTGAAAAAGATAAAAATATCACTTTTTCAATTGATTAATGAGAGTAATAGAGATTGCTATATGAACGAATGTGCAATAAAAATTGGTTTGGAAAAACCCTTTAGCACAGAAACACAGCTGCAGTTCAAACATTTTTTGTAAATTGCAAGTTAAACATTAATGTAATCAAATCAAATATAAAACCAAAGCTAGTTGCCACTTCAGGGCATTCATGTTTTATCTAGATTGTTATAGAAACACAAGTTACCCAGAGCATGGGGAGCGGAACCATTATAGCAGCTGCAAATATAATATAATATAGTATAGTATAATACGACCCTCATCAAACCAGAGCTGTTAGCAAAACCAAGGCACTCGCCATGGACTACAGGAGACTGCATTGAGGAGGCCACACCCCCATCCACATCCAGGTCGGCTCTGCAGAGGGTGGTCAGATCAGTACAGCGCATCACCAGGACTGAACTGCCAGCCATCCAGGATCTCTACAGTCAGCGTTGTAGGAGGAAGACACAGCGGCCACCCGGCCACTACAGCCACAGACTTTTCCCACTCCTGCCATCAGGCCGGCGATACAGGAGCATCCGAACCTGCACCAGCAGACTCAGGCCTCTGGACTGCTAACATTCTGCACACACCAGCATACACTCACCACAACTACTGGACTCTTCACAATGTTACTTTAAACCCTCACTGCATCATTTTGCACTCCACATTCTATTAATACTGTAAATATTAATCTTCTTCCGTACTTGTAAATGCTAAACACTCTTTAAAATTTTTATTTTCTTCATATTTTACCTATTATATATATTAAATTCTTAAAATGATCATTTTAAAAATTTTTATCTGCTTACTTTTCTACATATTTATATAAAGTTGGGGGAACATGAGCCTAAGAATTGAATTACGGTAATGATGCTTCATTGTTATCTGTATTATGACAATAAAACTTGAAACTTGAAACTTGAACTTGAACTTGAGCAGCGTGAGGAACTAGTTATGTCCTGTGCTGAAGTTATTTAAAGCAAGGGCCTCTACACGTCATAAAAGTCTGTAGCTTTAAACAAATATTGTTTCAGTCTTGTCTTCTGTTACAGTGGTTGACTGTTCTCTAAGTTTGCAGGGGGATAACCACATCCATCTAATTTTGAGCAATGAAGATTAGCAATATGTCAGAATAAATCAAGTATTTATAAAATGTTCTCTAATCTACACACTATATATGTATCTACACACTTTTTATGAAGCACCAATGCTATTTGAATGCTAATAGTGCCCTCCTGAAGAGACTCTTCAAATCTTCACATTGATAAAGTGAGTGTTTATGTGTGTCAGCAAGCCAGGTCCAAGTGTGTCATGCTACCATTTGTACTGGGTGTTCAAAAATATATGTCAAAGGATTCTGTGCCTCTTTGATTTTAGTTATGATTTTTTCTCATCATCACTGCTCTCATTAGTTAGAGAACATGTACAAAGGAAATGTATTGCACTGCTCTATATACTGTAAGCTTTATATAAATGCATAGTATATTGAACAGATTGAAGCTGGCTCCTTAGCAAGGAGATGGGGGCTAAATATTATGTGCTCTGAGTGTGGGCAGTTTCCCAGAAAATGTATTAGTAATCCCAGAACGAGGGATCTCCTTACTTGTACAGTGAAGGTGGGCGAACCTTCGCAGAGTGATTGAATGATGATTCAACTCTCCATGTTCCCTTCAGACAGCCTTTGCCTGAGTTGTTCTCCAAATATACCATGTGACATAATTCACCTGGATTCTCTATTCTATGCACCCCTTCCTTCTTCCTGCACAGAAGCTCTAACTTCTTCTTATCATGATTTTACAAGCAAAGACAAAAACAGCATGAATTTGTGTACACTTGCATGGAAACATTTATTACATTTACGGCATTTATCAGACGCTTTTATCCAAATCTACTGGGGGCAGCCTCTCCAACTTAGGGTTAAGGGTCTTGCTCAGGGACCCAGTGGTGGTGCTGAAGGTAGGATTCGAACCCATGACCTCTTGAT
>JBBPDC010000156.1:8707874-8717985 GCA_037974485.1 Hemigrammopetersius urotaenia | reverse complement strand
GGGAAGGATCTCTGTCTTTGGATCTCTGATACAGCCAAACCCACTCAGCCAGCGTGTGTGTGTGTGTGTGTGTGTGTGAGAGAGAGAGAGAGAGAGAGAGCAAGAGAGAGAGACTAAAAGAGAGAAAAAGTGTGAAAAAGACAATATAGGACAGCATAAACTTGTTAAGTGGTCATAAGGGACAGAAAAAGGTGGTTGCATAGGAGTGTATTAGGTCTTCATTTAGGACACTGTATTATCCAAGGTGGTACACATGGCAGTGTTAGGCTGTCGTAGTATGGTTATATAGGCCATTACATTAGGTAGTGATATGGGGCAGTATATCAGATGGTCATACATAAGGGGAGATTATCACATAAATGGGAAAGTGTAATATATGGTCAAATGGAACTGAAATGGGGCAGATTGTTGTAGAGGTGTCTTGGGATACTCATGTGCCTTGAATGATTAGCCATTCCTACTCAAATGACTTTTGAATGACCTATTTACAGTGTGTCCTTCCACTCATTTAGAAAGAAATGGACTACAAAACATCACCTGAAACTAGAATAAACAAGACTTTTCTTAAAGTGTCCCCATTACTTGATGGCCCATGGAACCTGAATTTATCCTAGAGGAGACTGACTATGACTATTTCAATAACGCCCTACTTTCTCTGAAATAACTTGTTCATGTGTTGCCTGGCGAAGAGCTCTGCCTGAGCTGTGGAGGTGAGAAGGAATTTGGGGTGCTGTCATGTTTCAGGTGTTATGGGATTTGGGGCTTTGATGGTGCCAGTAGGGAAACTCTAGAAGTCCCTGTACATGACCTGCAGGGCAGTGAAAGGCTGGGGGATATGCAAAAGAAAAAGTCCTCATTCCTAATAAAGACCTTACTTTTTCACCAGTCTTCATGCATATTACATATAGGAAAAGTAGCACAAGCTCAAATCAGAAGAAGTTGGGATGGTATGGAAAATGCAAATTAAAAACACAGTTATTTTTATATTTACTTTCAGTTTTTTTATTGTCGACAGTAAGAATCCAAGATTTATGTTTTGTGTGGTCAACTGCATTTCATTTGTTAATACGCATCCATTTCTGCCTCCAAAAACGTTGGGATGGTAAAGCATTTACATAAACGCAAACACTTAAAAGAGAATACAAAGCGATGGAGTGTATTCGGTCCCATTATTCCTTCAAACAGTTGTGCAGCAGTCCGAAGTTGTTCCTGTTGCATTTTTCATTGGAAAATTCTTCACACGTTCATTACTAGGGACAGGTCGGGACAGCAGGCAGGCCAGTACCCGCACCCTTCTTCTGCAGTCATGCCTTTGTAACGTGTGCCGAATGTGATTTTGCATTGTCTCATTGAAAAATGCATATATGCCGTCTTGAGAGCAGCATGTGTTGCTCTAAAATCTCAGTGTACTTTTCAGGATTAATGCTGCCAACACAGAAGTTTAAATGGTCTTTGCGAAGAGCAAAACTCCATATCTTGACAGACACTTTTGGACTTGTTGCTGATAACAGTCCGGGTCGCCCTTTTTTGTCTTTGGTCCGGCACACACAGCGTCCATTTCTTCCAACAAAGATCTGGAATACTCAAGTCAAGTAGATTTTATTGTCATTTCTACCATATACACAGTACATAGTAAGAATGAAACAACGTTCCTCCAGGACCATGGTGCAACACAAGAGCAGAGCAGTACAGAACAAGAGCAACAATACCACTAAACGAGAGAGGACAGGACAAGACAACGTGTAGTACTGATTCATCTAATCACGGCACACGTTTCAAATGTGTGGTGGTCCATCCCAGATGCTTTCTGGACATGGTTAACGAAAGGCTTCTTTTTGCACAATAAAGTTTTAAGTGGTATTTGTGAATGTAACTGGATATTGTAGTGCTTGACAAAGGTTTGCCAAAGTTCCTTGCCCATGTGGTCATTTCAGCTACTGATTAATCATGTTTCTTGAGGCAGTGCTGTCTGAGGGATCGGAGATCACAGGTGTTCAGCTTAGGCATGCACCCTACACTTGCTGAAATTCCTCCAGCTATTATTCACTGTACGAGGAGAAACATTGATTTAATTTCTCATGCATTTGTTGACAGCCTTGGGATCCTCTGCACATCTTTGCTCCCCAAAGACACACATACTGCTTTTGTACCAGATCATAATTACAATCACCTGTTGACATCACATAAATATTTACATCTTTTTACCTCATTACTAGCCCTAAATTGATCTTGTCTCAACATTTTTAAAACGTGTTACAGGCCTAAAATGCAGGGATGGCTCTATATCAACAAATGAAATTAAATTGATTATGCAAAACATGAAATCTCTTGGGTTCATGCTATCTGCAATGAAAAAAAAAATCTAAGTAAACTTAATTAGCATTTTCCATGCTGTCACAACCTTTTCTTATTTTGGGCTTGTACATGAATCAGTTCTGTTATCAAAATGCAGTGTCGGGGGTCAAGAGCCAAAGGCGTGTAGGCCCAAATAATGTTTCTACCTTTTCTTCGTCATCATGTTTTCTTCTTCATTTCATGAGAGAGCTTATGGCAGCCCCTGGAACCAAAGGGTAAAAATTTGGTTGTTTTTACTTAGCGATTCAGGAGCGATTCAGGGTTACATTTCATGCTGTGCGAGTGTTTTCAGATGTAACTTTTGAACCGAATGCTCAGGTTTAAAAAATAAGTTAACACTGGATCCCATGCTCTTTTTCACTACTGCTCAAACACTAGTCTTTACCAAATTTGGCACCGCTGATGTTCAAACCCAACAAAACAAAAATGATCAGATTAATGTTTGGTTTTCACAACAATACGTCAATCATGGCCAATTGAAAACAGGTAAGGTCATAAATCAGCTACGATCTGATGTGTCAGTACCAAACTGAACCACATTCTGCCTTATTTGAACACTATGGGATGCAGCAATAAGCTTTGAGGTACGTTTGAGGTATGCACATATCTAGCCATACTGTGTGAAATCCCAAGGTTGAGGAATGGCAACTTGTCACATCAACTGAATTGATCCCATCGCCATGTTGGGTTGTTAAAAATGTTTCACAGGCCACAAATCATCACCAGACTTTGCAGATATTATCTAACAAAACATTTCAGTATGATTTTTAAAGCTAACAAGCAAAAACTGTTGTGAAATCTAAGCAAAACATCATGAATGGACACAAATCGCTATATGCCTGCCTACAACAACACAATAAATGAAGAAATAACTTCAAAGGAGAAGTTTAATCTAATGTGTTTCACTGCAATGGCACTTTCAACCACAAAATCTCTTACACAACAGTGACTTGAATAAATCAAATGATAGCTATTGAAGTAAGTATTGCTTCATGAAAAGTTTGCATTAGTGTAGCAACTGAAAAGTTAATTCAGGGTGCTTGGCCCCCTCGTTGTATTGTGTTTGATGTATTATTATTTCCCATAATGCTGTAAAACTGGCTTTATTAATGATGCACTGCTATTAAGCCAGTGGTTGATTTAATGTGCAGTAACAGAATGGTCATCAAATATCTGGTCGGTGCCCAAGGTGTACAGTGTCGGAGCCAAGTAATCACCCCAGCCCTCCAGAGTCCCTCCTGCCATGCCAGGGCCCAGGTGGTCAGGCTTCACACATCCTGCAGGCAGCCACGGTCCACGGAGCTCAGAGCTAATGTCTGCGTGCTGGTAGCCAGACGCTCTGCCCTGAAGAGCTTCTTTCTAAATTATGGTAGCCCCACAGGCAGGGTAGATGTGGCAGGTGTGCAGGTAACCTACTTCAGAATTACACACTAACTCCATCCCACCACTTCAAGACATTGGTTTTACAATTATTTAAAATCTGCTGTTGATTAATTTCATAGCTATACTGTCAGAATAAAATGCCAAAATGTAACAGAAGAAGAAAGTTCTTCTGAACGCAAGTTATTATAACACTAGGTTAATCTGGGCCATTTCCACTGCAAAAAATACAGTCAAAAATGGTCAAAGCATTTTTACTGGAAGCACAAAATAGCATTGTATATGATTTAATTGCATGATTCCATACTTAAATAAGTTAGGTTTCTCACATAATTACATTTTATTAGTTACATTTAATTATGTTAATTATGTTAATTACTTACATGTTTGATTTGCATTACAACAAAAAAGAAAAAAAATGCAAGCCCTAGTTTCAAATAGAAGTAAGGTATTGATTGAAAGCTATGCATGAAAAATCAAATGCATGAGGATGTGCAAATGGAATCAGCCAATATATTTTGATCAGCTCCAAGCACACTTGAAATTGACTTGTATTCATGAACACGCTTTGATGTTGGCTGATTTTGCAGTTTCATGAAACAAATGACATGAGGCAAGAAATTTAGTTTTATTTGTAAAAAATGCTGCCCTCTGTGCAATAGACTGGAGTTAGATTTTACTATAAGAGCAAAAGTATTGGGATAAGTTTTTTCAGAGAAGCATGTTATTTCCAGTGAATCGTAATGCTTCAGCACACCAAGACATTTTGGACAACACCAGCCTTCCAACTTTGTTGACACAGTTTAGGGAAGAACATTTTGTATTACAGCATGACTAGACTCCAGTGCACAGGTTCATAAAGACATGGTTGGATTAGTTTGGTGTTTAAGAATTTGACTGGTCCATACAGAGCCCTGACCTCATCCCCATCCAATACCTTTGGGATGAACTTGCGAGCCAGACCTTCTCGTCCAACCTCAGTACCTGATTGAATGAAAGCTCTACAGACTGGACAATTCTTGTGGAAAGCCTTCCAAGAAGAGTGGAAGCTGTTATACCCACAAAGGGGAGACCAACTTCCTATTAAAGTCTATGAATTTGAATGCACTGTCATTAAAGTCCCTGTTGGTGTGATTGTCAGGCGTCCCAATACTTTTGTCCACTTATCCCAATACAAATGTTCACGTATGTCAGGAACATCATCCAGTTGTAGGTTGTTCTTTAATGGATATGTATTCCTAGGGCAAGTATATTTCTTTAAAATTTTCTGTTACATGTGTTCATCTGGGCTAAAAATCAGACAGAAAATTACCATTAGGCTGTAAAGAAATTGAAGTCAGCCATAAAAATAACCATAATCAGCACAGAAGAGCCATTTAAAGATATAAACAGCATGGCAGCCTCCGGTGTGTGTTTTGTGTTAATGGTTTGGAATATGGCTGGACTGTGTCCTCTGCATTTGTTTCTACAGAAAGAAACAGAGGAGAAAAAAGTGGGACTGGAAACATTTGTGGACAGCTAGCTGTCCAGCTTAGGGCAATGAGGTGTTTAATTGTGAATGATTAGAGTAATCCCCAAACACAGAGGTTCTCAGGAATCCTGCATGTTGCATATATTTAATATGCAAATATTCCAGATATGGAGCATGTCCTAGGCGTCTCTTAATGGACTCTTGCTCCCATAAATTAAATTAGCTATTCCACTCGTGCTTAGTGACAGTTTATAATCCCCAGGAGGAAATGATAAATCCAAATCCCACTTTTTTCATATGCCAAGAGGGTGAATTCCTTAAGCTCATTCCAACAAGTGAAATATCACCCTGCTGATACTGGGCTCAGTCCTCCACATAAAAACCCATGCAAGAGTGTCACATACTTTATCGTGCCTGAACATTACTGGCATTGCTTGCAGAGAAAATGAGTATCCCTTATCAATTAATTGAAGGATGAGGTGAGTGTGACAAAAAAATGAGCATATAGCATTAAACTGGTAAAGCTGATGCAGAAATGAAACCGGCTTCATGTCGCTCTGCGGGATGCAAAGGCTCCACATCCAACCAGCGGTGTCTGCAGAATCAGTGATACATGTATGTACACAATGGTCACATAGCAGGTGTACATAGCATGCAATAATGTATACTTTAAATTCTTATTCCAGATGAAATATAGGTTATTTGGCTTTATGGGCAAACATGAACCTTTTTAACATCCAGACAAAATTTTCTATCCCATAGTTTGAAAATGCTAGTTGTCCTTTGCATTATGTGAACATTTGACAAATGTTTAAATTGTATGAACATATTAAAATGGTCCAGAATTACTAGTTACATTAAGAAAGACTTGTTCTGTCAGTTTAAGGTAAAATGTGTTTCAGGATAACCTTTCTTGCACCCCCAGTGTCCTGTTATGAGAAGACTCATTCACATGCGGAGGACGAACTCTTCAAAAAGCTTTTCATTGGTTACAACAAGTGGTCCCGGCCCGTGCCAAACACCTCGGATGTCGTCATCGTCAAGTTCGGCTTGTCCATCGCCCAGCTCATTGATGTGGTAACTATCATAGCATACAAATGACCACTGAGGTTCTTGTAGAATTCACTTGGTAAAGTTATCCCAAGTAGGACAGCAGCTTCAAAATAAAAGTGATGCTGTAGCAAAATCAGACTCTGTTATAGACGGTGCGGGATTGGAAATAAAGCAAAAATATATCATGATACTCAAAGACATTTTCATGATGCAACATGCGTCAATATATTCAGTTCCAGTGAAGTCGCAAACGTGTGTACCAGCAAAACAGCAGGAAATAAAACAGAAGCAAAAAATACAGAATACTTTTTTTTCCGAAAAGATGAATCAAATGCATGATTTTGTGACATCCATTCTTACTAAGCAGTTTGTGCAGTTGCACTGGTTGCTATTTACAGGCTCTCAAAAAATAGGTTTTGATAACATGTGCAGTGTTCTAGATGTGCATGCGGTATGCTCATGAAAGTAAATCACTATTTTGTCACATGATGCACGTTGTGAATAGTAATAACATACATTGGATCCAAGCTCATTAATAAGATACAGTTTTATGCAAAAGCATTGGTGCATATTGTAAAACTGCATGTTTTGTTGAGTTTTCTTTGTTGAAAATTAGTACAGATCCACCATAGCAATGACTCCCAGCCTGAGACAAGAGAAAAAAAGCCCTGTTCTCACCTGGCATTAACAGGGGTCTGGATGTTCTGATCACAAGAGGACAGCTCTAAGTACAGGTTGGAACAGACCCAAGACTCACTGAGATCCAGTCACACACATTTGGAGGTCCATATTGGTTTATTCTATTTTGATTTACTATTTTTCTTTCACTTTCCGCCAAATAAGTATTGCATTTGTAAATGCATGGCTGACCCCCAACAGCACAACTGGTCTGTTCAAATGTAAATGATACACAGGTTTATTTGCATTTAGAGCGGGGAAGTAAGATATGATCACAAGTGGTCAGTCACTCGTGTGGAGACGCATTCTAATACAAAGTGTGAGCTGATGTTCTTAGAGCTGTCCACCGGTGATCAGATTACTCAAGACGTATCTTAATGCCAGGTGTCAACAGCGTCTAAGTGCAGTGCCACTTATCTACTGAGGTCAAAAAGTCTGAGAGCTACTGCTCTAAAGGTAGCGCACCTCTACACATTTTAATGCACTATTACTGTTTATTTACGGAATTTAACATATTGGAACTTTTGCATGTTTATTTCATTTTTATTTCATTATATTAAAGTGGAATATGTGGAAATTGTGTGCTTAAAATTGATGGAAAATAAGCCACATTAATTTTTTTCCTTGGGTAGAACTCTAGGTTTGCTCTAGGTTTGCCTGTAACATGATTAAACTGTAAGACACTCTGGATAAGAACCTCTGTAGAATGCATAGTGTGTTCTCTACAGAGGATGTGTTAACTTGTACAAAACTTAATGGGGCAAGATGCCAGGTGCATTTACAACGTCCCAAATTCTAAAAATGACAAATACTGTTTGAATGCTCACCTGAACACATCATTGATATTGACATTATTCCAACTTTTAAACCACGACATCTACAGATAGACTGCTCTCTGTTGTAAAGGTGTCGGTGTGGAACTATTGACTGAGATTTTTTTTTTTTATTTTGTTCTTAAAATGTCTGCCTGAAACTTAACCATTAATGTGTTGAGTTACTGCAGCGTAAAACATGCTGATCCTCTCGTATGTCATGCTGAGTTGTCAGACTGCTCCAGCGTGCAGAAGTCAGCTAACTAATGTTCAGATACTCCCTCTGAGGCTGCCTTTTTAATATCCTCACCAATACTTATTTCACACTCAGATTTCAGATTTTGAATGAATAATTTTGCTGCTGTCATATATTAGGTCTGGGCAACAAATTATATACTTATAATTTTTTTTTTGTGCTCGACCGCTTCACCTCAATCTAACAGGGATACTTGCTACCGAACATAGACGTTGTGGGGTTTGGGGTGGGGGGCACGCATTGCTCTACGCCTCGGCTGTCATCCGGGAGGGAAAACGTGGAGTTTACTGTATTAGCGCTCTAAAAAGAGTCTGTTTCTACTAGCTGTGACATGGATCTATGCTGATGGATTTATGCAAGCCAGCCTCTCATCTTATCTACTTAAAGTGCAATAAGACAAATACTTCATGGTTCTGAAAGTGTACTTACACATAGGTTACCTATCTAAATTCAATCAAAAAGGATAAGTTGAAGGGGAAGAAATACTCACAGTACCTTTGAAGTCTCAACTCTTCCGTGACACATTGAAAAATGTAATTTTATTAGGACAATTACATTCACTTCCCCTAAAAACACCTTTAACCTGACAGACCTGATGAATCAGATGTTCCTTGAAGACAATCCATCAAGGATAAGGGGCACTTTAAGTAGCTCTGACCCTCCTCTAACCAAAAACATTTTCTTGGAGCAAACCCAAAACGCTGGCTAGTACTCTCCCACCTACCTCTCTCCTCTTTTCTCCTCCTGCCCTCTGTAGGATGAGAAGAACCAGATGATGACAACGAACGTCTGGCTGAAGCAGGTGAACCCAGTATTATTATATAATTTATCAACTTGTCAAACAAATGTTGTTGGTAGAATTAAGATTAGGACGCGAGGATGAGATTCTATTCATGATGTACCATAAATAAATAAGAACACTCAAGAACACATTTTGAGAAAAGGCCAGAATGTCCAGTCAGCTACTGAAACTCTTCCCAAACATCTTAACTAACACAGATCAGGCTCTTCAGAAACGCTTTGTAAATACTGATGCAAGTTCAGGTTGAGTCTTTTGTCTAAACATTTTGTTCTTTGAATTTTCATATGAAAATGTTGTTTAGACCAGGCTCTAGATAGTACTGTATGCCTTTCCTTATACACCCATGTGTATATAGAATACATCAGTGTTTAGACCAGGGTGCAAAAAATAAAGAAGGTGTGACTACTGAGATATGCCCACACAACTTAGTAATCAAAAATACCTCAGATAGAAAACAATTAGTCATGGTACAAAAGCAGAAAATGTATTCAATATTCAGATTCTGCAGGTTACATTGGTATTCTGCAGATTGCTATGGAAATAAGTTACCAGAGCCACTTTTTACTTCAATCTTTTCAACAGACTGCATAGAAGTCATTTTACAGTGTGTTAGGTTGTGCCCTGCATTCCCCTGGATGCATACTGACAGCCTCAGCCTGTGTAAAATGATGATCACACAGTTTTTAGCAATGAGAGAGTGAACTGCAGTGGGTCAAATATCCATCCTGCTCAACAAGATCAAAGGGGGAATCTGCACAATGATGAGAATTACATGAATAACTTCTTGAATCTGCGTATCTAGGAGTGGAACGACTACAAACTGCGATGGAAGCCTTCTGACTATGACAATGTGACATCCATCAGGGTGCCATCTGAGCTCATTTGGGTCCCAGACATTGTGCTGTACAACAAGTGAGTAATACTAATAAACATACAGGCATTTATTGTCAAGAAAAGCAGATCTGAGGTGATGGATGGTAACTGCAAATGCCGCAAAGAGCATGAAAAACGCTGAGTTGGCTCATATGGCATTCCAGAGGTGAGGTGAGGTTATATTGTCACCAGTGTAATGCAATACCATATTTATCAACTCTCTCAGAAGCCTTTTGCAACATATCAAAAGATCACCACCTGCTGGTTCTTAGTGGTATTACAGCTTCAGTAGCAAGACTTCACTAGAACTTGGTACCACTTTTGCCACAAAAATTAAAAGGCATTATAAAAAAACAATATAAAGTGTCATTGCCTATTGTTTCAAATGAGATCAGAAAAATACACAAATCGTAAGTTGAGTTGTAGATGTG
>JBBPDC010000156.1:8687926-8707774 GCA_037974485.1 Hemigrammopetersius urotaenia | reverse complement strand
CAAAAAATAAAGAAGGTGTGACTACTGAGATATGCCCACACAACTTAGTAATCAAAAATACCTCAGATAGAAAACAAAATTAGTATTAGGGATCTAATATGTTCTTTGAACTAAAGAATAATTTACATTTACATTGAGTTTGTTCTGTATTTGCAGGGTTGAGTTTACACTCTTGTGCTTGCTTTGATGTTAAATACTTGCAAAATCATGGCAAAAAGTGTTCTACGCTTTATTTGCAAATGAAGACTGTATGGACAATAACTTTGCATCAAATGAATGTTTTATCTCCACTTCTAAAACACATTAATTATGTATTGAAAAGTTGAAAAATATTCTCTTGTTTCAATGAGTGTGTTTCAATGAGATATGAGTGAAAGTAATTAATATAACATTGCGGCATGTTCCCCCTTTGTGATAACTTTAACTTGAAAGAGCTAAAACAGTCTGACTTACATTTTGTGTGTGTGTGTGTGTGTTTCCTTCTCAGTGCTGATGGAGAGTTCGCTGTGACTCACATGACCAAAGCTCACCTCTTCTATAACGGAAAAGTGCGCTGGGTTCCCCCGGCCATCTATAAGAGCTCTTGCAGCATCGATGTCACGTTCTTCCCTTTCGACCAGCAGAACTGCAAGATGAAGTTCGGCTCATGGACGTACGACAAAGCCAAGATCGATCTGGAGCGACTGGAGACCACGGTGGACCTGAAGGACTACTGGGAGAGTGGCGAGTGGGCTATCATCAATGCTGTGGGCACCTACAACACCAAGAAATACGACTGCTGCCATGAGATCTACCCGGACATCACCTACTTCTTCATCATCCGCCGTCTTCCTCTCTTCTACACCATCAACCTCATCATTCCCTGCCTGCTGATCTCCTGCCTGACAGTGCTGGTCTTCTACTTGCCTTCAGACTGTGGTGAAAAGATCACACTGTGCATCTCTGTGCTCCTCTCACTGACTGTGTTCCTCCTGCTCATAACCGAGATCATCCCGTCGACCTCACTGGTCATCCCACTCATTGGTGAGTACTTGCTTTTCACCATGATCTTCGTCACGCTCTCCATCATCATCACCGTCTTTGTGCTGAATGTCCACCACCGCTCACCGGGCACCCATGAGATGCCCCGCTGGGTACATGCTGTCTTCCTGGAGCTCATCCCCCGCTGGCTCTTCATGCGAAGGCCGGCGCCTGACAGCCGCCGCAGACAAAGACTGCTGCTCCTACAGCAGGGCCAGAGGTCACGGGCGCATGGGGCAGCTTGCCTGAGCACCTCAGCCAGCTGGTTCAGGGAGGAGTCGAGGACCTGCTGCTATGAGGACTTGGAGCTTGGTACGCTTTCTTCTGCCTTTTCACTCTCCTTCCGCCCTCCTTCCCCCCGACCACCTGGCTCCACGCCTCCACTGCTGCAGAAGCACGGACTGCCATCCAGACAGGAGATGGGCATGACCTGTCTGCCAAACTCCAGGCATCCAGGAGCCAGAGTGAACCACAACAAGCGGCCCACCGAAGACAACCAGAGGTACCCTCTATCTCCCAGCGTCATGCAGGCGCTGGAAGGGGTTCACTACATAGCCGACCATTTGAGGGCAGAAGATGCAGATTTCAGTGTGAGTATGACAATCAGTGAGAGTGTATTTTAATACCAGTTAACCATTAGAACATGAGTGTAACAAATGAGAAATTGGTGTCATACAGCAAAACAACTTACATGGAAGTTCCCCACACGCAAATGCCCATAAAGACCAATATTCTTTTATTTTAGGCCTTTAAAAATAAATGGAAAAAAACACAAGGGAGAGCAAACACCATTTTTAGGATGTTTTGAACCATATTTATTTGTTGAAACCAAATTTTACATAAACATTCTTAGTTCTAAGAGGTAAATGTATGACTTAGCCTGGTGGAATACGTGTTTGTTTTTTTTTAAGATAAATCAAGATAATTTGATCACAGCGTTTAAAATCAACCTAAATTGGAAATACGGAAGCATTTTTAAAATTAGCATGACTTATTTCAGTGTGAAACTACCTGTGGGCGAGACATAATTTGGTCAGGATTTGATTGTGTTATACAGAAAGTGGGGTTTCTAAAACAACAGTCAGACCTGCAGAATCCAGTGGATCATTGCTGACATCGATTTTGTCAAAAAGCTCAAAATGATAAACAAAGTTAGAGCATAAGACCAGTGAGGCAGGAGACAGAGCTACAGCATAACTGCAATAGCTGAGTTCCATGTATATGCATTCAAATATAGCAAGTGTTTCTCTGCATAGATGGAGTTCCTTTGGCTTTTTTGAAAAGGAATGCATGATGGATCCTAATATAACTGCTTGACACAATGTCAAATAAAATGTTTGTACTGTACCTTATACAGATTTGTACTGTATAAAGCTCATTCTATTGTCCTTTACTCTTTTACTTAAATGTGGAAAGAAAAAAACCCTAAAGGTCTGTGTCCAAACTTTTGATTGACACTTTATGTCTTATTCCATTTATGCCAGTCTGTATTTATCACCATGCTTTGCTAAACGAACTACAATGTAGCTGTAAATATTTGTATCATTTCGTAGCCTTTCCAGCCACTCACTTTGATCTCTTGACCCAGGTTAAAGAGGACTGGAAGTATGTTGCCATGGTGATCGACCGGATCTTCTTGTGGATGTTCATCATAGTGTGCCTGCTGGGCACCATCGGCCTGTTCCTCCCCCCCTGGCTGGCTGGCATGATTTAGAGCCTGGCCACTCTCACGTTAATAGACATGTACAGGCACTGTCGAAACACTAATCAGAACAAGCAGTGGGAATGCTACATGTAGAGGAATCATACGGAAACAAAGTGCTCCTTCAGCTGAAGATAAAAACAGATGAACTTAGAAATTCCTCAGAGTGAAGAGTGGCGGCCGCACAAATCCCCGGAGAGCAAAATTATCTCTGAATGTAAAACCTTGCAAGTATTTTAAGTGTTGTTGAATAAAAAGCGGCACCTTTAAAAAAACTGTAATCTCTCTTTCTAAGGGCTGATCAGGTTTTGATTCTGAGGGTGTGATCTGTTCTTTCATAATCTCAGAAAGCTGTGGTGTTTTAATCTGCGAAAGCAGGGGAAGTTTGACTTGGTTTTCATTCTTTTAATTTGTTGATCACATTATATTTTAAGCATGATATATCATTTTACCCAAATAAAGAAAACCATAACATCATAGCACCAGCCTGTAGGTAATGCTATATTCAACGTTACCTCAATTTATTTAGCATTAAGCCATTTAGCTTTTCAGATTTTTTGTTAATTTCTCTGAAATTGACTATTGTGAATGGTGTCTTGAAGCTAAAAAATGTTTATTGCACATAACAGAGATCAGAGTGACAGCACAAAGAGAACCACTGAGAGGCTACAGACTGGTGATAGGTCTATTTTGGGTGTTGCATTTATATACAGAGAAAAGTTTGTGCTTAATTTACCTATACAGGGGATCCTTGGGTTACGACAGACTCGACATACAGCATTTAAAGTTTACGACGCTCATTCCTGCGAAAACTTAAAAAAATTGAGACGCAAGTGTTTTGGCTTACGTCGCTACTGTTGTACTTACAGACTATATGGACAAACTAGTTTGGTTGCATGCGGTGGAAGACTACACAGTAAGGAGTGGAGTTGCTGTAGCCCAGTACAGTACAGCATACAAGTATAGTATATTTATGTCCTTTTCCTTTTTCTGTGGCTTAGTTGTTTGTTTTTTTTCTAGATTATTATGTTATAACTGTGTGAGGAAGACAAAGGACTTAGGATAGGGTATGTTTCGACTAACACCAAAATTCAGGTTACCTCACTGCGTGTCGTAACCAGAGGACCTCCTGTATAATGAAATGGTAATCTGCTGTGCTGATACAGAAGATTTAAGTATTTAATCTGCATGGCTGTTCAGGGAGGTCAGCTCACATTGGCTAAACCTAACAGGTTTACTTAAGTGCATTTATGATTTTGGTTTATTTAATATCTGCCTGTTTTTGCAATCCATAAGCAGACTGGGGACAAGCGTTCCTGCCTTAGACTGAAATCTCCTGGTTTTCACTAATACCACTATTGAAATGATTGGACTCCGACAGAACGAGGTGTTAAAAACTTTTGTAATGTTGAAGACACTCGCTTTTCACCCTTTAATGACACCGTTTCTTAACTCACTCTTTGAGAACATGAGAAAATGTACACTGATATGTGTAAAATAATGAGGTCCTCATACATTTTGGCCATAATCTCATAGCTTCTAAAAATAAGCATGTGTTTCCATGAACAAATACAACACTGCTTTCTTTTGAATAGCCTTGAAATGGTATGTATTTATGCATGAAAAATGCACGAGTATTACTTCAACAGGATGTAGAAACAGGATGGCCCCCTGTAATCCCGTTCTGAACTATTCCACTATTAAAACAGTGCTGTGTATCTCCTGACACAGCAATGCAGTATAGCAACATATATAGGTCTTCTCTGATCATTTGAAAACACACTTGAATACTCAGAACACACTGCATTGCTCCAAGAAATTTGCCCAAGTATAGTTTCTACCCTAAAATATCCCACTCTAGTTTTAAGATGCTCCTTGGGTGCTTTATTGCAGTGGCAGAAGTTTTTGGAGCTCAACTCTGCAAGAGAGTGTATCTCCAGGGACATGGCTGGGCATCTCGGTCCAAGACTAAAACGGATACAGAATGAATAACCTCCACAGACTGCAATGTATTTCAGGACCAAGCATAATCAGTTTCCAGGCGACTGGCCCTCGGAGTTATTCTTACATACAATACCAGGTTTATGAGTCAGCTTGTTTGTTAGCTTTAAAAGAGCCAAGTGCTCTGTCTAGTCTGCGTCTGGGGAGACGCCGTCTTCAGGCTTTGGTCTGGCCAGGTTGGCACGCACCCGGGCCTGATCCACAGCATCCAGCAGGTTCTTGGCGTCCATGGCCAGCGTGTGGGCAGCTGCCAGCATCTGCTTTTTGCACTCCTCCTTCAAAGAGGTGATGGCATTCTGCTGAGCAAGCCGCATCTTACTGATCAACTCCGCCATGTCTTTATTCAGCAGCTTTTGTGTGCCCTCAATCTGAAAGCACAGAGCCACAGTATAAGTCCCTCACTGTAATTATGATGAGTTTCAGAATACTTATTCCCCTTATTCTATGAATCAAATATTTGAATCTAATATATTACTATAGAGTTTGATAGATTTCTCTATCCCATGAGGTGCATAGACGATATTTATTTTCGTATTCATGGAAGGGCTGGTGTCTTTAAACTACTAATTACGACTTTCAACAATAAAATTAAAAGGAATAAATTAGTGCTGGGCCGTTATCGGCGTTAACGTGCTGCGTTAATGTGAGACTCTTATCGCGCCCCACAAAGTTGGGTTGGGAGCTGGGTCCATACTACGCAAGCGATGATGACTTTCACCTTGATATTTTAGCGCGGATGTATACCTAGCCAAATTGCACTGTAGGGGGCGAGAACGAGTCTTCGAATCTGTGTGTATGCCTACTGTGAAATTACCACATCAAACGTGACGTGCTAACATGGATGCAACTATGAAGCCGCCGGCTTCATAGCTGGCGGCTTAAGAAGCTTCCCAATGGAAACCTTGACAAGACTGAGGTTGTTTGCACCTTGTGCAATGCGGAATTCGTTTACTGTAGGAGCTGAGAAACCCGTCCTCAAAGATTTACTTTTAGTCATTATTTGGGTAGCACACATATTCTGAATGCCTTCGGCAGAACTCAAATGAGCCATTTTAATCTAGATTAATCTAGATTAATTCCAAGATTACAGTGAGATTAATCTAGATAAAAAAAATAATCTATGCCCACCACTAGAATAAATACATTTGTGTAATGTGAAGACAATATAAGAAAGCATTCATTTCCACATAGTACCTTTAAAAGCTTTTAAACATAGAACGATAACTTTAAAATAAACAAGTTCAAGAAAACAGGACGGCAAAGCAAGTCAAATGTCTCCAAGGCAAAGATGAGAAACAGTGGCAAAGTATAGAAGTTACCTCTGTCTTTACGGACCCATGCAGAGATGGAAGAACATCATCTACGCTGTGAATCAGATCACGCAACGACATTCCAACAGACTGTGAGGCAGAAAGAACAAAGATGAAAGACCACAGTACAAGAACATGACCAGTTCTATTATACTGACCATGACTACTATAGTGGACTATTCCGCAGGAGTGTGTATCTCCGGGGACATGGCTGAGCATCTATCTAGCTGGATACAGGATGAATGACCTCCATTGATTTCAATGTAGAACTCTCTCTAGTCTGTGTTTGGACTAACAGCATCTTCATAGATGGTTGTGGACATACTGGCTTTCACTATTTCTTAACAGTGGTACAGTATAGCAGATTATGAACGATCAGTTAAGTACGCGGTCAAATTTATTAAACACCTCAAAAAGTTACCTTGACTAGGCTTATATACTCAGACGATGGCAGCGTGTTCACGTCATTTTTCAACTGTACGACCACTTTAACCAGATCCATAACAGACTGGTACACCTTGTCCTCGGAGCGGTCCAGCTCTGCTGTGGGGGCAGGCTGACAAAGAGAACACAGGACAATGATCCACACCATCACATTTACAATTCTGACCATATACTAGCCTTCAAAAGTCTAATGCTGTATATTTTTGTATATTTTTGTGTTTTTTAACTAACATTCGAGCACATTTCTATTAAATAAAATCCAACATTAGGCTGAATATCTAACCCCAAATCTTAACTTCCAACCAAAACCTAAATATGATACTAAATTCAGCTCTATCCCCAACATTTCTGAAACTAAAACTAAATAGTAAAAACAAATTAATCTTAAAATAATCTATAGATTTTCAAATTATAGTGTGAGAGGTCTTCTGTTATGCAGGTACACGTATAAAATGCTTTTTATTACGAACTACTCTACAGCTTTAATGAACTTTTTTGGGACAATTTTACATTATTGCTGAATCTGCAGATTTCATAATGACTGAGGAAGCTATAAAACACTGCAAACATTTAGTAATTGGTCACTTTGCTTTTCTTTAAATCCCATCACCCAACAAACAATATTTTAAACTATCCTAAATATTTGATCACTCTAATTATGTACATGCTTATGAATGAATCTTTTAATGTCTTCTACACAACATGGCCAAAAGTATGTGAACACCCCTCCTGATGTTTGAGTTCAGCTGTTCAAGCCTCACCCATAGCTAACATAAAATCATAAAATCAAACACAGAACCATGCACTCTCCATAGACCAGACTGGCAGCAGAAAGGGTCATAAAGAAGAGCTCAGTGACTGTAAATGTGGCATGACCATAGGATGACACCTTTACAACTAGTCCGTTTGTCAAAGTCCTGCCCTGTTACATATGCCTTGGCCAATCATAAGTACAGATGCTGCTCTCAAGTCCTTGTCATAAGATCTTACTTCCCAGTTCGGAAATCGCAATCAGACATTTAAGGGTTTAACTAGGAAATTTGCGGACGTTTCGTTTTTTCATCTTGAGGAGAAAATTTGCCTGATTTCTGCTTTGAACAACAGGTGTGCAATGTTTAGCTATATTTAGTGGCTTTTAGAAAGGAATTTACGGTGACTAGCTAGTTAACAATGCTGTTGCAAATTACTTTATTTTTTAAGCACCAATTGTAGTTCAGCAATTATGTTCACTTATCTAACTTTCTGCTTATGAAATCATCTGTGTATCCTCTGTGAAATACTAGAGTTTCAAACGCTGGAAAAAACATCAGCACAAGAACTGTGCACAAGAATCTTCATGGGTTTCCATGACTGAACAGAAACCAATAATCAGTATGTGAAAGCACATCGCCACTGGACTCTAGAGCAGGGGAAATGAGTTATGAAATATGCTTCATAATCGGAAGTCTTATGAATGAAATCTGGAATTGGTGGATTCCAAGAGAACAGTCCCCAATGGAATACATATTGGCAACAGTAAAGTTTGGTGGACCAGGAATAATCAGCTGGGGCTGCTATCCAGGATCCTTAGTTCCAGTGAGAGGCAATGTTAATGTAACAGTGTATAGTGTACAGACAGATAATTGATAACATTATATGCATTCCGTCTTTGTGGCAACAGATTGGGGAAGGTCCTTTCCTGTTCCAGCATGACTGTTCCCTTGTGCACAAAGCAAGCTCCCTACACACATGATGTGATGAGTATGGCTCTGACTTCCACCCAAATGAACACCTTTAAGATGAACTATAAGTAAAGTGGCCCTTACAGTCACATGTGCACATTGTGAAATTAATTCACCAAGTGAAGTAGTGGGCTGCCAACAACACAGTACCTCAGTACCTAAAGAGTACCTCAGTGGTGCCACTGACTGTTCTGGGATTCGAACTCACAACCTTACAATCACAGGGTCAATTCCCTGAACACCAGGCCAGCAGCTGCTCCAACGTCAATTGTAAAGCAAACCTTGTCCAACATCAGTGCCAGACCTCATAACTCACAAATGCTTTTTTGATTGAATGGGAACATAATCCCACAGACACACTCCAATATCCAGTGGAAAGGCTTCCCAGTAGAGCAGAGGCTGTGCTAGCTACAAAAGATGTGATGCTCAGGTGTTCACAAACTTTTGGCCATATGCTTGTGGATCTGTACACAGCATCATTACCTGCACTGAAATTCTTGGGGGCTTTGCAGGAGGCTTCTGAGGGTCAGCTATAATGGGATTTTAAAAAGAAAAGTTAGGCACATCAAGGGACAGCAGGCAAAATCCAAATAGCTTGCAGAGCACCCTAATGCAATATTCTTCACTAAATGTCAACAGGCAGCCACAGCAAAATAATACAGGGTTGGAGGCCAACAATTTCGGTTCCTTAGGCAAGGAGTGATTCTAATATTTCACTTTTCATGTACATTTTATATTTGCCATTTATCATCTATAGCTTTTTTTGTAGGCTGTGCAGCTAGCCATTCAGAAATATTTCCACCTAATGTTGTTTCCACCTAGAATAATGACTTGCTACAGAAAAACATGTTTTTTACTATGGGAATATATTCAGCCTGATACTATTTGTATTTTACAAAGCTGTGTATATGTCATGGGGCCGCCGCAGTGAAGAACACTGCTCTAAAGTGTGAGCTACGACAGAACAGTAGGCTTACCCTGACCAGGCTCAGGTTCTGGAGGCTAAGGGGGCAGAGAGAGAGAGAGAGAGAGAAAAACATTCTATTAAGTTGCATAAGTCAATACGACTATGGTCAAGGCTGGGTATCAATGACAGTATTGGTGTGACTGTTGTGTTGAGTCACACCAATTGGTAGAATCTGGTCAAAAGAGGCTCTGTAGTAGACCCTTTCCATTGATGGTTGAGTTGGGTGCAGCAACAGAACAGTACAAACAGTACATACATATTAAAGTAGCACGTATGAAAGGTAAGTGTGCCTGGCCATTCATTTTGTTGTGGCAGGTACAAAAAACTCACCAGTTCCACAGGTATCTTCTCCACAGGCTTGGGGTCCTTAACAAAAGAGCAACAGTCTTTAAAACCAGGGACATTTCATATCACAAGACCTGCCCAAAATAAGTGTATAAATACAAGAATGTGTCATTTATGGATATTTCAGAGAGTAACTTCCCACCAGAAGTTTCTCCTCAGTGACCAGCCACTGCTTGTCCTCCAGCATTTCCTCTTTCTGTTTAGTCATGGTCTCCTGAATCCTCTGCTTCTCTGCCTGCCACAGGCGCTGTGCATCCTCCACACAAGATGGGCCCACACTGAACTCCCCTTCCTTTCACACATTCAGGGGTTCAGTTAAAATATTACACATTTGCTGGTGAAAAACATTAATGGCAACAACATTCATAATAGTAGTATATATACACATCAGTGTGAATAGTAGCATTATAATAATGTTTTGATGTATGGCAAAGTTCTGTTTAACCATTTCTAAATATCTCATTGAGAACAAACAATAACCCTTGTACTTGTCTTCCAACCGTATCACCATTAAATGAAACCAGAAGTGTAGGTGATTGATTCTTTTTAAAAACTTGGTTTACTGTTCGAACTACCTCAATAGATACAATTTACTTTACTAAAAATACATACTTTTTACTGCATTCATATTGGTTTGCATTTGTCTAATATTTGATGTGATTCACAACCAGTACCACCATTCACAGAAATAGTAATAAAGACTTTTGCATGTAGACATCTAATAATTACTGGAAATCATCTTTCCTGGAATATCCCTGCCCTGTATACTGCGCTGTCCCAGTTCAAGCAATTAGCCAATTAACCCTTAGAAGCCACAGATATCACCCTCAGTAACACAAGCATGCTGTTATTTGATATGAATCATTTCTTACTTATAGATTATTTAAACAAGCAAAGCAATTCTGTCAAAAGCACAAACTGTCTATCAATGTCACATTTGTGTTTGTCAGTAGAAGAACTATTATTGCTACTACATAACTACATAATTAACTACATAAACATGTAATTCTCTATTATTAGAAGAGAAAAAGTAGGACTAACATGTCAAAATTGTACCCCAAGCTCTTCCTTCAAGGCGCATTGAAGACAAACAGTGGTCTGGTCAAATTACACTTATTAAACAAACTGTGACATCATCATATAAGTGCAATATCTCTTATCTCTGACAGTATATTAGTTCAGGGACTAAATCCTACTTGTGTTAGCTTAAGGATATGTTGCCTAAGTGTTCTGAAACAGGGCATCTGCTAAATGGTGTATTAAAGCAGGAAAAACACTTAAATATGCAGGACAGTGTATCCCAGAGCCGATGTTAGGAAATAATGTTCTGAAAGAAGCAAGAATCAAGTGTGGGATGATGTATAACAACATCATCCTATAATCATGATGTACAAAGAAAGTGAGAGACAGTCTTACTCCCAGACTGAGGCGACGGGCCGCCACGGTAGGAATGGTGAGACTGTTGGCAGAGTCTATTGGAGACTGATAATCACATGGACTGGCCAGGTCTGGAGAACTAGCACACAGTGCTTCATTCAGCTGTACAAGAGAACACATAGCAATTCAAGAAAATATATGCACATACATAAGCAGATCCCAGTCAATTTTTCTTCTCCAATATCCTAATGAATTCAAAGCAGCCAGTGCCTGCTGGTAATGCAGGAATGAGCACTCTACCTGAATATGAAGCCCAATGCCCAGAGTGTTCCCAAAGCGCCCAGGGTTTAGTCTCGTGGGCTGCAAACAAAAGTACACAGACAGACATTCATGCAGGGAGGAATCACAGGGAGTGAGCCACCAGGGAAAGGTCCACGATTACCTTTGGAGGAGGTTCATTAATGATGAACTTAGGCTCCAGGAACTTGGTGGCACGAGCTCGGTCTCTCTCCTTTTCCACCTCCAACTCCTTTTCCATAGTGTGGACATCACTGCAAAAAAATACACTGGTTAGCACCTACTGGCAGAAAAGTAACCCAACACAACATAGCTAGCACGCTTTTTTTGAAGGAATTGACCCTTTAGTACTAGAAAACGGGAACTGTGCTTTTTGCATTGTCAATCACTCCGGTACTAAAGATTTCAGCCTCTTTTGGTATGTGATCATGACTGGTACCAGCCAGGCCTGGGGGCTCTCTCCTCTGTCTTTAGTGATACTTGCAACTGAAGTCATGGCAAGTAAGTGAATCCTTTACTCAGGTGAAGGTAAACTGATCATACACTATTACAAAACTAATAAGAGCCTTTGGGATAGAACTGCTATTTTTAGAATTATTACTATGCTTTGGTAAGCAATCTAAGAAGCTAATCTAAGCTAACTAAGAAGCGAATGTGAATTCCATTAGCACTTAGCTACTTTACACAGAACATGCTCATATTTCCAAATATAAAAACATAGAAGAGGAAAAATCCTCGCCTCTACATGAGTCTGTAGACAATGGGCTGAATACAATTTGGACAACACCAACACAGAAAGCTTGGTTAGCATTTTAATGCTGACAGAAAGACACCTTTTTCCTGGGACTATTACTTCACTGTGAGAGAGTGAGAGTAAGCCACCTGATTTTGCAGACAAGCTCTGTGAAGGTGGGTCTCTCGCCGGGGTCGTAGCTCCAGCAGCGAGTCATGAGGGAGTAGAGGGCAGGAGGGCACAGCTCTGGCTTGGGCAGTCTGATGCCTTGCTCCAGCTGATTAATCACATCACGGTTCTCCAACCAGAAGAAAGGCTGCTGACCACGACTCATGATCTCCCACATACACACAGCTGCACAGGGACAATGAAAACAGCCAATACATTGAGATCTTAACCATGAGAGCCCGATGTAGATAAGTTATGAGGTGTAGGCACAAAAAATGAAATAATGTTTGCAGCTACAATATAGGCTAAAAACCTGCAGCAAAATGCTGAGCACTACTCAAAAAACATTCCTTCATTCACTGATACCTCTTAATCCTTAATAGGCTCGCGAGTACATGGAGCCTATCCAGGGATCTACAGGCAAAAGACAGGGACTCACCCTGGGTGAGGCACCAGCAGGATGCACATACACACACCATTCACACCAGGACCCAGATTTGAAACCCACTACCCCGGAGGTGTGAGGCGACAGCACTACCCACTGCAACACTGTGCGGCCCACGCAAAAAACATGTTTAATATTAATAGGTAAGAGAGTGCCCCAAGGTGTTTCTAAATAAACAACCTTTCACAATCCTGGATGTTGTATCTGCTTAAATGTCAGAAGATCATCTTCACAACAAGAAATGTGATAAGAGTGTTCAGTGGAAAACTTCACTTCATTTAAACTTGAAGGCCATAGTTCTATGGACATACAGCAGCAGACTGTAGACTGTTCTGGTGTATATTACGTCTCTCAAAACTGATGATGTTGCACCTGGGAGGGCAGTTATCCTGTATAGAGTCATCCATCAGACAACAGGCCTGTGCTTATGATTCAGAGAAGTCTACAGCGTAGGCCATCTGAGGCAAGCCTTGAGCAAGGCTAGTTTAATGTTATTTAAACCCACATGCACCTATGTCCATCATGTCAATTTGTCAGACCGAGTTTTCAAAATCTGTGGACTGCTCAAGTTCAAAGGGGACATCTGTATTAAAAAAGATGACAACCCTGTGCTTCTACTCTTAGCAAGGTTTTGTATGGTCTATATCACTTTGCCATTGACTTTTAAACCTGACATTTGGTTGGCATTGAGTAAGATGATCTATTTCATTAAATCAGTATTTAAGACCCCTGTATTCTCCTTAGATTTCTTACATCCCGCAATAACCGAGACCCAGGAAGGTGAAGGCTAATATGTCAGCAAGCATTAACATGAAAATTAACGGTGCACCAAAAATTTATATATAAATACAATTACTCCCACACTATGTGTGTTAGAGCCGGAAAAGCACTGGCCAAAGGTAATCCCTTTAAGGAACGGAAAGGGTTTTTTGTGCAGCATCACTCAGAAAAACCCTTTTTGGCACAGTACACTCCCTTTATCTAGCGAATTAAAGATGGTGTTATTGCATATAGAGGCAATTAACTGTGCAAGCATAGTCTGTATTATCTCCTTGTCACTTAAGGGTTGTGCAGCAGTGGTATTGCTTTCTCTGAAGAGATGGAGCTCCACTGAATGACGTAAAGTGCCACCTTAGAGGTGAACACACCACACCACACCACACAGTGTGAACAATGTGAACTTCTTTCTCGGCATTTAACCCATTCACCACGCGAAGCAGGGGGCAGCAATGAGGGGGCACCCAGGCAGCAGTGTGTGGGGACAGTATCTTATTCAGCGGTACTTCAGTAATGATACTAGCATTGCTGGGATTCAAACCCACAACCTTCTCAGCGCAGGGGGAACCACTAGGCCACCAGCTGCCATTACTGCAGGGCGATCACCATACTGAGCTGATATTCAGTATTCCCTCAGTTAGACTGGCGACTCCATCTTTGGGCGCTAGTCTATTCCTTTAGCAAGTTTTCCAATAACAAATGAAGTATGTGAGCCAAACATGAAGTACTCTTGCATATTTCAAAGCTGCTACTCTTGTAGGAACAGAGAACAGTTGAACATGCTAGGAGGACAGCACTGACCACCCAGTTCTGTACATGTGACGTAACAGAAGCCTGTGACTGGACCAGGATACCAGTGAATACACCTGTCTCTTTTGATAAGAGTCCAGTAAACTGTGCTTGCAGAGAAACATCCAACTGAAAAAACTTCCTGATAACTTACCAAACATCCACACATCACTGGCTGTGGTGAAGCGGCGGAAGTTGATGGACTCGGGGGCCATCCACTTGATCGGCAGTCGAGTAACAGAGGCTGAAGACGTGGGAAGAATAGAATAAAAACCCAGTTTCTCCATGTTTCATTAATAATAGACCAGTAGGCTTTTCAAATTTTTCAATTTGCTAAGATCGATCTGTGCCGTGAATAGAAAAATGCTATCTACACTACTTTTGCTTTTCAGGGGTTGCATGACTACTGATTCTTACTAGTCAACTAGTTATGTTCCTGGGTTCCAGCCAAGTGGCAGATGCTGCATTTTGAAGTTAGAGATATGCAACGCTGGGGAGATTTAGACCCAAATTACCACATATATCAGAATCTTGCCTTTCATGGCTGTCCATGCTTCTGTGTAGCGCTTTTTATCTGTTGTCTGGTGGGAATGAATGTGTATCAACCTAAATCCCAGTAGCAAGCATGACATATCCACACAGTCATGACAGGCATCAGATAATAGGTATGGTTTGGTTAATCTCCGTTTGCAGTCGTCGGTTAGTGCTTTTCAGTTATAGCAGGAATGGTCTGGTTTAGGAAACTATTTTAGTTGGTTTTATACAGTTTTTAGTGAAGTACTTTCTTCACACTAGTCAGGTTCTTTTGGATTTTTTTAGCAGATATAGCAGATTTTTAAAAACTTTCCTCCTTGGGCATATTCTCACATATGGTACTGACTTTGACTTGACCACTGATGCCGCCTGTGCTGACTAGTGGATTTATTAGTCCATGCAACCCCTACTGTATCCTCCCATGAATAAAACATAACGGACATGAATTCTGATACTTTGAGGCCTTATATGTGGATCATATCAAACAGAATCAAACAGAAACAGGCACAATAAAGGGGTCTTCAGGTTCATGAGTGCTTGTCATAACCGAACCTCATTTGCTTATTCCAGTAATAAGTAACACTTCAGAGGAAAGAAAGGGCATGTTCTGAATAAGAAGCAGGGCTTAGAAGTGAGTGATCATGATTATTCCATCATGTTACTGATGCCTCAGCACATGGCCTGTTGAGTTTGGGATCATTAATATTCAAGTGGTAGCCTGACAAAGATATAACAGCCACGGGGCTTTGAACACTCCATTGCTTTTGCATGTCTACAAAACAGTTGAGGCTTACCTTTGTAATATTCCTCATTCTCTATATACCTGGACAGGCCAAAGTCGCCCAACTTTACAACATCTGGGGTGGCAACGAGGACATTTCTCACAGCGATGTCTCTATGACACACACAGAGAGAATTTTATAGAAATACATGTATCTAATCTTTTACTCATAATCCGTATATAGACAGAGTGACGAAAAAAATAAAAACTAACAGGAGCTGCATACCTGTGCACCATGTTCTTTCCCTGCAAGTAGACCAAAGCTTTGCAAATTTGCACGCTATACAGCACTAATGTGACATTAGTCAAAGTGTTCTTGTTTTGGGACAGGTAGTTCCCGAGCTGAAAGACAAAATGAGCAGTATTTTAATATGTAGCCTCTGAAACACACTCTGAGACAAATGAGAACACAGATCGAATAGAACAAGACATTACACAATAGAACAAGATCAAATAGAAGAAGACATTACACACTCACTATCACATTTTTTTTGTAGCAGTGATATCTCAAAACACTGCAAATATGCAAATGAGCTCTCTAACCAATGGCAATCCGTTTTTACTAATTGCAGCGATCATCTCAACCAGTCCCAGCTCCACTGCTTCATGACTGTTTGGGATGGATGAAAGTGATCAAGTAAGCCAACAATAACAAACTAATTTGGTCATATTAAGTCCATCTTTGACCATGTGTTTGATTATTGTGTGCATTTCTACTGCAAATGACATCCCAATAGCAGTAGTCGAGTTGTAAAACCAAATCGGGGGGCTGGTGAATTTTATCGTTTATATTTTCTGCTGATGACAGTGCACATGGTGGGAGACCAACTGTGTACCCTTTTTTTGTTGTTTAAGCAAAAACATAATTAATACTATAACATAATTAATATATCCTAAAACAACAGGCATGGTGTGGATGCTACGTGTCAGATACTCCTGTCATTGATCCTGACCAAGGCACCTCAGAATTGGAGTCAGTCTCCTGGCTGGCATAGCTATCACACGCTCCATAGTAAGGGTCAAATGCAGAGGACACATTTTCCCACTTGGTTCAAGTGCAGCGTCATACTCATGCCACTTTGAAATCTTTTTGCCTTTTTAAATCCGAAGTCCCATTGAACTGTCCATGCCGTTTGGCCATGATTTTAAAATCACATCAACACCGTCACCTGCTATGCCGGTTACTGAGGTACATTTTTTTATTCGCGCATGCCGTCTCGCTCACGGTATTTTACTCAATAGACCTATGCATTCATTGATAAAATAGCACAAGGGATGGAACGGGGGGATGTTCGTTTTAGAAGGGGGATGATTTTGACTGTTTTTATTTCAGGGGGCATGACATCCCTCCTCATCCCCCTCACCTCGAGTACTGCCAATAGCAATGTGTAGCAATATAATCACTGTAATAAACTTTTGTCCACAGCCCACTTTTACAAAATTAAAATGTTTTAAACCTTTTGTTGTAGTATTTTTCTTCATTTTAAACATAAAGCTTTTGTCATTTTAAAAAAGAACTACACTTCACTTTCCCAAAGCTTTCTATAGCTTCAGCTCTATTTTGTTCACTAGACAAATAGCACTAAAACCCAAGCAAAGGTCCAAATGTTGCTTTTCCAGTTTAACAACAGATCTGCTTAACTTTGCCCATTACTGACCTTAACTACAGCTGTGTAAATATTGGAAACTTCACATGGCTATTTTTCCAAAGACCTACTAAAGACCAGAGACTGCACACTTAATCAACCCCCACACCATCCATCAGTGTAATGGGACCACCATAGTACCACCACTGACCAGATATTATTTGGGTAGAGGAGCAGTCTAAAACTAGCAGTAACATTGACATGGCACTGTGTAACTGTTCCAGGCTCAGCAGTGTTGCTAGGGTTTGTACACACCTCATGATTGTATTCTTAGGCTTACCAAGAAGATAGTTGTCCAATAATAAGGGTCTAATAAGGTGATTGCATTGTATCTGCATATATGGATGGTATATTAGGCCATGTACTGTTTCTATTCTTTTGAACAACCCATGTATACTGTTCCCAATGTTTTCAGCTTGGTCAGTCAGAATCTTACCGGTCCAATCAATTTTCTCAAGACAGATCTCACCCCCACGCTCCATAAACATGTGTTTTTATGACTCCCATAAATGTTTATAGACTGCCACTTTCTTAATTGAGTTTTCTAGATCAATTGTAGCTGTTATAGAAAGAACTGCAGTCAGCATATCATCAGCAAATACTGCTTCTTGAGCGCTTGGATTGTATTGGTTTAGTTTAAAATACCTATAAAAATGCAAATGAACATACAATGCTTATTTCAGATTGAACGTATGGTGATGTACTGATGGACATATATAAGGCTGGGCACGTTAATGTGTTATTATCACGTTAACACATTATTTATAGCGATTATTTCATTGTTTGTTAACGCAGGGTTTTGTAAACCTTTTATCTTGAAAGTTCGGTGCTTTTTTTGTGCTTGTGAGCAGCACGTAGTTCCACGCATATATTATATATTCTGTGTCTATGACTCTACATCTCAGCGGGTTTTCGCGAGGCTCCGGGGTCCCGTTACTTTCGTCCATTTTACATGAACAAAAGTAATGGGACGCCGGACCCCCTGACTCTGCGTGAACAGAAGTATTGGGACACTGCCTTCAGATCCATAGACTTTCATGTGGAGTTGGTCCCCCTTTACAATGGCTATAATGGTTCCGCACGCCATGCTCTGGACTCTGAGACCTTGTTTTTCAATAACAAGCTAGGTAAAATATGAATGTCCAGGCAGGGGCAAATAGCTTTGATTTTATATTTGATTTAATTACGTACATTTTTAAGTTAAGATTAACAGAAATATTTGAACTGCAATCCTGTAACTGTGTTAAAGGGACACCGCTGTTAAAAAGCACCCTATTTGTTCAAATGTTAATGCACTTTTGTTCAAATAGCAGTACTTCAAAAATAAACGTGCACAATACACTACTTTTGAATTACTTATTTCATTTTGCATACAACAATGTGATTAACTGTGATTAATCGCACAAAACCATGCGATTAATCGCAATTAAAAAAATTAAATTGTTGCCCAGCATTAATATATATATATATTGTAGGTGCTTTTTTATTTACCTCCCCATATTTGTAGAGTTCCATGATGATCCACACTGGGTTTTCCTCTATGATTCCAATTAGACTCACTATATGAGGGTGGTCCAGGGTTTTCATGATTACTAAGAGCCCAGACAGAAAAAGAAATGCCACATGTTAACGAGAGTACAAAATTCTTTAGTTAACACGTTCAAAATCTAACACAGACTGAGACACGAAATGGCTTTTATTATTGTTTTCAGGATTTCCTTTAAAATGAATCTGTTCTGGTACCTGCTTCACTCATGAACTTCTCCATGACATCAGGTGAGCAATCTTTACAGGTTTTCACAGCTACATTGATCCTCTCCCCATTCTAAGAAAACATGTAAAGTTCTTTTATTAATTTATTAAATGCTATTCTTGTATGTACAGTCTTTTTTCAGAAATTGTTAGTGGAAAATGTTTACACTCTACAGAATGTAAATATAATTTATTATATAGAACTATGCAATAAATTATAGAGCTGCATATAAATTGTGCAGGTAAATAACATATCACAAAATAACCAACTGTAGACTGTAGGAGACAGAACAGGCAAAAATACGCACTGCTTTTTTATAAACTCCTTCATACACCTCGCCAAAGAATCCTGCTCCCAAAACCCGGCCCAGGACGATGGCACTCCTAGGGACGCCAAATTTCACTGCTAAACACAAGACATGAGACCTCTACTGTCTTCAAACGAATAAAGCAGGTATGATTTTAAGCAATGACTGAAGCATTTATACACTTGAATAAATCCCCTTACATACCAGGAGGTGGCGGTTTTTCGTCCATAATTTCACAGTATATATCAGAGTCTGAAAAGATGCAAACATTAGAATGAAATTCTGAGGTTATTACACAATTACGTTTTGTGCAGAGTATTGAGCTCAGAGGAGAAGTTCATTCCACCAATGAGGGGTTAAGACCCTAAAGCAGCAAAATCTAGTCTTATGTCAAGAGCCTAGCATTTGTGGAAAGTTGCATGCTGGTGTGTAGTGCAGAACCAAGATACAAATATAGTGAGAAGTTGGGACCCTTGAAGCTTAGAATGTGAGCTACACATGTGATTATAAAACATGTCAATGAATGTCAATGAATTTTAAAATTGGCATAGTCATGAGCCCTGTAGTTACGAAGAGGTTCATAGTCATGAAGAGGTACTTACTCATGCTCTGTCTTTCAGTGTCCTTCGAGGGTTCAGACAGCTGACTGATACAAGAAAAGTGAAAGTGACCATTTGTCATACGTGAACACACCACAGCACACAGTGTGAACAGCACGAAATTCAACCTCT
>JBBPDC010000156.1:8653070-8667700 GCA_037974485.1 Hemigrammopetersius urotaenia | reverse complement strand
GTGTGTGTGTGTGTGTGTGTGTGTGTGTGTGTGTGTGTGTGTGTGGGTGTGTGTGTGTTTGTGTGTGTGTGTGTGTGAGTGTGTGAGTGTGTGTGTGTGTGTGTGTGTGTGTGTGTGTGCATGAGAGTATCATTCTGAGGAGGCAGCAGCATTAATGTTAGATTATTAAGTGCCAAGTAAAAAAGTGGCAAAAAGTGCTGGCAGCATTCTCATGCTAATGGTTCCATTAGAGGCTGTGGAACAGACGTTGAGGCAGCACAATGGAAAATGAATTAGACCTCATCTCTCACACTTCTGTAGAACTTAATTAAAGTGCTGCAGAGTCCACTTCCCACCAAGGGGGCTAACAAAATATCAGGTTTCAGGCCGGATTTGGGCTAACTTCCCAGTTAAAATCAGGAAGCTTGGGTCAGGTTCGGGTTTCCCAATGAATTGCGTTTTTATGTAGTAGATTATAAAATACCAGATTATCTTAGCATGACGTGTCCAATCACTCAGCTAAGGTGAAGCTCCGCAAAATCATGCCTGTGATGATTCATCCATTAATGTGTGTTCATCCATTATAAATGTGTTGAATTCAAATCTTGCCATACCAGGTGTTTTGGGACAAACCAGGGGTAATGGTTTGGTTCAGCTGCAAATTTCTACTTCTAAATGGTTCTAGGAATCAGTCGTGTGACAATTTTCTACTATCACAGCAGTTATAAACCACTTTGTTTTAGACACTGCTCTGGGTTGCTAATGCATGGATGGCTGAAGGAAATTTAGAGCATTTTAGACATATGGTTTTATTTGACATGGAAAACTTCCAGTTCATCCCAGAGACAATGAAAGATCTCACCTAGCACTAGATGAATAAAATGTTACCAATCAGATCCATTGCACGACAGAACTACTCACTCTGCTGATGTGAAAAACACCCAAGAAAATTCCAATTCTTTTTGACAGCAAAAAATTGTTTCACTCTCTTCTTGGAGTTTCATTTCTCTAGTCAGAGTGACCCCTTACCTTGTTGTTGACGAAAAGAAGCACAAAACAGTTTTATTCAAAACCTCATCCTAGAAAATAAATCACCACTAAATCATGTTTCTCCCACAAAACAACAAAGAACTGCTATTGCTGACATGTTGTATTATTTCAGAATCAAACATTTCTAAAGAGATCACATGCTAGAAGTAAATAGTGCTGAACTTCTTTCTCAAAGGCAGCTCTCAGCACACTGACGAGCGATGCTCACTGGAGCCTTTTCACGCCCACGGCACTGCGGGCAATAATGTCGAACCCCCGCTGACTTCCTATGAGTTTTCTCTAAAATTGGATTTCAGCCTTTCAAACCGCATTTAAAAGATTATCTTTCTATACCAATAGACAAACCGCAACTAACCTACTTTGGCAACGGTAATTCATAAGCCTTAGACACATTCACAATAGAAAATACTTATAAGTAGTTGTTATAGATCAATATGCAAAAGATAAGTTGAAATGTTTTATCGCCCAGTGTCATTTTATTTAAAGGACAATGGTACAGTTTGTTTTGGGAGTGCTTACCTTCAAGTTCTGGGTTGCCAACTGTTTATGAACACTCTGTTTCTCTCACTTTAATACACAAAAGGCCCAAAATCAAACTCTACTTACTAAAAGGTTTACTCAGTCATTCATTCACTCTCTATCACTGCTTAATCCGGACTAGGGTCGCAGGTCCCTGGAGCATTTTGGGGTCAATGGGAGCAAAGTTTATTCAGATAACAGAAAATAAATCCAGGAAAGGCATTAAATTTCATTGCTTTTCCTATTTAATACCCAGGATTGGTTCTTGGCTTGTTTGGTAAATATGCTCATTATCACTGGTTTGTTTTCACACCGTTTGTTTTTCAAACCGTGGATCAGTTGAAAAATTCCATCCTGTCATTGTTGTGCGCATTATTTTGCAAAATAGCAAATAACAGGTTTATCCCGTTGCTGGTTTTGGACAACACATAGGCTTATTCCTTTGGTGGGCTATCGAAGGTCAAACTGTGATTAGTGGTTATAATTTCTGTCTCCTTACTTGCGATAGGATTTGAAACACTGAAAATAAGATCCATAATGCTACTAGCAAAATTAAAACACTTAATGGAACACACCAGAATTAACCTGAGACCACCATATTCAGAAGAGCTAGGGATTGGTTCTCTAGAAAGATTAAGGCACAAAAACATCTTTTAACTCAGCTAAACGACTTATACCAAAGACTTGGTCCGATAATTGTCCTACCTTATCGAAATGCGGTGCATATTTATATGTGAGTATTTATAAATCACCTTGTCAGAAAATGTTAATAGATTTAAGGACAACAGCTAGACATAACTAGACTACTAATGCCATACATATATGTGGTAGGAATGCTCAACTAGTAAGACAAAGTTTCAGTACGTGCACTGCAGAGTATGTGAGCGGAGTGGAGTGGGAGCGGAGCGAGGCGTGGAGCGGCATGATTTTGCCTGGAGCTTGGAGCGGATTTTTTGAAAGTCGGAGCGTTGCGATTTTCTCTCGCTCCGAGAGTGCTCCACTACCGCTCCGACCCATAATGCAACTGCATTAGCTATGTTCTACTAAAGCACGTTGATATTTTTCTCAGAGTATTGTGTATTTGTTTTTCACTGAACGCACACAGTTTCGATATAAAAATAAATCAATAATGAAAAATTACAGTGGAGCGTTAATTAAAGATATTTTTTCATGGAGCGAACATGGAGCGAGGCTCAAGTGAGGAGGGAGCGAGGAGCGGAAAATGGTAAACACAGAGCGGAGCTGGAGCGGAGTGATCATGATATGCTCTGAGCGTGGAGCGGAAATTCTTGTCGCTCCACTCCACTCACATACTCTGGTGCACTGTTAAGTACTGTTATTTATATAATTGTATTCCAATATCCCTTGGATGGGCAGAAGAGTCCAAGGACCAGAAAGAAAAAAAAAACTCCCCTTTGTTTAGAGTTTGAGGAAAAAGGGGACACAAAATTATTTTGCAAGACAAAAATAATCTCCTGACAGCAAAGCAAAACAATTCAGCTTACCATCTGATTTCTAGAAGGAGCCAAAACCTTTTTGTGCAGTGACTCATGAACTTCTGGTCATACCACAGGCTTAGTTGACACACTGTATGGAAAAGCTTTGGGGCACACCTGTTTTTCAGGGTTTGGGTGGGGACTCTTACTTCCAGTGAAAGGTAATCTATCAGCATGTAAAATGTCAGCATACCAAGACATTTTGGACGTCATCCTTTGTGGACACAGTTTGGGGAAGAACCTTTTCAATTCTATTCTGTGCACAAAGCAAGCGGTCATAGTTACAAACTGCATATGCTGTGTCATTAAAGTCCCTGTTAGTGTAACACAGCAGATAACATGGCTCTTTAAATGCTTTGTTGACTGCAGGAAGAGACACAGGGATAAGACAGATGCTTTCTCACCTTCTCGGTGTCTATGCCTTTTGACATAGCCCAGGTGGAGACAATGTAGTCCATTACTCTTTCACTTAGGCCTTTGGGCACCTGATAGAGCTTGAGAAAATCCCGCACATTGTTCAGCATCTCATGGTAGCGATTGGTGTTGGTGTACATCTGCTGGAAGATGGTGGTCACGTTTCCAAAGATGGTGGCATAGAGGAGAGCTGTGAAACAGAGAGATGGAAATCTTAAGATCCCTTCACAGAGCTGCTGAATAAAAATCAAAGGCCAGACTGAGGCAAGAGGATGTGCGATTGTCTGTAGAGAGATCAGCGCTGTGCTACCAGAAGGAAAGGCAATGCTGGTTATTAACTTTCCCTCCACTGTTTCACTGCAATCGGTTGCTTCTCATTTTCTCCCCTAAGCGTCCTAAGTACATAAGCATAGATGTGTCAAAGTACTAGAAGCAAAGTAAGACTCCTACCTGACAGTCAAAAGCAAGCACAAAAACAAGCATATCGGAAACAGAAGTTACACAAGTTACTCCATTGTCAGCTCTAGTGCCAAGATGTCACAATCATCATCCAGCAAAACCATCCTTTCACAGGACCGGAGTCTTCATTCATTTTCATTCACTGATTTACACAAGGGAGGCAACAAAACATTTAATAAAATAAAATAAGAAAATACAATAAAATACAAAATGCAAGAAAAAAATTGTTTTCTTGGAATCATTTTGCAAAATAAAAGCAGTAGAAAATAACATCTCAAGACATTAAACAAGACAGAGCAAAAATATAATAAGAAAAGCTTTCATAAAATTGGATAAAAGCTAAGAAGTGTCTTATCTCAGCATCCAGTCGGCAGTTATTGCATGCTAATGAGGTACTGCACCACTATGCCTTTTTACCTAGAATTCTATTAATGAGAACAGTACATTCAGAACCAGTGAATCCATTTGTCTAGAGAGGTTTTCCATTATTCTAAATATAAGAGATAATGTAGAATGGTTACTGTTTCTATCGAGTCTTATAAATAAATAGAAAACAATAAATGATAATTGTGTACAGAGAGGACAGGTCAACTTGTATCTAGTGATAGATATTATGAAAAAGAAGTGATCACATTCCTACAGATAGGAAGAGGCAGAAGACATGGCTTTCATCCACTGAAAGAGGAAGTATAGCAGGTGTATTTACAGAGTTGGGTTTAGCCTTTACTTTTAAGAGCGCCTGAGAGAGAGGTCCTGGGTAATGCCAAGCATCTGGCAGATTGAAATGATACGCATCACAGGAGAAGTGTGCTGGCCTTTTCTCTCTCCTACTATCATGCAACAGACATTAAAAATGGCCTAATTAGAAGAAATGCTTAGATTTTCATTGGATTCACAAATAAATCTGAAGAAAGTAAAATTCTCCAAACCTAGTGCATAGAACATGACTGCAAGTAACCAAACTACGCAATTAATGAGGTCCTAAGACAAGTACAAAATAAACAAAATAACGCTTAAGAAAAATCACAAACAAGTCTGAAGAAATAAGCAGTCAAACCAAGTGTATCAAACACTGACTGTAAGTTGCAAGACTGTGCAATTAATGAGGGAAATGAACTGTGGAGCCTGCTGTGTCTCAACTTAAGATATGCACAAAATAAACATAAGAAAAGGCTAACAGTAATATAAAGTCTGCTCAAAAATGCTAGTATTAATTATCCCACTCCCACTGTATATCATTGCAGTTCCAGCTGAACAGACCTCTGTGTTACTAATGTAATGTTTGATATAATCAGAATGACATGCTAAATTTCTAACTGATGCTTTACCGCATTCAAACTTAAAGTTCTCATTCAATCACTGTGTTCAGTATCTCGTCAATGAACATATGGAACTCCCTTGTGGGGTGGGCTGAAAGGAAAGGGAGCAAGGATTTTCATGGGTTTGGAGAAATTTCATAAGAAGGATTTGTATGAAGGGTGGTTCAGATCCCTTTGTATGTGCCCTCTCACCTCACCTAGCATTATAAGAAAAGACTCAATGGTTTTATCAAAGGAAGGGAGCTGAAAAGGCACTAAATGCCAGTGTACCAATAACTGTGACACACATTTTTGTTTGTTTCATAATGATATAATTTCTCTCATATTTTTATTATAAGATCAAGCAGATCAAATGATGAAATGTATTCATGGCCTTTTCTTTCATCTTTAACAAGGGTGCCAATGATAAGAGCTTCAGGGAATTCTGAGGAATAGCAGTCTACAGTCAGATACTGAAGCAAACGACTGGAAGCTAATCAGACCAAAATAGTTCTAGAGAGCTACTGTTACAGTGTTTCTATGATTAATGAATAAACAACAAATTGGTTTAAATTAGTCCTCCCAAACACTGGCCTCGGGACCTAATGCACTGTACATTTTTGCATTAATTTCTTTGCAGCACACACGATTCAACGCTTTTTTAACGTACCCCTCGTGTGCTGGGTCAGATGTCCTAGGCCTTGTTCCCATTTGACATTAGAATATGTCCTGAGTTATCCAGTTACAAGTGGACAGGATTAGAATGAGTCTCCACCTGTGTCTTGAGTGACCACTTGTGATCAGACCTCACTTTCCTGCTCTATAAGCAAATAAACACCTACGTCATTTCCATTTGCAAAGACCACAGGGAGAAACGGTGAGCTTGGCCAGACAGAAATTAAAATACATGCCACCTCGATCCCGCCCACAGCGGGCCACATCACCGGAGTTCTGAGTCTGCGGCAGTCTCCTCATTTAAGGAACTGTTTCTGTTTGTGTTCTCTGAGAACTGTGATACCCGAAGTCTCATTAAAACCCCTATTTTGACTCCCACATCTGCATCCTACATACACATATGTACTTCCACTTATGCAGATGACATCAGTTGAATTGGGCCAGGACACATTCCCATACACATGGCTGAAAAAATTGTGATTGTATGCGGCTCAGACATCTGGGTATTAACAAAATATGTGGCATTAACACGATACAATCATAAGAATAAATCAAGTACTGTATTTGGTCACATTATAAAAAAATAGAATGAATATGGGAATATGAATATGCACATTTTAAAATGAGATTTGGGCATACTTTCAGCACAGAGAAAACAGACCTCAGGTTCAGTATTTGTATATGAAGGATCTGTGGGTTTTATATAATAATGGTGTGCAAAAGCTGCTTATTGTTTGATTACTGTAATAGGCATATTTTCTTCACTTGTAAATGGTGAAAAGAAGCCTTCTTGTTTTAAACATTGATTGTGAAAGTATTAATATTACAGGTAAATTGAGATTTTGAATCAATTTTCTCCACTGTTGAAGTTAATAAGAGATTGTGCTGCACTTATAACCCTCTTCGAGTCACTATGATGCCATTTTAGACAATTTTGTCAAAATGTTTGTAGAAACTGCTGGTCCTCATCCACAAGCAATTGTGAGTGTACCATAGTGTTTTGTTGATGTCATGTAACCTTATATAGAATAATTAAAAATATAAAAAAGAGTATTTCTAGGGATTTGAAGTAACCCTTAGGCTTTCTGATATAAAAAATTAATATGGGCATTTTCACTGCTTGTAAAAAGTGTGCACCGAGAAGATTATTCATGCTTTTTAAAATTCAAGATTCTTGATCTATCGCATACACAGTTATACAAGTACAACATGCAGTGAACTTTTATTTGGGCTATTGTAATCTTTTATATACAAGATTCTTTATTGTCTTAGTCAAACAGGCTCGGTTTCAATTGGTCCAGTCACATAGAGCACATTAGTCTAGGACTGCTTCTCTTCGCTGGTTACCATCAAAGTTTAGAATTGATTTTATTCTTTAACTCTTCATGAGTGCTCCAACTCCAACCACTAACAAGTAGCTCCAAGCCTTATAGTGAGACTAGGAATCTATGGAATGGCAAACCAATGTGCCAGGCTGCTGAGAATTTTTTCTTTTTCCACGGCACAACCTTAGATCAGCAGGACTTTAATAGACCGTCATTTATGCTTACTGCCTATGGAAACTAAAGCACTAATTTGGTGTGTGTGTGTGGGTGAGAGCAGGCTGAGTAATGGTAATAGCTTTTGCTTTGATGCGGCATGTAATTTCTGGGTAAGATTTGGCCTTTTAGCGACAATGCAGATCAATTCTGAACCAATAATTCACCCATTTGTGTGAACACAAGCTCTTATTGTTTTATTAGTTTAGGCAATATAGAGCAGACATTAGAGGATCATCAGCAGAAACACCACTCTGAGAGTGCAAGTAGGTTCAATAATGCACAGACACGCATATAACCATACACACACACACACACACACACACACACACACTTTTATACTAGCTTGTAGCACTGAATACACATGGGTATGTAGCCCTGACACATAGAAATACAGTGACAGACATGCATGATGCATGCAGGCATGAAAGACTGCCCCACACACACACATCCACACTCTCTCTCTCACATAAAAGCAACAGTCATGCAGCAAAAGATCCTTCCATAAATCACGTCTGACACCAGTGCATATGCTTATAGTAAGTTGAGTAATTAGGCAGGGATTACCTGAAGCTTAGTGTTAACTGATAGTGCTGACGTTTTCAGTGGCTGAGCACGCCGTCAGCGCAAAGGTCACGCAAACACAGCAAGAAGCTTCTCGCCTCAGGCCTGGAGAGGCCACAGAGCAAGAGAGCTGAACAAACAGAATGCACTGATACACCCGCATTGACACACCGCAAAAGGGAGAGAGACAGAGAGAAAGAAGAAGAGAGAGAGAGGAAGAATTTTTATTAAAAGTTACGTTAAAAGTGATACGATTTCAGGCATCTCTTAAATATGTGTACCAAATCTGGCTGCCAAATAAAAAGTTGCATTGTTTAGGTACAAGTAGGATGCATTCTGCTCACGTTATTTATCAAATTGGTGCAAAAGACTGAGCATGTACTGAATGAATTGAAACCACATGAACTGAAACCACACTTGCATACCAATCACTATTTTTGGATGCATACTTTCAGGGAGGCATCAGGAAAATAGAAATAGACATCAGGTTAACTCTTTCCGTATGAAAGATCTGTTGGTTTTTATATAATATTAGGCTTAGGGATGCAAAATCTGCATTACTGTAACTGTTAATTACTGTAACAAGCTTATTTTTGATTTTCTACTCTTAAAGTTGCACAGTTTAGGTACCTGTAAGATGCATTCTGCTCATGTTGTGTATCAAATTGGTGCAAAAGATTGAGCATATACTCTAAGGGACATGTGCATGAATTGAACAGAGGATGGTGCAAAATGTGGGAGAATCTTGCAAAAACCTTGCAACTGACTAGCTATTCCGCAAGACAAAGATATATTGAACTAGCAGCAGCAAGTGTATGTGCAGCAGCAGCACACACACACACACACACACACACACACATATACATACATACATATATATATATATATATATACACACTATTATAGCTGCTCCCATACTTCAGCAGGAAGAGTACATTGTAACACTCTGACAGCCAAGCTCAAGGCTAGGTGGTTAAATAATGACTCTAAAACAGATACAAACCCATAGGAAGTTACGCCTGTGGCAAAGATAACAAACATAGTGTAAATAGACCTGTGGCAAAAACAACAGCAGAAACAAGTAAAACAACATAAAGTTGGTGAAAGAAAGCTCTAAAAAAGATGTTGAGTTGTAACCAAACACTTATAAAGTAAACCTAGCAAGTCACTGTAAACCTTGTATGGTTAAGTTACTTGAACGATAGAAAACGATAGAAATGAGCCTATTCATTTCGCAAGAGTGTTGTTCGGAGGCCTTTTTGTTAACTGGCAAAAGAAAGACAGAGACATTAGCCTTGAACCCATACACTACTTAAACTTTCAGGACCAGTTAAAAGTGATATGATTTCAGTTTCTGAGCTATGAAGGGGGTGAAAACCTGGAACTGATCATACAGGTTATTATGAGATAAATGAGAGTGTAGTTAGAAATTAGATGCAGATTATTGAACTATCAGCACCAGGTTTTTTCAATATTGGGGTTATTGCAGGTTTTGAATTATGCAGGTACAGTTCCAGTGGAGAGAGAGGAGTGGATTATGGCAGAGATAAGAGGAAACAGAGAAGGGAGACAGGCTTTAACAAGAGTTGTGGGCAGGGGATCTAGCTGACAAGTGGAAGGTTTGGAGTAACGGATGAGATCTGAAATTTCTGAGATGGTGGGGAGCTGGAAGGAAGAAAATAATGGAGTGGGTGAAGGAAGTTCATGCATGATACTGGGGATAGATTGTGGACCAAGGTGATGGTGGATCTTCTGGATTTTTTCAGTAAAGTATGACATGAGGGAGCTACAAAAAGCAGATGAGTACAGGTGTGGTGGTAGGGGTCTGGGGGTTGGATGATGGTCTTTAACAGTGAAAACAGTGACTTGGGGTTACCTACATTAGAACTGATTATACATGAGTAGTAGTTGGATTTAGCTTTGGTTATAAAGTCCTTGTAGTGTAATTTGAGTTTTTTGTTCATATCTTTGTGTACATGTAGTCCAGGTTTTATGGAGTCACGAAAGTTGCCGTCCTTTGGCTTTCATGAGCCGAAGTTCAGGCGTAAACCATGGGGGAGAAAGGGAGAAGGATACAGATCTGCTTTTTAATGGAGCTAGAGAATTGAGAATATGATGAAGGTCAGTGTTGTAGAGTGTGACCAGCTCTTCAGGTGTGGTGAAACTATGAAGGTCTATAAGGGAAACAATGCTAGAGGAGAGAGGTTGTAAGTTAATGTCCTTAATGTTACGAAAAGAAATAAACGGGGGACCTCAGTAGTAGAGAGAGAGAGCTTGAGATTAAAAGAGAGGAGGAAATGGTCAGTTATGGGAAGTTCGTCAACAGTACAATCAAGAGGGGAGACACCAGAACAGCTTATTAAGTCTAATATGTGACCTTTGAAGTGAGCTTTGGTGTGTTGCTGAAAACCAAAGCTCTCAAGACAGGATGTGAAGTGTCTGGTCAGAGGGTCGTTAATATTGTCCATGTGGATGTTGAAGTCTCCCAGGGGTATACTATTTGGTGAAAGTGTGGAGAGGTATCTCAGTAGAGCAGCAAATTCTTTTAAAAAGTCACTATTTGGTTTTGGAGGGTAATACACTGTTGAAATTATGGTGGGAGAGGGACCAGACAGTTACAGAAAATTCAAATGAGTTGAAGGCAGAAATGAGTTAAAAGCATAGACTGTTCTGTGCTCCTAAGGACTGATAAAGCCTTTGCTTTTTCTTTGTATCCAGCTCTTGACTCGTGTCTGCCCACAATCTTATCCCTTAAATCTTTTGACAGTGCCTTGCCAACCATAGTTGACTGTTTGCTTTCAGTTGCACTACTAAGCACTGGAATGCTTGATGAATAGTTTTTATTTAGAACTAATCAAAACAATCAGAGGTGGAAGCCAAAAGGCTTGGTGCACAATCAAGAAGGTGATTCGTTAAACCATTTTTTATGAGATCTGTGATCTTTTGTCCATCTCAATGATTCTGTTTTTAGGTTTGTATTTTTTTAACTGTTGCTAGCAAATCTTTTACCTGAATGTTATAGGCTGCATTGAGTAAACACGGCTGGAAAAATAGTTATCATGTATGTCTGTGTTTTGATTTCAGGCTGCAAAGCAACATAATGCGAACATTTTGAAGGGGGTGATTCTTTTCCATGCCCACTCTATTAACACTGCTATCTCTTCAGCACTACATTTCCATTTTGTCAAACTCATGCACTTTTTATATTCTGTCTCATGAGTGCACAGTGGTTAGCTGCAATCTTAGTAAACATCAAACATCAACTTGTGTACACATTGTCAGCACATAATACAATAAGGCACAATTTGCCTGGACAATTTGTACAATTTGTACCTCTGTAAGTAAGAGAAAGAGCAAAGTTAATTTAGGTTTGGGAAAGAATGCCCACATTACAAGGGAATTTGACTAGAATTGGAAGTTGGGAACAAATATTCAGATCACTGCCATTGTTTGTGCTTTGCCAACTTATCTATTTGCATTGCAAGTGAGAAGGCTCTGGGGAGAGACCGAGGAAAGAAGAGGAGACTGCAAAGCAAAACCTGCAGTAAGTTTCCCTGCACTCAGATCCACCAAAGTGACTGCTCAGAAGAAAAGGCTGGGATTAGCAAGACTTAATGTCTGTGGCTTTCAGGGACACCGCATCCTGTTTCCAGTCACACAGGTATTTGTGTTCTGTATGAATTCTATCAGCTCCTGTTCCACCCAGTATTGACACTCCAGCCTCTGATACTTCTGCAAAGCTTATTCACTCTGCCGCTAACAACATACAGCTGTGAAAACTCCACATTACCTCAGATTCCTGACCTAATCAAATCTGCTGAAGATACACTCGTGGGTGGTCCTCTCTGGAGGAAGGGGCATTTTCTTCCCTGAAGCGCTCACTAACACATCGTTTGATAGATGGGAAAGAGGGTTGTGTGGTGTTCAGACGTTTGTCATTTCTGGCAGTAGATTCTCCATAAATGTCATCTCTCCTCCGCTGCTCCTCCGACATTTTTCTCATTAGGACAGAGTAATAACCAATTTGATGCCTATTTATGGACAATGATGGAAATAACAAAAGCATTTCAGGTGCACTTTTGATGTGGCCTCATGAAATAAGACTAAGTGGTTTGGGACTGGAACAGCTCTCCAAACTGCACACTGAATGCTCAGAGAGACACTGAGTAGTGTGGCTAGACATTCATATTGCTCACTCCGCATTACCAACCACAATACCAACAATGACAGTCACAGTATTAATAAAGCTGAGGTCTATGGTGGGAAGACATTTCAAATTTTAATGAAATATTGTGGGGAAAATATTTTACTCAATATGCTACACTCTAACATGGAGTGTGGTGGATATGTAATTGGGCCAAAATAATAATTGCAGTAAGAATGATTAATATGAATTAATTTAAAAATCAACATAGAAACCTGAAATAAATAATAACTTGCCATTTATTGTGAAATGTATCACTGTCAGAGATACTGATTTGAAAATTATTGTAAAACTATTTTTGGCCATATCTTTTTAGGATTTTGTTGTAATAGAACTCTACATAGCAGATAATGGCTATTCAACATTGACTGGTCAGCAAGTCGACCATGACTGAAATGTTTGACTGATTCACTAATATTGCTTGATTAATAAAGTACGGTACAGTGTATTGCATTCAGTGCCCATGCAGTCTAGAGGTAGACAATATGATATAAAATCATGCTTCAAGGTGTTTTTACATGATATGCTTTTCTGACATCTGATAATAATAAATTGACATAAAAACACATCTAGAAAACAGTATCAAATACTACTGTATTAGTACCAAAGATTTTCACTCTACATTTCACTCACTGTACTGCACATTATCAAAGAGGACGAATTCTCTCCTTGAAATATTGCCTGAAATATTGCCTAGGTCCATCAAGAATCCGACCCTTCCTCACCACAAAAGCTACACAGATTCTTGTCCAGTCCCTGGTCATCTCCAAACTGAACTACTGCAACTCTCTACTGGCCAGACTTCCACAGAAGGTAAGCATACTGCTTCAACTGATTCAGAATGCAGCTGCCAGGTTAGTGATGAACGTTCCTAAGTCCACTCACACCACACCCTTACTAAGGAACCTCCACTGGCTCCCTGTGGCTGCACGTGTTAAGTTCAAATCCTTAACGCTTGCTTTTAAGGCAAAAACGGACTTGTACCCCCATACATAACAACATCGATCAACGTGTCACTTCTCGTCCTCTCAGGGCTTCAAGCACAGCTCGTCTTGAGCCTCCGCTGCTCAAAAGAAGGGAAACATGCGTCAAGACTTCTCAGTCTTGGCTCCCCAGTGGTGGAATGTACTCCTTCCGGAGTACTTCACGGTCTTCAAGCATTGGAAGACCCACCTCTTCAAGGAGCACCTTGAAGACTAATTATTTCTTTAAAAAAATTCCCTTCCCTTGACTTCTCTATGGCTTATGTTGTTCTTCTCTATGGCATGTATTGTTGGGTAGGTGTCTAATTATTATTTGACAGTTGTTGTATAGATGCTCTTACTGTGCAGTATCTCGGTTAAACAGCAGACATGGATTTAAGCTGTTTTCAGGTAAGAAACAGTTGTGGACTACTTAAGCACGGATGTGCGTCGCTCTGGATAAAAGTGTCAGCCAAACGCCGTAAATGTAAATGTAAAATTTTCTGCTTCTTCAATCATTACTAAATAATCATAAAATGTCCTGAAATAAGAAATATTATGTGCATCTTAAATCAAGCAATATTAAATACTTCAAAGCAGTTATTAATATCTTGTTAGAAAAACACACATTTTATTAGCCATTTATTCTCTATACAACCCAGTCATTGCATGGACTTCAAATCTTCTATGGATTTGGTAGATAAAATATTGATTAGCTAGAACATGCACTGGAGAGTTTTATAGATGGCTAAGCTAACATGCTGATGAATATAAACCAATCATTCATAGTATCAGTCTCAGTTTGAGTTCACTGGAATGTCACTGCTCCTTCTATGCTTTCAGTCCATTGTTAAATCTAATATTTTTTTCAGGTGGCCTAAGACTTTGGCACTGTTCTGAGGATAATGTATCTTTTTATTAGAAACAGACCATAGTAACAGTAACTTCTGCCTTAGAATAGCACAAAAAGGAAACTTAGAATTTGCCAAGAGGGCCAAATAAAAGATTCATGGTCATATCAAAGGAGTGACAGTGTATATGATGATGACAGCGATATTATGAGTAATGACAGTGTACTCACTACAAAGCAGAGCCCTTGTAATATCTCCCTGCTCAATAACCAAGCTGCTATGAAATATTCAGCAGGCTGACTCACCGGCCGCACCAGCATGTGTGCTGCAGGCTGGCTCCCAGCGCTGAGATGAATCCCTACAAAGAGGAAAATGCACAAACCCAGCACCAGCCATCCAAACTCAGCCTCGTCCCCAGCTTGGCCACAGTTGTGCACAGCTATAATACCAGATTAGAATAGGCAAAGGCTTATTGCATGTAAGTACGGAGGGTGAGCATAAAGAAAATGTCTGCAAAGGGGGTAGAAAAGTAACTAAAGCTGATCCCCAGGGTGTGTGTGTGTGTGTGTGTGTGTGTGTGTGTGTGTGTGTGTGTGTGTGTGTGTGTGTGTGTGTGTGTGT
>JBBPDC010000156.1:8634976-8648951 GCA_037974485.1 Hemigrammopetersius urotaenia | reverse complement strand
TGTGTGTGTGTGTGTGTGTGTGTGTGTGTGTGTGTGTGTGTGTGTGTGTGTGTGTGTGTGTGTGTGTGTGCGCGCTTACGCTTACAAGGTCAAATCCCAGTGCTCCACACACCAGCTTAAGTGAGCCATATCGTGTAAAACTACATTTACCGGTACATGAAAAAGTTTAATGTACTCAGCAAACACTTTTCAAGCTTCAGTAGAGGGTTTAAAAGTTCTACCAGTTTATGTGTAAGGTTGTTTTGCTCATGCCCCTGTATTTTGTCCAGAATTTGTTTTTTTGGATTGTATTTTATACCCAAATTTGCTCATTGAATTTCAAAACACATGTGACTGCAGAGCCACAGTTTCACAACAGCGGTTTCAGGCCAGTGGCAATAAAGCCTCAATGCTATTGTCACTCATTTGACTTGTTTGTGGTGATGCGTCAGCAATCACGCTACTGTTCTTCTCAAGTTCTATTTTTATTATTACTGTTATTTTTTCTTTTCATACCTGATGACCTGAATCTAGTTACATTTATAGTACAGGCTGAGCTATAGTAGCTATGGTTACAATGCCATAGTGATTATGAATGAATAAGGAAGAAGATAAATACTAAAGACAGTTTACAAAGGTGTGTAATGAAAACAACAGCTGGGTAATGTCATTTCCCAGTAATGCTTTGATCCAAGTCAAGTATGCCTGATGGCTGCATGAGATGTTATACAGCTTTGCATGCCAAACAGCAAGGATGTGTTTCTTCATTGCATCTGTTCTTGAGTGTTCACTTTGTCTGCCATTTTTAGTGTGATTAATATCAATCTCCTGTCTAATGTGAAACAAAAATATCAAACAACTAAACTTCTAAGTGTAATGATGATGTATTGAATGTAATCTTGATTCACCATTGACTGTGTTGTGTTGAGAGTTAGAATACATTACAGAGGTCATTGTTTAACATGCTACGCTTCAATAGAAAGTTATCAGCAGTATACAAGAATACATGAGTCACGGTACAAAAATATTCAATTTTCAATTGATCCTGGTTATGATGTAAATACATTTGTACACAGTCATCCATTCTGTCTACAGCCCATTGATGCTGAAATGATAAGGAGTGTTGTTACTGCACAGTCTGTAGTCAGTGGGAGGGTTGTTTGTAAACTGCTTTTTAAGCTACTTTGCATATATGAGTCCTAAAGGCACTGTAATGGCCGTTTGAAAAATAATTTCTGATTCAAAAAATCACTTAAGGAGGACAAAATGCAAGCAAGTGTGTAATATGGCCCCTTTAATTTTATTAATCACTCAAGCTACAAATGTAGTCAAGCAACATCGTGGTTCAGTGTTCTCACTTAGGAACTTCCTCTTTAAAATGCCTAGGCCCAGAGGACAATCCCTGAGTGACTTATATGAAGACTTATACAGCCGAGATTGCTGCAGAGGTGATATTAGGGGGCAGGGGAGGAAGGGATAGGTTCGCAAGGCCTGAATAAAGAGAAAAGGCGATGATACAGCATTTTTAGTAAGGTCCTAACCAAGAGAGTCTGCTGGGCTGGGACACACACACACACACACACACTACTGTACAGGAAGGTCTGGCTGCAAGTGGCTCTTAAGCTCTCCATCCATCAACAGGGTGCCTCTGACTCAGGAAGAAGAGCACTTGAAGAGCACCTCTACTCAAACAGATACAAATACGTTAAAAAAACACAAGTTGTGTACTGTATCATGCATTGCATTTTAACATGTGTATTTTAGTTTTCAAGAAGCAAAACACCTCATATGTCTATTGGTTCTTTTCATCAATTGAGTTACTTGCCATGGGCACGTTTGCATTGATTAGCACTACCCTTCTTAAAAGCAGATGTACGAGGGGCTTAAAACAAATAATTACAAATCTCTTATTATTTATCTATCACGCAGATTTCAGCAGGTTGGTTTTGTTACTGTACTTGTAAGACTGTTGCTTGTACATCATCTTATTGATTGCTGTATATTCTCTTTTAATGAAAAAGGAGTCTGGATTGAAACATCACAATTAACATCAATGTGAACGGGTGGGGCTAAGATGGTATAGACTGAATAGTTAGAGATATGCAAAGCTATGCCTTCTTTGAATGGTTTTAATATGTTTCATGTATGTATAGCATGTTTAATTACCTTTGTGAAGGAATACACACAATGTAAATAAACATGCCTAGCCTTGCCTGAATGCATCACAAAAATAGGTTTTGCAGACGAATTTACAAATATTGAGTGCAAGGACTAAGGAATATTATGTTTTGAAATATTAACGATGTTTACAGACTACAGCAAACTCTATTTAGAACAAAATACACACACACAATGCTCCCTGGGTGCCCCTCATTGGTGGCATTCCAGAACTTCACTTGCTGAATGGTTAATTGCAGAGAAAGAATATCACATTGTTCACACATGTCTATAAGGGGCCACTTACCATACATGCAAAAACAAATGTGCATAATATTGTTCCAGTTACTCGTACAAGTGCGGCTTTTACTGCGATGTGAACAGCCTTTAAAGCCGGCAGTGATTTGCAATGCTGTTCACATACATAGAAATACACACACAGCTCAAAGAACAAGCGGAGTCACCCATATTTAAATACACATGCATCACTCAGTCTTTTCCTTTCCATTTACATTTTTAGATAATGAATCTTTAAATAAAGACAGTGATTGAGAGAATGAAAGAGCAAGAGAAGCAGAATAAATGAGGACTAAATTATGTTGCATAATATTTTTAGATAATGAATTGGAGATGCATTATATTTACTTATAGATGGTCCACGGCGGAATCACGATCCTGATAAATGAGACATGAAAAGACAAATGTGTGTGATGCTTTCTAAAATTAGGCCTCAGATGGGTGCTCGTGTTTGATTATGTTTGCTGTCAGCGGACACAAATAAAATCGGTTGTTATTGCTGGAGTGGGGGTAATAAACGTCATCCGTTCCAGATATTGTCTTTAGAGAGCTTCTGGAAAGCTGTATCTGTAAAACTTCCCATAATGCACAACTAGGAAGAGCAAAAAACTCACACCGACACACAGACACACACACACACATCCAAAAGCAGAAAGCAAGTAAAAATAGCACAAATAGCAGCGAAGATCAAGATTTCTCACTTAATGAAGTCATCTACACATATCCTTCAAAGTCAATATAAGCACACAGTCATTATAAGACACCCTCACATGCTGTATGATGAAATCTTTTATTCAGCACTATGCTATAAAGTTAAATCTCTCCCTCTTTCCCTCAATAAATCATCGAGAGACAGTTTGATCCCGTTACAGTAGTTAGGGCCGTTCCTTCTGTAGCCTGCTGAAACTGCAGTGCTCTTTCTTAAATCTACAGACATAAGACTGGAGGCACGTTCAGGAAAAAAGAGCTGAATACAAGTACGCAAAATTAAATTGCTGTCTTTATTCATCACTTCTGAGGTTACTTCCCTCAGATTTACCTGAACTAGAGCCTTGGCGAAAAAAAGACTCAGTAACAGCCTGGTTGAAAAGTGCAGAATGCTTTGAAGGATATACACATGTTATTATATGCAGTGAATTATGCAGTGACATTTCAGGAGCTCAGCCTTTCACTTCACACTAACTGTATATACACATGAAATAAGGCCAGCATGAGCTTTGGTGAACTACAGCCTGACATCATTAGATTTTCAGCGTATGTAGCTGTACTGTTAGCCCTTACATGTGATTACCTTTACAAAAAATACCATCATGTGTCAGCACATAAATAGCATGAAAGGAAATGGGGTAGATGTATTTATGGTGTGGCACAAAACTTGATTCGAATGTGCCCAAAACAGCTGCATATATTGCCTGACCTCCTCTTGAATGGCAAGATATATAAAAGACAGTGATAATGTACCGATAAATTCCATGGAAATGAAAAAAGTTGATCGGTACGTCTCTGCTGTAGACATCACATAAAGCTCAGAAGTGTGAAAGCCTTTATTTTGATGCTATTCCATTTTGCTCGTTTTTGTAGCTTTGGCTACAGGCAGGGTGTCATTGAGAATAAGAGACAGAATAAATTAGTATTAAGCAGATGAATAAAAAAAGTAGAGTCTCATGTGGTCTAGGGCAAGGCAACCTCAACAAGGCCAACATGCAGCCTCTTAATTGGCTACTTTCAAACCATCGAATTTCTGCAGTGACCCTGAGCAAATACGCTAGTTTCCATCCGATGCACTGAAATCAGTGACGCATAGAAGTGCTAATTTCATTACTTTTTTGTGGGTCTAGCATCAATTTATCTCATTTCTGTTTCTCCTATTAGTCATATCACCATGTCACTTTAATAACCTGTTTCTTAGTCTTATTACAGCAAGCAAAGCATGAGATCATGTGAGTCTTTGACATGTTATTTTGTTTTAGATGTTAAAGTTGTTTTCTTTCATCCATCTAGGAGTAGTAATCAAAGCATAATCCTTGTGTGTGGTTGCATCAGATGGAAAAAATCTTCTCTTCTTTTCCCAGATAAAGAGAGAGCAATGCAACGACAAACCACAAACAATTAACCCACCAGCAAATAAACAGGATTCAGTAGAACAGAGCACAAGCCGGGAATGCAATCCCTCTGAGAGTTTCCTTTAAAGAGATGACTATTAGGAGTGTTGTCGCTAAGCTTTGTTCCTCTACAAGGCATGTTAAATACACACGCTTCTATCCATACACACATAACGCAGACACATGCTGTTTTAACTTTTAAAGGATATTCTCAGACATTTTTCAATCAGATTTCCATGTTCCTCATGGTTAAATACCACAGACAACAGCATGTTTATACTAAGGAAAAAAAGAGAATTGGGCAGGTGCCACTGTAACATTCTTTTAACCAGAATCAGAATCAGTAAACATTGTAGACTAATATATATTAATATTTGTAGTAATATTCATGAATTCCTCTGATGTCTTTATCCAATGGCCAGGGTTTCCATTGCTTACTGTGACTACTGTCTAGGAAGAAAAAGAACTGAGTGTGTCTGTCCTCTTCTAGAATGATCCCAAGCAGGTTATCTGTCCTATCACATCCGGGTGCAGTAATTACACCACAGCCTGCAGGCAGAGTCCATTTATCCATCTCCCTTTGTTCTCCCCGCGACTGTGGGATTTTTTTCATCATGTCTTTCCTTTGGTTGTCCCCTTTTTCCAAGCAATGCTTAAGGGAAACACATAATCCAATGCTCTGGACACACACTCTCACCTTCAATTAATTCAAAAGTTTCATTCGAAACTATGCCCTATTCTCTTTATAGTGTACTATTTTGGGGTTCTGTCATTTTGTAGTAGTGTCCAGAAACATGCAGAATACCTAGTGCACACTAACCATCCCACACTTCAATACATACTGATGGACAACGCAGCCCAGAAAATATGCATCATACATCACGTTTTTCAGTTTGAGGACACTTCTTCACGACTTGGAATCAGCCACTACACATTAATGGACAAACCCATACAACGCAGTGATTTATACCACTTACACAAACCATCACAAAATTTGTTCCCTGTAATGATTCAGATTTTCAGTTTTCAATAGTGATAAGCAACAATTTTACTGAAAGAAAAAAAATGTAAACTGTGCACTCTGTATATGGGACTAGAGGCAGTTTATTTTTAAAGCAAACAATTCAATGATCTCTCTAAATGGATGGTGCCATCGCACAATTGAAATCTCAGTAATATTACTATAAATACAATTAACACTACTAAAGCAAATAATGACTTTGTATATGTCAGTGTGGGTCAGTGGAAAATAATTTCCAGACTTCTGCTAATGATAGCCCAGTAGTGTACTTACTATGAAATATTTGGTTTGGCTCAATAATACTCAATAATACTTTTAATACTCAAATATACTTTATATAGCTTGTATGAGATATGCTACTTGTGGTATCCTACCAATCCATGCAATGACATACAGGAGAACCCATGTTCAGTGGAAAATCAGTTGTATAGTTGCAGTTCATATAACCATGAAAATACTAGTTGACTATATGTTAAACGATGACTATATTGTTAAATAATGACAATATCAAATTCAAGAAAATGTTTTATTTATTTATTTACATTTTAAATGCAAACTCTGTTAGCCTGGTAAGTTCATTGCTGGGACAGAATCAACTAAAACTACTGGTGTGTAGTTTGTAGGCATGTAGCAACACACCTATTTTCAGGTTTTGTACACTGCAAATGTGATGCAATGTTTAAAAAAACATATGTATAACTCACATTACTAACTAACATTAGTTTAACATTACTGTTAGTTTAAGTCAGTCAGGGTCACTTACTTTTTAAATGTTTTTGATTATGAAGTTTGATTTTTGGCAAAACAGTATAAAATTCTAAATAATTTTTTTCCATTATTCCACTTTCTATTTCCCTTTTTTTTAAATTGTTACAGTCATAGTAGGTAGGTCAATTAATAAGTCAGAATCAGTATCCTGACTGTACTGTCTCCTGTAAGTGGTGGTGTAACCGGTTTAAGAGTCTCTGATGTAGAGCAGGTATGGCCATTAGAATAATCACTTAGCTCAGTGTGACCTTTGAGAGCAAATTAGGCTCTGGAACAGTCGATATTATGGAGCTTTGATTGCCCTGTGTGTAAAGGTGATCGATCCATAATCCACTATGAAGAATACAACGGGTATACACTGTAAATATTGAGGCTGAGCTTTAAAAAAATGTATGTATTAAACCAATGACTCACCAGTGAAGACTGTTGTATACTACCTGCATGTAATCTAATAATTCCAATTTCTGCTTAGCTTATTCACAGCGAGCTGCTTGCATGACCTGAGAGAACAGTGCTCCATTTTTTGCTCCATTTGTGCTTATTGTACCAATAAGAAATCCCACCTTCTGTAAGTTACATCCCGTCTCTCTCTCTCTCTCTCTCTCTCTCTCTCTCTCTCTCTCTCTCTCTCTCTCTCTCTCTCTCTCTCTCTCTCTCTCTCGTAACCACAAGCTCTGTCTCTCTGCAACACAATATAGATCAATATATATCTGTTCTCCAGTGCTATTCCTCAGGCTTATCCAACAACAGCAGCGACTCTGGGCACAGCCTGGTCCAGCACATCACAGGGAGCTCCTGCACTCACCGCACTTGCAAAGGGGGAAATCGAATACCAACGATTTTGTAGATGGAAGCCAAATGCGCGGGTCAGGTTAGATAATGTACTGCAACATCCCAAAGGCTCCAGAGTCAAGAGAGCCCGAGCACCTACAGCTAAAAGAGTCAATTGCAACAAAAAGTGCTGGAATCTCAGTAAACAATTCTTTATTTACACTGTGTTGGCACACAAAATGTAAGCTGTCTGAGTTGGCAGCATGAGTCTGAAACATAATTCCAGAACAGATACATATAGGAAGCACAACAAATGGTTAATTGTTGTCAAACAGCAAAACGTTTACAGCATTTAACATGCTTTTTTGTTGTGCAGCTCTTTATATGGAAGTTCCCCCAATTTGTGTTGATGCTCGAGGTGTCAGACATTGTCAGAAGAGGTGAGCTTTGTTTGGTGTTCCGGTGTCACGTAGAAACCAAAGTTATTGGAATTTAAAAAGCCTGTAATAAAAATACCGCTACTAGGGTTTTGAAATGGTATCACACACAACCGCCCATAAAGAACAGAAATGCCCAAATTTCAAAAATACCCAAATTGGGTCTTAGAAATAAGCAGAAAAAACACAGGATCTTTGAACCTGGAAGAACTTTCAGGATGGTTTCTGCCCACAAGTGGGTGTGGAAAACCGCAGAGGGAGGGGGTCCAGAGAGCGGCAAAGTGGTGGCACAAGTGCAGCAAATTGTGAGCGTGTAGGAGAGCAAACACCAGTTTAAGAATGTTCTACACCATTTGTTTTTGTTGAAATCAGATTTTACTAATACACTCTGAGTTCTAAGGATTAAAAGCAACAGGTCATCTGTGGCCCCTCAAAGCTGCTGCAGTCTGTTCTAAAGTTGCAGTCTGTTCTAAAGTTGCAGTCTGTTCTAAAGGTAATTAATTTCAGTGGAACCTGCACTGAATACATGACGGCACTGTTACATTAGTCATGGCTGAACACACCAATGCACAGCATGAACTTTTTCTCTGCTTTTAACCCATTCACCAAGAGAAGCTTTGGGCTGCCAGGAACATGGGGACTTGAAAAGTGCTCTATAAATAAAATGTATTATTTATTATTAGTAGTAGTACCTTGCACAGTGATGACACTAGCAGTGTTGGGATTCAAACCCACAACCTTCTAGTTTGCAAGGGCAACGCCCTAACCACTAGACCACCAGCTGCTCCAGCACATTACTTGGTAACAGTAGAGGTTTGCTTGTAAAAACAAATTTGAACCAAAGGGGCAAATGTGGCTGTCAATTACATAAAGGGCCCACCTGTAAACAGTAAGAAATGTGCCTACACAAAGATGTCCTCTGAATCAGCACTGACTAAACTGAACACATACCTCCTGATGCAGATATAGTTTACTCAAACACACTCCTAGGCAACTATGACGGAAGCACTGTTGTCTGATATCACAACAGTATTTTTAGTAGACGTGCTTGAATACCATTTACCATTCAAAACTGCCAAAATGACCTCAGATAAAATATTATCATATTTCTATGCCTTAAAATGAATAATGTTTTCCTGTAAAGTTCCATTTTTCCATATACTTGTTTTTGTTATGCCAGTGGCGATATGTGAATAGAGTGTTCCATGGACTGCACCCTGAGTTCTGCGCACCCTCCTACCTGCAAGCGTCAGCATCTTACATAGCCCCTGCATGAAATGAGATTAGAATTTTCCATGCACAAACCAATATTTGGCAGTAAAACGTAAGCAAAAATCTGGTCTTAAAATACACCTTTTTAAGCCAATAGGGTAGGACTTGCTATTTATAACAACCCAGTTTCAAATTTCGATTAGAAGATGGAGACACGTGCTGCACAGAACCTATTGTGCAGGGCCTGGTTCTGTTACAATACAGGTGGGATCAATAGAATCGCTGGCTCTTAATCTGTTGACAGTCAAATTCTACCTCCCACTTGAAGTGGAGGAATATAATGATACATTGCATAATATCTGCTATCCACTCTCCATGCTTGGCTTGCAATATAATGGGGGATATTTTTCTTCTGCTGATGACAGCAGCGCTGAGGGAAGATAAGGCTTATGCGTAGGTGCAAACCCCAAATTCCTTGGCAGGTGGGAACAGATGATCATCAAGCATGTGTAGGATAGGGAGAACACTAATTTGGGTAATTATGCAGCATGAGGTATGATTACAGCCTTTTTTAAAATCCAATTGTTCTTCCTTTCTATTTCAATATTACAGAAAATGGGTAGACAGCACAGCAGAGATTGGACATGTGTTTCTCAAGCCTGTTTCAACCCAGCCCTAGCCCATCTGGAGCTCCAGAATATCAACCTGACATGAAGGTGAGACAAAATGCCCTGCTGGCCAGGAGGAGGCTTAAGCCTTGATCACATGGCTTAATGGAAATGCAGAAGGAGTGATGTTAACAAGCCCATCTGGAGAGGTGGAGCAAGGTCTGTAATTAGTCAGATATGCCCTGCTCCCCTCAGCAGATCAATGCCTGGACAAACAGGGGATGGATCACTGTACTGCGCCAAATTAACAAGCCTGTTCTTCCTTTTATTTATGAACACCACCACGTTATCGACTTGGGAGCAGCAAAAAGAAATTGCATGCTCTCCTGGGCAAACACGTGGACAATGAAAATTCTTCAAAGCTGTCTCCACTGTGTAAAGCTAGCTGATTCACTGTGACTCACATATAAAGCAAGGCGCTGCTCCTCACATTATCCTGATGTCAATCAGCTCCTGATTTTCAAGCTGCCATTCCCTCTCTTCCACCTGCCCTGAAATCCCTTAAACTAATAAAATCAACTGAAAGGGCTATTATTAGAAACCATTGTTTCTAATAATAGCCCTTTATAGTTAAAACCATTGTTTAACTATAATTTGTAAATTTTGAGCAAATAAGGGTGAGAAACTGTAGGCCCACAATACACAAGCCATTAGAATTCAAAGATTTACTTATTGAACTGTAGGTATTGTTTAGAATCCAGTATCAATCATTCTGCATCATGAAACTAAAGTATAAGTTATGTAGTTATGTGAATGAAGCCATTAGAGTTTAAAGTTTGAGCAGTTAAGTCAATTTCACAATGGTCAGTAACAGTAGTCAGGAACGAATCTTCAGGTCAATCGAATAACCCATTGCTGGGCAATTAGTGAGCCAGCAGGGCACTCGCAGAGGAGGCAGCAGAGACCTAGAGATCGTAGGGATGGCCTGATGAGCATTCCCAACGTTACATTTAAGGTGCATCGCAGCCAGGCCCAATCAGCATGAATACAGCTTAAGTCAGAGAGACAGAGAGAGCGAGAGTGAGGCAAAGATAAAGGAAGAGAGAGAGAGAAAAAAGAGCACAAATGAGATGCGCGATGGGGCAGAAAGAGTCATCTCTGACAGAGGGAAGGACACTTGTAGAGAATGGACAAAAATCCAAACTGAAAGGATGAAGAGCTAATGAGAGCGGAAGAAAGCGTAAAAGACAGGAATCTGCACGAGGTTGTGAGTCGTTTTATAATGGGTGGCCCACAGAATATAACAGTCATCAAGATATATCTTTACAATATTTACATTTTAATAAATAAAATCATAACTTTAATAGCACATGAAGAGGCAAAGAAAAGAACCCATCATCAAGTTCACTATGGTACCTTTACCACAGAGCACAGTTACTTAATAGTCAGCATACAGTAGGTGACTTATTTAACATTTTGGGTGTATATGCCACATGGAAGCCTCTAGCTTATTAGCTAATTTATAGAATATTTGGAACTGCGTTACAACATACTAAAAAAGGTTAAACTGCGATGCTTTGGCAAGATCCAAGGTTGGAAAGAAAATGGAATACATTATCTTTTGTTTGTTTTTTGTTTGATCACTGCATTGTATTGTGTAATCATGCATTATAATAATAAGACAAAAAATCTACTGATCTAATGGACAACACTTACTTCCATAATGTAATAAGCATCCAGGTCAGTGATGGGGAATACACTGTATGCATTTTTAAGAAATAGATTGTGGTATTGGCGGGCTGAAAAGGTAAGGGAAGGGTTTACTGTGAGGGACATGTTAGTGTCATCACACCTGACACAATCTAACACAAACACGGTAGCCACGAGCCAGACTATGTGGCCTTTGGGAGTACACTGTAGGTCTTTCCAAAAAAACAGCATGATAGTAGAGAAACACAGCTCTGAACAGGTTGTGAGGGGCGATAAGGGGCTTCTGTCTACTGACAGAGACTCCACTGTGGAACAACAGGCTTGGATGGTTTTATGCCAAGCCTCTGACAAACATGACAATTGAAGTTTCAAAGGATTTGACTGAGCGTGTGCTGTACAAAAGCCTAAGCCAGGGCCGTCTGAGCTATACCAAATTGCTCTAAATAAGGAGCACATGCCAGGGGTGGCTTGCGTCTTAAAACTGTTTAATGAACATAAGCATATACTTCACCAAAGTGAACTACACTATCCAGCCAACCGAAGCAACAGCAAACACCACGACTATTCCTTTCTTATGTGAGTGGGATGTGTTTGAAAATGAGATCAGACAAGGCGTTTTGTGGAGTTGATGAGAGATGAACAGATGCTGTCATGCCGAGGGTGAGCAGACAGCATTCATAACCCGCTGTGACACCGCTTTTCATGATGCGTTACTTCTAGACATGGATTTCCACACCCCCCTATTAATTACAAGTCCAGTGTAGCCTCTTTATCCTATCTGCACACGCCCAAGCAAATCCAACCCATTTCAAGAGAGAGAGAGAGAAAGGAATCAGAGCAGAAAGCTGCTGACCAGAAGTTATGGCAGTAGGCCTTGGCCTGGCCTGCTGATCTGCACAATGGTCAATGAGCGAGTACAGCACAATCCCAGTGAGAGCTCATGGCCTTCACTGAACTTTTCAAGCAATTGCAGCTTGGACTGGCACTGCTGATCAGCACTGTTCTGGCTGAGAAAATGCCAGGGCAGGATGTGTTTAGCTTCAGTTGGTGTAAGCTCAAGAAGGAAGACAGATTGGAAGTGGCCTTTCTACATAATGTAGCCCAGAGCAGTACTCCCATCTGCACTCACTGTCCCCCTGCAAGCATTAAAAATGCAATGCTGCTCCAGCCAACCCAAGAGTCATGCCGCTGGACCTTAATCAAGTAAGAGTTGGACACCTCAGCTAGTGTGTAGTCCCAGTGAAATGTGTGTTTGGTTATGTGACAAGTGTGCATGTTTTATTAATTGCTTAAGAGTCTCATTGTGCACAAACATGCACTGCTGTTCAAACACACACACACACACACACACACACTTCTAATCGGTGAATTCAGCTTATTTAAGGTGTACCCTTTGCCGACCCAGGGGTTCGATTGTGTCCATTTCAAGGACTCACTGGAGAGGGATAAAGTCCTCCCTTTGCAGGACTTTGGAGCAGTAAACTGCATTCTCTGAAGTTAAGGAACATCACTGGACACCTTTGGGATGGGTTGGAGTGAAATTTGTAAACCAGAGGTGATCATTCAGTGCCTGGCCACCAATGCACCTGACCTACTGTGACTACAAATGATTGTATGATAAAAAAAAGGCATGCAGGTAGAACCATTCTACCTGACAATACTAATAAACTTTCTTGTTAGTTATTAGATCATTTTGTCACAATTGCCCCAGTAAGTAACTGCAATGTGTAATGAAAGTAATAATAAAGTAATAAAAAAACCAAGTCCATCACTAAGCCTTAAACCTTTATCTGATACTCACACTAGCATGCACAAACCCACACACACACACACACACACACACACACACACACACACACACTCCCTCGCACAAACACGCTCAAAAAACACACACACACAATCACACAAACATGCTCAAAAAACACACACACACAAATGCACACATGCATGCACGCTCACACACAAACACACAAAGACCTCACTCATCCCTGTAGACCTGATTGAATAAGGGAATAAAAGAAGGATCAGAGAAAACACTCAAAAGGAAAGAAAAGATACAAAGGGCTGGGAGTTGTCACAGCTCTATCACAGCGAAGCAGGGCACGGATTAGCGCAGTGAGCTGTTAGCATTGTGATTAGCTCAACATCAATTTCCCCACCTCTCTTCATAATCCAATCGCATTCATGTCAGCCATTTAAACAGAACTCTCAAACCCGCCACACAGCGTGCATGCATGGAGGATTAACACTAATAGGTTTATCTTATGGCTCATCACTATCAGCCAATTCCACCAACATACACTAAAGCTATAGCAAATCAAGATCCTAGCATTGATGAAATGGCTTTACTCTACCTGAGTATGTCTGTCTAATTGCACATAATCACATAACACACCTCCATTCAACTCCCAGTGGAATGTGACCAAATACTGACTCCACAATGTGTTGTGAATGCGTGGTAAAAACAGCACAGTCAGATTTGGGATGTCCTCTCTAAGCTGCCTAGATCAGTGGTCCCCAAACCCCGGGCCGCGGACCGGTACCGGGCCGTGGGTCATGTGGTACCGGCCCGCGGCCGGCACAGAAAAAAAACCTGTGGATGTTACCCGTGTTATGTTGTCGGCTCGTTGTTATGAAAATGCTGTTAATAAAGCTGTGAGTACACACTGGATTTAGGTTTATTATTGTATTTTAAAGATTCCCCATTATTATATATTTAAATTATCCCCATTTTTATGTGTATCATTTATTTGTATAAATACGTATACGTATATTTATCTGCCGCTCCTTAAAGGTCGGGCCGTGAACATAGTTTCTGATATTAAACCGGTCCGTGACTGTCAGAGTGGGGGCTGCTAGGCCCACACTCTGATTTGCCTCTTAGTGCGCAGGGACGGGACAGACAGGCTGGCA